>CM074282.1:19751954-20234454 GCA_037194245.1 Opsariichthys bidens | reverse complement strand
ACTTGTGTTTCATTTGCTGTGGGCTCAAATAGCATTTTGCTATAGTATGGTGATAGTGTGGCTTTATGAAGATTCTTAATGTTATAAGGTACTTATGCTCCTATTTTCACTGCTATGAGTCCTGACTGAATTAATGAATCTCTAATCAAAATTAGACATTTTGTGACTTTATTCCATGTCTACGGTGGCCGAGAGAGCTCAAAGCGCTGCAAATAAGAAAACACATGCAAAAAATAAAAAAAAAAAACACATGCAAATTAAAACAATGTGATCATCAGTTTGACAACACGTGCTGCAAATCCTCACAACACATGCAAACACAAAAACGCGCTGCAAATACACAAACCACAAACGGAAATGTTTCAAGGGGACCCCAAAAAGTGACGGACCGTACTAGGACGTGCGTCCAAAACCAGTTCAACTCACCCGTCACTCATTCACTGATCCCTATATAGTGTACGTCATTTGAGTGCACAATGTGTTCACAATCATGAAATACTATAAAAACTGCAAACAAAAGTAAATAACTGTACATTATTTCATGTATTTATTATTTTTAATAAAGTGTTTTTCAGTTGAAGTTCACGCTCACAGATGACGTGGTTGTCGAGCGCCTCAGGCGGCCGTTACGATGACGTCGCATTAGTAACAGACGATTAATGAATATTTTTAAATCATCCACTAAATGATCATCTCTTAAAGTTTAATGAGTGAACAACAATGCCACATATTAAAACACTTTTCTGTTAGTGAAACACATTACATGGAGTCAATGCCTACATAATATATTTTAATATTTTTCAATATTAAAATTTTTTGCAGCACATGTGTTGTCAAACTGATGATCACGTTTTGTTTTTATTTGCATGTTTTTTTTTTGCATGTGTTTTTTTTATTTGCAGCGCGTTGAGCTCTCTCTACATTATATGTTAGTGTACTCTTAAAATTTGACAACATAAGCTTTTAGCAGAAAGTTTACAGAGAGCAAAAATATTATTTGCTCATCATGGCAATGTCTTAGAATCTTATCTTGTAACATTTTCTCTATAATGAGCAAAAGCAAGTAACAAATCATTGCTCACAGCTATGATGTAAATGAAATGTCTTGTTGCAATAGTAAATAGACCGTCACAGGGCAGAAAACCGTTCTCACACAGACATTCTCTCCTGATTATTCATTGTACCCCAAAGCTGGATTCATAAAATAGTCCCGGTGAGATCAGGGTATGCTTGGTTTGAAAAGAGTAGATGAGTTGCATAACGTGCAATTGAAAGTGTGCGGAAATATGCATTTAAATGTATTTCGTTTTATGTAAATTAACAGAATAAAAATTCAGTTTTATGCTGTACTTTTGGAGTAGATTTAGTCTAGATTTGTGTGTCAATCTATGAAAAAAAACAAAAAAGTGGTGAGCATATTGTCACTTGGCCTAGCATTCAGAACACACTGAGCAGTGGTGCTCATGAGGGTACTGCAGTTTTGAATCTGAGGCCAGATTCACAAACATTATAAACTCTTCCCAGCTGGCAAAGTGGGCTTTCAATAATTTGGGTCAGTTGGGGGGGGGGGGTAGGGTTAGCTAACTGACTAGAGAAAACAGTAAAAAAAAAAAAAGGCCAAATAGGTAGGAAAACGTCTCGGTTTACGTATGTAACCGTAGTTCCCATAGACACTGTGTTGTATGGCTAAACTTTGGGGCAGCACCTGAAGCATGTGTGCAACTCTTCCAATCCTGCCCGGTGCTGCGGCATCCCGTGGCTTGTGACGTGGAAGCAGGAAGTATGGCAAAGGGACACAGCATCTCATTCCCTTCTCAGGGAACCATGGTTACATGCGTAACCTGAGATGTTCCCTTTTGAGGGAACTTACGCTATGGCGTATGCTGACACTGGAACAAAATACCCACTTCACTATGCTGACGAATGCCTGTCCTAGTGTGAAGCTGCTTCGGCACAACTTCGTACACAAGCACCTGAGACCTCAGAGGAGGAGAAGCTTGTGTGTGGGGAGGACCACTCTGCTACATCATGTACATCCTGAGGGACACCCTTGACAGTAAAGCTTTAGATGATGCCATACTCTGTGTGGAATGTGCTCTTACTAAAAGAGGCGAAGGGAGACAGGGTGACTGAAGCTTCTCCTGGAGGTCTGAAGGACTCTGGGCCACATTAGTTGGTACTTTAGATACTATATATAACCCAGCTTTTGGTGAAGAATAGCTTCCACCCTACCTGGAGCAAATTCCAGACAGGAGGATGCAGCCTACAGCGCCTGTGTTCATTTAAGCAAAGTAAGTTCCTGCAAGAAAGCTGTCTTTAGAGTAATGTATTTGTTAGAAGGGCTCGAAGGATGTCAGTCACAATCCTTCTAGTGGCACGGGTAGATCCCAAATCAGAATTCTAACAAACAAAAGGGAAAGGAAACAAGTGACCAGGTGGTGCTTCCCCAGAGAATGTCCACCTCATACACCTTAAGTGTGTGGGGAAAGACCGGGAGAGAAACAGTCTTGAAGGAACTCCAGTGGGCAGTGAAGAAAAAATTTGAGAACTTTTAAGAATTTTTCAATAATTGCACATTGGAGCTATCTTACGAATTTCTAAACTTTCTTATAAAGAATTTTGGGAATCCGGCCCCTGACTCGTAACATCATCTTCTCATGCCATTTCTCAAAATATTTTTTGCCCTCTGTGTCTGTGTGCGATTTAAAAAGAGAAAAAGACTCTTTTGTTACTTAGAAGTCCAAATACAGTATGTCCAGAAATGAGTCTCTCTCTCTCTCTCTCTCTCTCTCTCTCTCTCTCTCTCTCTCTCAATTCAAATAGCTTTATTGGCATGACAAAAACATACATTTTGTATTGCCAAAGCATTCAAATCAATTGGAAAAACTGAACATTTGATTAAAGCTTATATAGAGAAACTGACAATAAACAAACTAGAATAATAATAATAATTGTAGTAACATGAAGTAATAAAATAAGTAATTCTGATAATAAATAAAAATATTACAATAAAGAAATCATGTAACAACTGAACTTGATAATGAACATTATTTACATTATGTACATGTGTAGGTCTGATGGGGGAGTGTTCATTGGCTGTTTGTTTCCATCTGGTTGTCCCTCAGGAGATGGCAAGAAGTTAAACATTTTTGCAGCTATTCTGCAACATTTGGCTTCTTCCCCTAGAATGTAACGCAGTTTTTGGGTTGGGCTACACGCATTAAATTAGGGAAATATTTTATTTATTTTGGGGTAGTAGTGGTCTCTGATGTTTTTGTATTTGGGGCATTCTGTGAGGAAGTGCAGCTCCGTCTCCGTCACTCCCAGGATGCAGTGCTAGGAGAGTCTGTCCTCGCGGGACAGCCAGGTCTGCCTGCGCCGGCCCGTCTCTACAGCCAGACTGTGCTCGCTGAGTCTGTACATCGTCAGTGTTCTCCTGAACCTCACGTCGCTCACTGTGCTCAGGTAGTTCGCAGTAGTGTACTCTCGATTTAGTGCCGAATAACATTCCAGTTTGTGTTGTTTTTGAATGGTGTTTGTCCAATGGGTGATGTATTTGTCTTTTTCTGTGTTCATAATTTGTGTAAGCCGAATGTGTGTGAGTGTATGTGAGTCCTGAGGCTGGCGGATCTCTGCAGGTCTGAGGTCAGTCAGTCTCAGCACCAGCTGGCACAGGGCGCTCTTCCTCACGCTCAGCTCTTGGTGTTTCAGGGTTTTGTAATGGTATGTGTTGGGGTCGCTTGTTTTTAGGTGTTTCCAGAATTTGATGGCTCTTTTTTGGATGTTTAGAAGGAGAGGGTATTGGCCTAATTGTGCCCTGCATCCGTTGTTTGGCGTCTTTCTTTGGACTTTAAGTATTCTTTTGCAGAAATCTAAATGTAGAGTTTCAATTGGATGTTTTTCCCACTTTAAGAAATCAAATTTTATGGAAGGACCCCACACTTCACTGCCATATAAAACAATAGGTTCAATTACAGATTTGAAAAGTTCGAGCCAAATTTGGATTGGGATGTCGATTTTAATTGATCTTTTGATGGCATAGAAAGCCCTTTGAGCTTTCTCTTTGAGTTCATTCACAGCCAAAGTGAAGTTACCTGTTGGAGTTATTTTCAGGCCGAGGTAAGTGTATGTTTTTGTGCTTTCAATAGTTCTGTGTGATAGTGTGAATGTGTGTGTTGGTCCCTGAGATCTGGAGCGTTTCTGGAACATCATTACTCTAGTTTTGTGGAGGTTGACTGTCAGGGCCCAGGACTGACAGTAATCCTCCAACAGATTCAGGCTGTCCTGAAGCCCCTCTTTAGTGGGCGACTGGAGCACCTGAACTTCTCTTTCAGGATTTACCTCAACTTTCAGAAGGAGAAAAATCTACGCTTGAAAAAATACTGTCTTTTGAGGAATTATCTGTCTTCTGGAAAAGCTCCAGGATTGGATGGACTCAATGCAGAATTTTATAAGCATTTTTGGTCAGTCATCGGAGAGGATTTGTTTTCTGTTTTCATGGAGAGTTTTAAAAGAGGTTCACTTCCACTGGGTCTACGAAGAGCTGTGGTTACCCTATTACCTAAAAAGGGAGATCTTGAAGACATTAGATGCTGGCGTCCGGTCTCTTTACTTGGAGTAGACTATAAGATACTTACGAAGTCCTTAACTAACTGAGTTAAACGATATATTTCCTCAGTGATTCATCCAGATCAGTCATACTGCATTCCAGGAAGGACAATTTTTGATAATCTTTTCTTAATTCGAGATCTGATTTCTTTTTCTAAAGTAAATAATTTTAATATTGGTTTTGTTTCTTTGGACCAGGAGAAAGCCTTTGATCGGGTTGATCATGGGTTTTTAGTTAAGTGCCTCGAGGCTTTTGGTTTCGGTCCCTGTATTATTGCTTATATTAAACTGTTGTATACTGATGTATACAGCATGCTGAAAATTAATGGTACTCTTACAAGACCTTTTAAAGTAAGCAGAGGCATAAGACAGGGGTGTGGTCTTTCAGGAATACTGTATGCGATTGCAATTGAGCCACTTTTGGTCACACTGAGAAACAAACTGTGTGGCATATCAACTGTGTGTCCGTCCACCTCAGACCTAAGAATGGCTAGGCTTAGTGCCTATGCCGATGATGTCACTGTTTTTATCAGATCTGCTCAAGATGTTATTAATTTGAGGGAATCTTTAGAGGTTTATCAGAAAGCATCGTCATCTCGAATTAATTTGCAAAAATGTGTATCTTTTTTACTGGGTGAATGGGAGAATGGAGGTCCTCCAGTACTTCCTCAGAATTGTTCCTGGAGTCGAGAGGGGTTTAAAGTGCTTGGAATTTTCCTTGGATCAGACCAATTTATACAGACAAACTGGGATGGTATTTTTGAAAAAGTTTCTGGGCGCTTACAAAAATGGAGATGGCTACTGCCTCACTTATCATAGGGGAGAGAGTGCTTGTTATTAACAACTTGGCAGCTTCCATGATGTGGCATCGGTTAAATGTACTTGATCCACCAAAAGACTTGTTGCAACGTCTGCAGAAGACTTTTGTTGAGTTTTTTTGGGATGGATATCATTGGCTTCCCCCAGCAATTCTGTACCTGCCAGTCAATGAAGGGGGCCAAGGGCTGATTGATTTGGCAGCCAAGGTCAAGGCGATGAGGTTAAAAACTGTTCAAAACCTACTATACTCTATGGATTTTAGGCCATGGGTGTCGTTTGGTCTGGCGTTGCTTAGAACTTTTGGTGGGTTCAGTCTTGATAGGCATTTGTTTTTAATGTCTTCTTATGATGCAAAGTTTTCAGCTTCTGTAAAATTCTAGGCTTCTGTGTTGAACTCCTGGACAGGATTTAAGTTGATCAGACACGAAAGTAACCATTTTGGCCTTGAAGAACCACTGTTTTACAACTCATTTTTAGGTGAAATCTGTACTAATACAACTGTTAAAAATTGTTTGGAAAAAGGACTGACAAAAGTTTCAGACTTGATTGACACCTCATCTAAACGATGGAGGTCAATGATAGACATTAGTAAACAGGCTGGATTTAGATCAGTCAGGACGATAGAGAGACTCTTTGGGGGGTTGAAAGCATCTCTTCCCTCCTCACTCCTTCTGTTTATTAATCGTTTTCTGTCTGGAGGTCCCTCTGGAATTTTATTTCCCAAGTTATTTGTGTCTTCCAAGGTTGGTTTAGAAGATGATCATGAAGGAAAGTTGTTGAAATGTAATAGATTACAAGAGCTTGATTTTCAGCTGGTTGAAAAAAGAGATCTATGTCAGTTATGTGTTAAAATGGATTATTTTGAGCATATTAAGGACAGAGGTGATACAAAATGGAGAGAATTTTTAACAGTTCCTGCTACTCTCTCTCTCTCCTTTTTCGAGGCTTTTTTATAAGGGTCCTCTACCTAAGCGAACTGGAGACCTACAGTGGAGGTTGTTACATTGTGCGCTGCCCACTAATTCTCATGTCTCTAAATTTAACTTGAATGTGTTACCATCTTGCATTTTTTGCTCTTTACCAGAATCTGTTTTTCATGTTTTTTCTGAATGCTCTAGATTGGTTTCATTGTTTACTTTGCTTGAAAGATTAATTGGAAATTTGGGATTTGTTTTTACAAAGACACTGTTCATTTACGGTTGCAAGTATTCAAAAGAGCACAGACAGCAGTGCACTATAGTGAATTTTATAATTGGACAAGCCAAATTAGCCATTTGGAAGTCTTGTAGATTGGCTGCTGAAGGGAGAAATATAAATGTTTCTGTACTTTTTTCTGCTTTGGTGGAATCCAGAATAAGAGTGGAGTTTAGATTTTTTCAAATGACAAATAACTTGCTTGAGTTTGAGTTTAAATGGTGTGCAAATGGAGCGTTACTGTCATTTAGTGAGGATGGAGAAATAATGTTTAATTGGTAATCTTTAGTTAATTATTGGTGCTTGCCTAAGGCAAGCATCAATCTTACTATTGTGCCGGACAAAACTTCGGCACGTAACTCGTCCCGCACCGTTTGTCCTAGACCCATGAATGAGGTGTCAAATCCACCGGCTCATTGAGGAGAGGTGTGCTATGACTTTTATAAGCGATCGGACCAACGACGTTCGTACAGCGGACGAAAAAAGCGTCGAAAAAAAGTCCCATTGACTTTGCATTGAAAAATAGATGAGATGGATTTAAGTGAATCAAAACATCATTGAGACACGCGACAATGGCATTTTTGATTTGGACACACATGCAGTCTATTAGTTTAAGCCTGTTAACTGCCTAGCCATGCCCTAGCAACCATTTAGAGCACCCTAGCAACAAAAGTCCCATTGACTTCCATTGAAAAATAGATGAGATGAATTTAAATGAATCAGAACATCATAGAGACACGCAAGTATGGCATTTTTGATATGGGCACACATGCAGTCTATTAGTTTAAGCCTGTTAACTGCCTAGCCATTCCTTAGCAACCATTTAGTGCACCCTAGCAACCAAACCCAAAGAGAGATATTTTCAAACCTGAACATGATAGGGTTGGTTTTTATCATTCATACTGGCAGGCAGCCTTTGGAGGATCATCACTGGCAGCTGCCAAGCCACTCCCTAGCAACCAAACAAAGTACCCTAGCAACTGATTAGCAAGACCTATATCTCTGGATCAGAACATCGTACAGACATGGTTGTTGGGTATTTTGTCTCATGCTAGTAAACTGGACTTCCAACATGCTACACATGCTAGCGGTGAATAGCTACATGCTAATACTCATTAGCTAAGCGTTAAAGTGGGCTTAGAACATGCTAAGGACTCTATAAAAACTCCATAGTAACTATCTGTGACAACGACCAACCACCTAGTAACACCCTAGCAACCGAGGGCCGAATTTTGCCACTGCAAGCACCAATCACATTTCCTTCAGGAAATGTACGTTCTAGTTCAATTTTATTATTCAACTTTAGCACACATATTATTAGACAATGTTTCTGCTGTTTACTTTTAAAGAAGGAAATTCATTACCTCTGTAGTTTACCTTAAAGTGGCTATCATTCACTGAGACTGGGTTTCACCTGTTGTTTTTATGGGTTTAACTGCATGTGTTTTAGTTTGCGATTCAATAACGCAGTTATGAACATCAGAAAGTGCAGTTTGCCCGGCGCAGTTCACCATCTTTCAGGGCTGTTCTGAATTGTGAGGAATGAAACAGACTACTTTACTAAGGCTGCGTTCACACTTGTAGTTTGGTTGGTTTGGTTCGTTCGGTCCGGACCAAAAAAACGAAAAATATAATTCTGGTCCTCTTAGCGTTCACACTGGCATTTTTAACAGCAAACCTGAAGTTACCGAACCAAAGGCATAGGGATACGGTCACGACCTGATTGGTCCGCTTTTATGACGTATATTTCTCGATGGAACATTCAAAACAACGCTGTGTTCTGGATTAAACGGCATCATTTCATGCTTTATTTTTACCAGCTGAGAACTCACGAAGAGCTCATAAAATGTTCAAAACATTCAAAACAGCAGCAGGATTTCCTCCGTTTGCCCTTGACTCATTTTGGATACGCTGATCTTCCCGCTTCGTCCAATCAGCTGACTCGTAGTGTCGCATCTTGTGACATCACGTCCTGTTTCTGGTTCGTTTTTTAGTTCATCTCATAATAATGACTTAATATCTTTAACTTAATCAAAAAAAATAATAATTTTTTTAGAAACTTTTCTCATAATAATGAATTAACATCTCATAATAATGACTTAGTATCTTTAACTTAAAAACCTTTTTTATTTTTTTAATAAGTTAAAGATGCTAAGTCATTATTATGACCCATTTAATATAACTATAATAAATAAAATAATTAATAATAGCATTATTGCACCTTATTTAGTTAGGAGTTTTTAAAAAAAAAAATAAATACTAACTAAATAAGGTGCAATAATGCTATTATTAATTATTTTATTTTTTATAGTTATATTAAATGGGTCACACTAAGCTCTCCATGAGAACCAGACTTAAAAACGTATGTGTACCCCGGTTACATAAGTAAATCTACTATGTGTTAGGGATCTTTAGATGTTTTAGTTGAAAACAAGAAAAATAATTATTGCGAAAAGTTTTCTTTCCATATATTGTCTGGCTGGACAGGAGAGGGAGCTTTGCCTTTGCATTATCACCATTATTTCTGCATCGTACATCAATATCTTTTACTTCAGAAGAGCAAGACAAATACTGTTTTCCACAATATGACCCCTTTAAGTCATCGTATTTCATGAAAAATACAAAATTCTAGAGCACTAGTCTATAATAATGATGAAATCTAGCTAACAGCTCAATATTTGGATGCTCATTTATCTTCTATCTCTGTTCAGGTAGAGCACATGAAGAATAGCTCAAAAGACGACCCTTTATTCTAGGGTGACGAATGTGGTAAGATCAGCACACGAGTCTGAGCTGTAAAGCAGAGCTTCTTGTTTGAATCAAGGGCAGAGATGCCGTTATCTGGGATGAGAAATGCAAAGGCCAGCACATTTGCAAACAAAAAGCCTCATCTTTATTCACTGCCATTTGGCTTTTGTTCCACATGTCATCTGCTCTACAAAGAAAGCTACAAAACTACACAGCGCTAAAAGTGAACCAAGAAGAATAATGAATCTTGTATCTGCAGCGTTATCGGCTCTTTTAGCATTTTTTAATCCTCATGGGGAAGATTGTACTTTTTAAAAGAGTAACTCACACTATTGATAACGTTTCCATTATTTTCTCACCATCATGTCTTTTCAAACCCTGATGACACAAAATTGCAATTGTTGTCCTTCACGACAGCTTTCAAATATAATTCAGTCATGCACATTCAAACATGGCTTGTAACGTCAGTGTCGTTCCGATCTGGTGCATCTCGAGTTTGTTTTAATTGAGCAGAACCTGACATTTTCAAAACATCTCCTTTTGTGTTCCACAAAAACTATGCAAACTAAATGCAGTGCAGTAGCTGTGGAAAGGAATCTGCTTCAAGATTGTTTAATGCTTCTTTTTAGTAATTTTGAGGAAGAACAAACAGAGAATGATTGAGGAACAATTCTTATTCAAATAAGCCTGAGAACAGGACAGTTTGTGTTTAATTCGTGGGGCATTTCATGTCTTAAAGTGCAGAAGGTGTTTTTCTTTGTGACACCATGAATCACACACAGTTGATATCAGCTGACTGTCACGACACCAGTGACGGGTGAAGCCGTGTTATCAGGAAAATCATTTGAGTCCAGTATCAAGTAGAGTTTGAATTTGGCTAAGATTTTGGTTTCACTTTATTTCAATGGTCCACTTTATCTTATCAATGCTATATTGTTACTAAAATTGTCCAATATGTTTTATATATTCTTTTTATACGGTGTATTCTCCATGAAATGGATATGCTTATGATATAAAATATTCATATTAGTGCTGTAAAACGATTAAAATTTAATCAGATTAATCACACTTTTGTTGTGATTAATCACGATTTAATCACAAAATTAAACATATGCCATTTATGTTGTTTAACACATTCATTTGCTATGACGACATGAATCACACGATAAAGTTTCAATGTTATGATTTAACCTACTGTAACATAGTAAGACGTGTAACACAACAGAACCCATCCGGACCTCTTCACGTCGCGCCGGATTGTGCCGAGTGTGTGTTAAATGCTCTCCTACTTGTCACTTTGGATAACATCGTCTGCTAAATGAGACATAACAGATTATTCCAAGCAGGCACACAACATCATAAAACGTTGATATTTGGTTAAATTTCTGTTGCGACGTCGGGTGACCAAAATTCAATGTAAATTCAACGTCTAATGTCAATGTTAAATTGATGTCCGATACCGAGGTCAGCTGACGTTGAGATTTTGTTGTTTTGAAAATATTAAAATGTAAATACACTGATTTAGGTTGTATTGATATATTTTTCATAAAATGTCTGTTGTATAAAATTACTGTAGATGTAATCTGTACTCATTGAACACTGTTTTGTCGTCCAACTGTTATGAAGTAAGATAAAAGTTATTATTCAAGTGTAGTCTAACTGAAATATGGTAAATATCATAAAATAAAGTATAGATGTCCACAGTGATCTCAAAGTTTTTTTTTTTTTTTTTTTTTAATTTTGAGTATGATTTCACAAAAATAGGTTCCTGTAAGCTATCATGGCATGTTCCCAAAAATGCCACTAGGCTGCTGTAAAATGTCAATTGGTATTTAGAATGTATTATTATAAACATCACCTTTGGGTCACATCACCATACAGCTGTCCCCCCACTTTTATAATGGCTTTTATATTTTATAATACGCCCCTGCCTGAGATAAAAGTTTATAGTTTGGATATAAACATGAAACTCAAAACAGAGCAAATCGCATTTTGCGCTTCCAATAACAGTTGTATCAATTAAATCGTTGAGCCACCAGGAGGCGACAAATGACTGTTAAAAATGTATTTGACATTGAACGATTCATGCATGAGATTTGTTCAAAAACATTGATTCATCAAGAAATGCACAGAGCCAGATCAGCCTTAAATAACATTTACAAAACAAAATTCATAAATTCACAATTAAAAGAATGAATATTTCCCCAAATGCTCACACAAATGCATCTTACCTAAATAACTTTAAAATGTTTACACAAATATTTATATATCAAGTTCTTGAATTAATTTCCATCACATATATTTATGAATGATGTTACATGCAATCTTCGAATCTGCATTTTGCAAATCTTTCAGATTAAGATAATTATCCTTTTTTGGAGGATGTTCTAATAAGGCAATCACGGCGAGCTTTTAATCCACCAATCGAAACACTCTTACCGAACAGACTCGAGACGCTCAGTGCTGCAGTTTTACTGTGATTGGTTCCATTTAAATAAAGACATTTTAATGGGTACTTTTTTTTTTAAGCTCCCGGTAACAATTTTTAAAAATCACATTATGATTTATATTGTTTGCACAAAATACAGCTACCTGGTTAGCCTGCTGTGTTATACACCAACATCGCACATGTCCCGTTCATTCAGCTCAATCTGTAAAGTTATTAAATAAGTGTTAAATGTTCAGATACCACCACCGTGAGGAGATTTCGGACACACATTCTATAAAACCTATTTAGTTTGAATTCATGCTTAGTACGTTTAAATAATACAAATTATTTTATGTTTTGTTATCTTTAACCCCCAAAATGTCAGGAGGTACAACTGTCCAAACAGCTGAACAGATGAGAAGATTGTTTAAAATAGCGTCTAAAGACCATTGCATCCCTCTGTTTACGCATTTCATATCATAGTTTCTTTTCTTTGTTGCTTAATATTTATCTATTTCGGGTCTTCATTAGGAGACGATGAGCACACGAACAGTGCTTTATTCATCAAGCGTTTCTTTAGGTGAAAATGCCCAAAACAAGACGTCTGTGAATGAAAGTTTGAAGCAATGACTGATGAAACGGTGTCATTTATGACACTTCATTCAACAATAACGACAGCTCGTCCCACGCAGACGTTTTTTTAAATTTCATTCCACATGTGTAGAACTTTGCATTTTCAGTTTACAATGCAATGACGTTTTTACATATCCTGTTGAACGGAGTTAGAACAAGTTGAAACATCCCAACAATACAGTACATACATACATATTTCAATTGGTCTTCCAATTTAATTTAATAAAATAGCTTGAAAGTTAACAAATTAATTAAAATGAACAAATTGATGAACAAACCAACCGACGACATATAAACTAAATTGTTTTTATATTTTATAGAATAAAGTGATATATGTCATGAATCTACCAAATATTTTAAAAAGGAAATAATGCACTTTGACACAGAAACATGTAAATCATGTCCTTGACCCCAAGATTTTTAAATGATTTTTTAAAGACGTTTTTAATGCTTCCCAAGGCAATTTATTTGCATTCTATAAAAACAGTAATATTGTGAAATATTGAACAGTAAACAATAATATTAATATTAATGTTTTAAAATGTACTTTATTCCTGTGTTTTCAGCATCATTACGTCAGTCTTCACCGTCATGCGATCTTTTAGAAATCATTCAGTTTAAAAGAAAAGTTTTTAAATTGTAATAATAGTTCACAAAATTGCTGTCTTTACTGTGATTTTAATCAAATGCAACCTTGTTGAGCGTAAATAACTTATTTTAGAAACATTAAAAAATCTTATTTCACATTTGACTTAAAATGAACTGAAGCTTCTAAAGAAGGTTTTGTCAGATTTTGTTGCCAAAACAGTTTATTTATGTATTTATTTATTTTTAATGTGGTTCAAGATTGTAAATTGAGTGGCATTTTTAAGTTTCATGCCGTCTTAAAAAAGTGGTACAATATGTTGATAAAAAGTGACTTGCCACATGCATATCAAACAAATGTGAATTAAAAAAATATAGGACAGATCGTCATCATGAGACCCTGAGACCTGGACCTCACCATGTTCATTTTCCATGTTTGACTGCGGACTGAGGACTAGCTCATCCTAATACACACATTTGTATTTCTGTTAAGGTAGGGGACTTCTGCATTGAGCTAATTATAATACTATAAATACTAATTACATCTCCTGACCTAACCCTCTCATTAATCTTTCTGCATTTTTACAATTTAAATAAATATGATTGTTATACTGTTTTTTGCTCCTTAGAACGTGATGGCACATTTTACTTTTATTTTAAGGGCAGCAGATCACACACATACATGTTCATACAAATGTGGCCTTCAAAAAGCAGTCATGTGGGAAATTGACAAAACTACAGAGAGAGAGAGAGAGAGAGAGAGAGAGAGAGAGAGAGAGAGAGAGAGAGATTTTTTTTTTTTGATTTTTAACAAAACTTTAATGTCAGTAGAAAATCACCATACAATCAGTAAAATTAACTCACATATATATAAAAAAAAGATTCAGACAAAAGTAAAAAACACATCAGTTTCAACCAAACAACACAGAGCACTCTTACAACACCAAATATTTTCAAAGGTATCAAGATCGTCCATGTACTTATAATAATTAAAATCAGCTAGTATTCTTGCTTGTAACATATTTGAAAATAAAACCACTATATTCAGATCCAAGTTGTGTTCAACTTTCTTCCTCCTGCTTATATAAACAGCTAACTTGGCTTGACCTAATACAAAATTAAGCAATTGACAAGAAAACCTGTTTTTCCTTACATATTTAAAACCAAGAATAAATACTTCCAAAGAAAATTTTTCATTAAAACGTGTAAAAACATTCCTTAACAACACAAACAAGGTTTCTAGTCTAGCACAGTTCACAAAAGCATGGAAAATGGTTTCTCTTTCTATACAAAAAGGACATTCATCACCAATCTCTGGGTTCATGACTGAAATAAAAGAATTGACTGCAATAGAACCGTGAAGAATTCTCCACTGCAAGTCACCTGTTCTTTTAATCAATGGTGGTTTATATAGTGCCCTCCATTCAGGTTTTCTGTTTGCATCTAGTTTGAAAAAATCACGCCATGGGGTATCAATTCTCCTATCCAACATTTTTTTGTTAAAAACGATCACACAATACTTATACAGTATTTTCCCAGTACAAGACAAAAATTCCATGTACAAAGATGCAGCAGTCTCTAAAAAGAATCCAGAAAAACCTTCCACATTCACAGAAACAAACAATTGAGGAAAAGGGTCTGTGGGGTTGGGCCTACTGAGGCCATCACGAAAATTAGACAGTAAAGTCCGTTCTTTTGGTTTAAGGGCAGCTTGCCACTTCAATAATAATTGTGCAACAAGACGAGTGGATCTGAACCCCAACCGCTGCGCAACTGCTTCGTCATTTTTGAAATCAAGTCCTGCTAGCTCCAGTAGTTGTCCCAAGTTGATGACTTTGTTGTCAGCAAGAGTTTTATTAAGACCTGGGAACAGTCCGTTGGTAGCTATATCCAGTCGTGCTCCACGAACTAATGGTTCCTCCATTAGCCAATAGAGAGACTGTGGGTCCTCAGCTTGATTAAAAACAAAAAGACTCCATACTTTAAAAACGTTCTTGTAAAACACTGGCAAGCTTGTGGTGTTCAGTTTCATTGGGTCTAAAAGAAAAAGTGTTTTGTCCATCCCCAAGTTCTCAACTTTATGTAAAATCACATATGCAACAGCACACCATTTAAAATCAACTGAACCAAGTAAAAGTCTTTGGATGCGCTGCAACCTGAAAGTGGCTATTCTACTTTGCAAATGTATTAAACCCTGCCCACCTTCCTCTTTAGGCATATATAACACACTCTGTGGGACCCAATGAAGTTTATCCCAAAAAAAATCTACTAAAATAGCCTGGATTTTGGCTAACAATTGAGAGGGGGGATCCATGCATGCCAATTTGTGCCATAATGAAGATGCAACTAAATTGTTAACTATTAAAATGCGCCCTCTGTAAGAAATCTTTGAAGACAAATACCTCCATTTATCAAGCCGCCCTTTAATTTTCTCAATAACTCCATCCCAATTTTTTTGTATTGTAAAATCATCACCCACAAACACGCCTAAATACTTAAAACCGGATGTTCCCCACACTAAACCCTCTGGAAGTTGCGGTTTTCCTTCTGCCCATTTGCCCAATAATACTGTTTCACTTTTTCTCCAGTTTATACTGGCAGAAGACACTTTCTTAAATGCTGAAAGTAACTTTAACAAAACCTCAATATCACTTTGCCTGCTAATCATAATTATTACATCATCAGCATAAGCTGACAATATGAGGTTTTCTTTGCAATTTGGTACACATATACCGTGTAGTTTTGTCCGTATTCTTTGTAATAGCGGTTCAATTGCTAAAGAATAAAGCATACCAGATAGAGAGCACCCCTGCCGAACACCTCTATGAGCTTTAAAAGGAGGACATAAACCACCATTGATCTTAAGAATGCTCTCAACGCCACTATAAAGAACCTTAATAAAATCAATAAATTTTTGGCAAAACCCAAAAGACTCTAAAATTTTCCAGAGATAACAATGCTCTACTCGGTCAAAAGCCTTCTCTTGGTCCAAGGAAATTAAACCACAGTCTATATTAAGCATCTTGGAGACTTCAAATACATCCCGAATTAAAGAAACGTTGTCAAATATAGATCTACCAGGAACACAGTAGGTCTGGTCAGGATGGATGACATAATTCATCACCCCTGCTAAACGATTCGCCAACACTTTAGAGAGCAGTTTGTAGTCGCTACAGAGCAGTGATACAGGTCGCCAGCACTTGATGTCGGTAAGGTCTCCCTTTTTGGGCAAGAGGGTTAAAACTGCTCTGCGGCAGCTCAGAGGCAGCTGGCCTTTAGCCAGGCTTTCATTCAAAACCTCCAGCAGGTCCCCTTTCAGTTCAGCCCAGAAAGACTTATACCAGTCAACTGGCAAGCCGTCAATTCCTGGGGTCTTCCCAGACTCCATTCCTTGGAGAGCCTTATACAGCTCACCCTCACTCAGAGCACCTGAGATTTCAGCATTCGCCTTCTCTGGTACCTGAGGTAAGTCATCAAAAAACTCATTTTCACTCGCACAGTTTTCTCCAACTTCATTTTTGTACAGGTTTTCATAGAAGACAACTGCTCTCTTACGGATTTCTGCAGGGTTTGATAATAACCTTCCAGATTCAGACCGCAGGGCATGAATAGCTCTACTCTGGCCATTCTTCTTTTCCAGGTTGAAGAAGAATCTGGAAGGGGCATCCATCTGGTTCAACCTCTGAAACCGTGATCTGACCAGAGCCCCTTGTGTTTTAAGACCCAGCAAATCAGCCAACTGTGTTTTCTTATTGACTAAAGAGTTAAAATAGTTTTGAGCTCCAGTTGACTCAGCTAAATTTTGAAGTTTTAAAATATCAGCCTCCAAGGTGTCCATAACTAAAGTAGTCTCTTTAGTGACGTTTTGAGTATATTGTATACAAAACTGTTTTATTTGGATCTTTCCAAAATCCCACCATTGTCTTAAAGAGATAAAAGTTTCTTTTGTGGTTTTAAATTCACCCCAAAACACCTTAAACATTTCTCTAAAACGCTTGTCACTCAGCAAGTTTACATTCAGCTGCCAGTATGCACTCTTTGGTTTAATAGAGTTTAAAAACACAAAACACTGTACCATACTGTGATCAGTAAAACCCAATGGGGTAATTAAACATCTTTTAACTATGTTACAATGATGTTTAAAAACATAAAACCGATCTAATCTGGCCAAAGAAATAACATTATCACGAACATGGGTCCAGGTGTATTGTTTTTGCGCTCCATTAAACTGTCGCCAAATGTCCCATAATTCATGCCTTTTTACAAGTTGAATTAAACGATTACGAGAGGGTAAATGGGGCTCAATATGATTTCGATCCAACATTGACTCTGTACAATTAAAATCACCACCCAGAAATAAATACTCTTCAGCACAACATTTCTGCATAACAGAACAAAGTACATTTAAAAACACCATTCTTTCTATTGCTGAAGTAGGAATGTACACACAGATAAAAACAAAAATATATTTCTCAAAAGTGGCTCTTATTTTTAGAAGCCTGCCCTTAACAACTTCTTCAACTTGATAAGTTTGAGGAATAAAATTTTTTGCAAATAGGATAGCAACCCCTCCACTGAGTGAGGTGTTGTGACTCAGAACAGCAACTCCTTCCCACTCCTCTGCCCAGTCAGCAGCATTTCTTAAATCACTATGAGTTTCCTGCAACATGGCGACATCAATTTTTTTTTGTTTAATCATCTCAAACACTTCAGCTCTCTTATTCATTCCCCTTAAACCATTAACGTTCATTGTTGCAATATTCATTTCACACATGTTAAAAAATAATAAAAGAAACAAAACTAACATAGCTATACTCATAGCCACTTTATTCATGATCATAAAGTTAGTTTTTTTCGCTGGTTTCATTGACATCACCAGCCGAAACTCCTCTCACTATCTTTTTTAAACGATATATTTCTTTGTTTGTAAACAAACCTTCTGACATAAAAAGCTTAGTTTTATCAACAAACTGCTTTGTGTCTGGAAAAAACTCAGCTACATGCACCCCTCTTTTGTTTTTAGTAGCCCTGAGAAAAAGTTTAATATCCTCGGCTTCATAACTGCGGATAGAGAAATCGTTCTGTGACAAATTAACGCTGGAATCAGAAGACTCGTTACCGCTTTCCATCTCATCGTCACAATCATCATCCTCCACATCTGCTTTTTTTGCCTTCACAGTTTGAAAATCGTTAGCTTTTTTCCTCTTAGCTGGAACCTTAAATTCACTTTGTTCTGTCTCCATTTCAAAGCCATCCCAAAGCAAATCAGACTGCAAAACACTATCCGCACCATCACCTCTTTGCATGTTTGTCTCTGCAACAGACTCAGAGATCCGAGTATCAGCATTAACTAAACTGTTTCCTTCTACCACACTCTTGGATTCAGTTGTCTTATTTGTCATACTCTCACTCACAAGCAGACTTGCGTCATCTTTTGTTTTCTTTTTATCGGATTCTGCTTCAAACGTAACAGCGTTTGACGGTCCGGCTTCTGCCGCCTCACCGACATTACCCGCTCCATCTACAGCCACTGGAGTGTCGTTCACTTTACTGGGACATGTACGAATTAAATGACCCACCTCTCCACAACTGAAACATTTCATTTTTTCTGTAGTGGCATAAATGACATAGTCACAATCGTCAATTTTCAGATGTAATGATACATCGAGTTCCTCATCGTCTTTTAATATCATGAAAAGAAAAACGTCTAAACGATACCACATGCTTTAAAAGAGGGGACTTGCAACCACTTGAAATCATTTTGATAGGTGACACTATTTTACCATATCTGGACATAATTCTCACTAAAGTTTCGTCACTCACGAAAGGTGGAACATTGGATAACAAAACTTTCTTAGATGGCATTGACAGCGGAAGTACAGGGGTAAAAAGATTGTCAATAACTACGCCAGTTTCTACAACCTCATTTGCTTTTTCAACCGTGCTGAGAAAAACAACTGTGGCACTGTTCATCCTGGACGCCGACATGATATGTTCATGACCGACAACCTCACCTATAGCTAGGCAACACTCTTCAACACTCACCGCGGTCGTCACTTTCACGCCATGACGCCGCGTGAGTTTTACCAAACTCTGTGACCGTGGGACCGACATGCTGTCCGCACCGTCAGCGGCAGCACGCTGCCCAATAAGTCAACAAACAAAAAAAATTCCAACCACTTAAAACAAAAAAAAACAAGGAAAGAGAGAGAGAAAGAAAAAGAAAAAGAATTCACTCACAGTCAAAACACCCGCGCTCGCACCACTCTGTCCACTCACGCCCAACAATCACACCGGAAGTGAGAGAGAGAGAGAGAGAGAGAGAGAGACAGACAGACAGACAGACAGACAGACAGACGGACAAAAAGAGATGTGCATGGCAAGGTTATGGTAACAGACCTTGTATCAAGATGTCTCTCGTACCTATACAAACATACTCATTCATGGACACTCTCTCTCAAATATCTACTCTTGGTTAATCTCTCTCTCTCTCTCTCTCTCTCTCGTGCGCATGCGTGAGCGTCTGTTGATTGAGTGGAGCGTGACTCGGAGAGTGGCTGTGAGTTTTTTCTCTTTTTCTTCCTAAAGTCTGTCATATTTATGTTTTTTTTATCTTAGCGGTTTTATATTACACTTCTTGGTATATGGTTGCAAGGCATTGGAGTAATATAATTGGATAAGGGGAAGGCGTCGGCCAGTTTTTTTTACTGGCGGCCTTGACAATAGCGGAGAGAGCGAGTTTTCAACAACTTACCCGTCGACATGGACTTAAAGTACCGGTCGGGGTTGAATGTCCAGTTGAGGAAGTTGTTTTGGCGGTAGGTGAGGTGGTTGGTCATGATAGCGTCAGATCAGCGTCTAGGATGAACGGTGCGGTTGTATTGTTCCTAGACAAAGTGGAAAAAGTTAATGATGTTGTGGAAAGTGGTGTTATTCTTAACGACGGTTTCGTTAAAGCTTTTCCACTTGTTAATCCGGCAAGGAAAGTCTTGCTCTCCAATGTGCCCCCGTTTATTAGTGATGAAGTGTCACAACGTGAACTGTCTAGATATGGACAGTTCGCTTCTGCGATAAAGAAAATTTCGCTAGGCTGTAAGTCTCCGCTGTTAAAACATGTGGTTTCTTTTCGTAGACAAGTGTACATGATTTTGAGAACAGACATTGAAGAATTTAACGCTGCTTTCAAGTTCAAAGTAGATGGTTTTGAATACATGATTTTTGCAACAACTGAAAATATGAAGTGCTATGGTTGTGGAAAGGAAGGACGTTTAGTGAGAGCTTGTCCGGAAAAAATAAATGCAGCAAACACAGATAATGAAAATGTTGCTACGAATCAAAATGTAAACCAAATAACTGTTGCAGCGATGGAAAGAGAGGATGATGAAATTCCCAGAATGAGTGGGAATCAAGAGAAAGGGGAAAAGGAAAACCCGACTAATGATGAAATAATGGATATTCAGTTTGATGAGGTAGAGAATGAGATGTTTAAAGAAGATGGAAGTTTTTTTAAGGTGCCAGCAGTGAAAAGAAAATCTAACATTTGTGAAAAAATAGAAATGGCAAAAAAAAGGTGCAAAGTGAGAGCAATTCACAAAGCTCGGAGGTGTCTGACTCAGAAAGTGAACATGAAGTGGCTGGAGCCACTGTGCAAAATAATGCGAGACAAGATTACAGTGGCTACAGTTTAGAACAAATGAAAAGTTTCTTACAGCGCATAAAAGGGATGAGAAATGTTGAGGTGATAGATTTCTTTACTGATCTCTCGCTGTTCATTGATTCAGCAAAAGTTCTAATGAAACAAAAAGGGGAAGAGTGTTTGTCAAATCCAGAGGTGTACAGGTTAAAAAAAATTGTACAAAAGGCACGCTCCCAGACAGTGCAGAATGATTCACAAGAATAGCGTATTATGCTGTGTTGTGTTACTGCTGCTTTCTTACTTCATATTGAGCAGCTTTAAAATTGCATCCCTCAATGTTAATGGAATGAGGGATGTTAAAAAGAGAATGCAGCTTTTTGACCTAATTAAACTAAAAAAAATAGATGTTGTTTTTTTACAAGAGACTCATAGTACAAAGGAAAATGAAGTGGAATGGCTGAAAGATTGGAAAGGAAAGATTTTTTTTTAGTCATAAGACTGCTCTTAGTGCTGGTTTGGCTGTTTTATTTTCAAAAAAATTTGAACCAATGTCTTGTGATACAGTTGAAATAGTAGAGGGTAGAGCGCTTAAGCTTGTGGCGAGGTTTGAAAATATCACCATGGAACTAATTAATGTTTATGCTCCGGCGAAACCAATTGAAAGAATGCTGTTTTTGGAAACTTTGGGTGAGAATCTCAAACAGTGTGATTTTGGAAATATTGTATTACTTGCTGGAGATTTTAATTGCACGTGTCATGATATTGACAGGAATCATATTGAACCTCATGCAGCTTCAAGACGCAAACTGTTAAACATCATTAAAACCTACCAACTTTGTGATATTTGGAGGAATTTTCATTTTAAAGAAAAAATGTATACTTGGTCTCACGTTAAAGAAGATTCTGTGTCATTGGCAAGATTAGATCATTTTTATTGCTATAAGCATCAGTTACAGTATTTTAAATCTTGTTGTATTTATCCTGTTGGTTTTTCTGATCATTCAATGGTGCAAGTTAGTATGGTTATTAAATCTGTAAAGCATAAGAGTGCATATTGGTGTTTTAATAACGCTCTGCTTGAAGATGCTTCTTTTGGAAAATGTTTACTTTTTTTTGGATGGGATGGAAAACCCAAAAGTGTAACTTTGCATCTGTACAGCAACGGTGGGATATTGGAAAATTGAAGATACAAGAATTATGTAAACAGTATACTTTTAATGTCACTAAGGACACTGTTCAAAATATAAAAAAATTAGAGGAAGATATTGTAGAGCTCCAGTTTTTGAGTGGAGTTTATGGTGAGCAAGGTCAAATACAGACCTTTAAAGACAAAAAAAGTTGCACTAGCTGATCTGTTGGACAGTAGAGCTCAAGGGGCTTTGGTTAGGTCTAGATTTCAGAATATTACTGAAATGGATGCCCCGTCCAAATTCTTCTTTAGTCTGGAGAGGAAAAATGGCCAAAGAAAAAGCATTCAGTGTTTGCGGTCTGTGGATGGGATAGATCTGACTAAAGACTCTGATATACGGAAAAGGGCAGTTGGTTTTTACAAAGAGCTATATGCCTGCGAATGTGTAGAGGACCTGTCAGATAATCAGTTCCTTTCAGGTCTTTCACAAGCGACCGAGGAGTCGCGTGCCGATCTGGTGTGCCCTCTTACAACGGAGGAGCTTTTTAAGGCATTGCAAAGTATGAAAAATGGAAAAGCACCAGGCTTGGATGGATTTTTATAAGGCTTATTGGCACTTTCTAGGAGAAGACTTACTGGAAGTGTTAAGTAAAAGCCTGATTGAAGGGCGACTGCCAAGGAGTTGCAGGAGAGCAGTCTTAACACTGCTCCCAAAGAAAGGTGACCTCAAAGAGGTTAAAAATTGGAGGCCAGTGGCTTTGTTATGCCCGGACTACAAAATTTTATCAAAAACTCTGGCCAACAGACTAAGGGAAGTGATGGGACAGATTATTCATACAGATCAGTCTTAGTGCGTGCTCAGCAGATCGATAGTGGACAACATATTGTTGATTAGGCATGTCTTTGAAGTTGCTAGTTTATTTGGTAAAAAGGTGGGCCTGCTTTCTCTGGATCAGGACAAAGCTTTTGACCGGGTGGAGCATCAGTTTTTATGGCATACTCTTGAGGCATTTGGTTTTCCATCTGATTTTGTTACTATGGTTAAAGTGCCCTATAGTGACATTGAAAGTATGCTGAAAGTTAATGGTGGCTTGTCTAGTCCTTTTAAAATTAGTAGAGGCATAAGACAAGGCTGTGCTTTGTCAGGAATGCTGTATTCAATAGCTTTAGAACCTTTGCTAAATAAAATCAGAGCAGAGTTAGAAGGTTTTAAATGTGAAAATTTCTTTCCACCAAAAGTGGGCCAAAAGTGCAGCTCACCTGGTTGGGCAATGGGAGGGAGAAAATCTGGTTTTGCCAGGAGGAATGAGTTGGTCACAAGGTGGTTTAAAATATCTTTGTGTTTACCTAGGGGACGAGTCAACTAGTAAGAAAAACTGGGAGAATATTATTGAAACTGTTGATGGGAGGTTGGATAGATGGAAATGGTTGTTGCCCAAAATGTTGTTTAGGGGAAGGGCATTGATCATTAATAATTTGGTAGCCTCATCTTTGTGGCACAAATTATCTGTTTTAGAGCCACCTGTTGGGTTTTTAGAGAAAACACAATCTAAAATTATTAGTTTATTTTGGGACAAGTTACACTGGATACCCAGAGCCGTGTTGTATCTTCCAAAGGAGGAAGGTGGACAGGGTATTGTAGATCTTAAAAGTAGAAAAGCAGTCTTTAGATTACAGTTTGTTCAGAACTTTTTTTTATAAATCTAATGCTTCCTGGACTGGTTTAACTGGTTGTAGACAGATTGTAACAAATTTGATTTGAAGTTCATATCTCCTTTTTATGAGAGTTTTAGAAAAGTTTGGTGTATGTTGCAGACTAAGAAGAGATTTGTCCTATAAGTCATTACATTGGTTTTTAGAAGAACCTCTAATCAATGGTGCACGTTTAGATATGTGTGATGAGGTCACACCCTGGTTACAACAGATTCTGGTAAATGCAAGGATGGTGAAAATGAAGAGTATGTTTGAAGTGGCGGGTAGTAATTTGGACAATGCTAATGTCGCTTGGAAACTTGGCATAAAGTCAACAAGAACAGTTCATCGTCTGCTTAAGAAGCTTCGAGAGACATTGAGCCAAGAGGATTGGACATTTTTATCACTACGAACTGTTCCAAATGCCAAGGATCATTTTCCGAGCATGATGATACCACAGACTTTTTCAACTATGGAGTGCTCTCCAACTACTTCAACGAGTTTAAGAGATTTTGTCTTTGAGTCAATAGGGGGTGTGAGTTTGTACAAAATGTGTGTAAAAATCATTAATAAGGAAAATTTGCATTGTAGATACACCTTAGAGAGACCATTTAAATGTTGAGGATGGTATTCAGCCTTCTTGGGTTTTTTTTTTTACAAGCCACCATTGACTAAATTTCTCTGTCTCTCTCTCAGTGATGGCACCTCTCTCTCTCTCTCTCTCTCTCTCTCTCTGTCTCTTTCTCTGTCTCTTTCTCTCTCTGTCTCTCTCTGTCTCTCTCTCTCTGTCTCTCTCTCTCTGTCTCTCTCTCTCTCTGTCTCTCTCTCTCTCTGTCTCAATTCAATTCAATTCAAAATAGCTTTATTGGCATGACTGTAAATAATACAATATATTGCCAAAGCATACATAAAATAATAATAGAAACATCTGTATAATAGAATAAAATAATATAAAATATTACAATACTATCAAATATTACAACATAACTTAAATTAACAGTGTAACAATGGAACATTTCTGAACATTTGGCACCACAGTGGTGTAACAAATATATACACACACACGTACTGAGGGTCACTGTGGTGGACAGCAGGGAGACACACTGAGGTCAGACACACACACACACACGTTCACCTGCTGTCTCTCAGGCTGTGGCACATCCACACGTATCTCGCAGCCAGTGCTGCTGTCGGTCCCTCTCCTAATATTATCTTTGTTTTCTCTACTTCAGTCATGGTGGTAAAGTTTGTTTTTGCATGACTAAATTATGTGAAGTAGAGATCTCTGATAGAGGTGTATTTATCACAGTGAAGGACGAAGTGCGTCTCTGTCTCGATTGCTGCTGTCCTGCAGTGGACACACAGCCTTTGCTCTCGGGGTGACCAGCTCTTTCTGTGTCTGCCGGTCTCGATGGCCTGTACTTGGTCAGGATCCGTCTCTGCTTTGTGTCTTTTACACTTTGGAGATATTCTTCTGATTCATAATTTGATTTTAGAGTTCGATAGAATTGTAATTTACTTTGTGTTTTAGTTTCCTCACCCCAATGTTCCAGATATGTGTTTTTAGATTGTTTGAAAATTTGGTTTATTCTGATGTTTGGAGAAGCAGTGCTGGTCTGAGACTGGTTAGTGTTAGGAGAGTTAGTCGGGTTAGTGAGTCTCAGAACCAGCTGACTGATGGGACTCTTTTCGGGGTTCAGTTCTTGGGTTTGTAATGCTTTAAAATGTAGTGATTCTGTGGGACTTGACTTTAGATGCATCCAGAATTTGAGGGATCTTTTTTGTATATTAATAATCAATGGGAATCGGCCTAATTCTGCCCTACATGCATTGTTGGGTGTTCTTCTTTGTAATTTTAGGATCATTTTGCAGAATTCTGTATGTAGGGCTTCTGTTGGATGCCTGTCCCATCTAGTGTAGCTCTGATCACTGAGTGGACCCCAAACCTCACTTCCATACAGCGCAATGGGCTGAATCACACTATCAAAGATTTTACACCAGATTAGAATTAGTAAGTCAATGTTTTGGAATCTTTTCTTGATGGCGTATAGAGCTCTTCGAGCTTTATCTCTGAGAGCATTCACTGCCAGACTGAAACTCCCCGATGCAGTGATGATCAGACCGAGGTAAGTGTACTGCATCGTGTGTTCGAGGGCGGTGCTGCCTTGACTGAACTGATATCTGTGTTCCTGACATCTGGGCTTTTTCTGGAAGACCATAACGTTGGTCTTCTTGAGGTTTACTGCCAGGGCCCAGTTCTGGCAGTACTCGTCCAGCAGGTCCAGGTGCTGCTGTAGTCCCTGTGCAGTGGGTGACAGCAGCACCAGATCATCTGCGTACAGCAAGAGCTTGATGTTCTTGTCTTGTAGAGCGAGTCCTGGAGCTGTAGACCGTTCCAACCACACCACTAGTTCATTGATGTAAATGTTGAACAGCGTTGGACTCAGGCTACAGCCCTGCCGAACTCCTGTCTTCTGGCTGAAGAATTCTGTATGTTTGTTGCCAATTCGTATTGCACATTTGTTGTTCGAATACATTGATTTAATAATGTTGTACGCTTTACCCCCTACACCACTTTGTAAAAGTTTGTAATATAATCCGTTGTGCCAAATAGAATCAAATGCTTTTTTGAAATCGACAAAGCATGCAAATATTTTTCCGTTTTTGGTCTTTTTGACGTGTTTATCGATCAGGGTGTGTAGGGTGTAAATGTGGTCGGTGGTTCTGTGATTTGGAAGGAAGCCGATCTGACTCGGACTCAGGACATTGTGTTCGGTAAGGAAGTTTACAATTCTATTGTTTAAAATACTGCTAAATAACTTCCCCAGATTACTGCTCACACAAATGCCTCTGAAATTATTAGGGTCCAATTTATTCCCACTCTTATGAATTGGGGTAATAAGTCCTTGGCTCCAGATGTCAGGAAAGCAGCCTGAACGAAGTACGATGTTGAATAGTTTGAGCACGGCCGTCTGCAGCTCAGGTGTGCTGTGTTTCAGCATCTCACCCAGAATGCTGTCAGCACCACAAGATCTCTTACATTTTTGGCTTTGGAGTTTGTTTGTCAATTCTTTGTGTAATTGGGAAGTCGAGTGGATTTTGATTGTTTTTAATTGTGTCTTCATACGTTTGTAGATTTTGATTGATCAGATTATAATTGTCATTGAGTTGTTTTGGTGGTATTTCTTTATATAAATTTTCAAAATGTTTTGTCCAGATTTCTCCGTCTTGTATCGGTAGATCTTGTGGTTTTGTTGTGCTCAGATTATTCCACATATCCCAGAACTGATTCTGATTTATTGAATGTTCAATTTCCTGTAAACTTTTGGTCAGATGGTGTTGCTTTTTCACTCTAATTGTGTCTTTGTACAGTTTTAGTTTTGAGCTGTATTCAGTTCTGATGTCTGTGTTGTTTGGTTCTTTATGTTTTAGATTTGATAATTTTCTAAGTTGTTTCCTCAGTGTTTTGGAGTCTGAGTCAAACCATTTTTCACCTTTTTGTGTATTTTTAGTATGTTTTTTGCCTTTCTTTTTCAATTCACTTCTAAGTACTGTTACTGTTACTAACTGCTGTTTTAAACATGTAATTTATTTCATTTGTAGCCAAATTAACACCATCTTTAGTTGTTTCAAATTCCTTATTTATGAATGTATTTATTAAATTTTTTAGTTCTTCCGAATTGAGTGCTTGGATAAATTTGTCTGGGCTGTCTGGAGTCCATCTGTGTCTCTGCTGAACCGGATACATTTTGCAGGTTTCCAGCCTGTTTTGTTCTGGTGTGAGATGAGTTCTGATGTAGATGTTAGTTTGGTTATGGTCCGAGAGTGGAGTTTGCTGTCTGACAGTGAATGTACTGAAGGAGGAAGGGTCCATGTCACTAATGGCATAGTCCACTACACTAGCTCCAAGACCTGAACAACACGTGAACCTCCCGAAAGAGTCCCCTCTGATCCTGCCGTTCAGAATGTACAGGCCCGAGGCTCGGCAGAGCTGCACTAACTCTCTACCGTTTTTATTCATGGTTTGGTCAAGGTTGTTTCTTGGTGGGAGACTTTTTGTGAGGCTCAGGGGTTTTTGGCCAAAGACATATTCATTGCCCTTTGGATCTATGTGATCTGGTTCAGATCCTGTTCTGGCATTAAAGTCTCCACACAGCAGCACATTTCCCTGGGCCTGGAAATGGCTGATTTCAGTGTGGAGGTTGTGTAGGTATTCCTCATCATGGTAAGGGGATTCTGCTGGAGGAATGTAGATGGCACCGATGTATGTATCAGTGGTTGAAATGCCAACTTGTTTATTTAATTTTAACCAGCAATGAAATTTTCCCACTGTATGAATAGAAATGTGTTTGACCAGATTCTGCCTGTACCACACCAGAATTCCTCCCGAGTCTCGTCCACGATGAACTGTATTTAATTTTACTGAGGGCACAATTACTTCATAGTAGTTTGAGGGACAGTAGGTGAGCACATCATTCCTACACCAGGTTTCAGTGAGAATGACAACATCTGCATCTTTGATATATTTCAGAAATTCAGGGTCTGTGCTTTTAGAACCAAATATTGAAGAATGAAGACCCTGAATATTCCAACAACATATATGAAATGAACTCATTATTATTTAAGATAGAGCTATTGGGTAAGACAGAGAGAAAATGGTGTGAAAATACTAAACAATTTACATTAGTGTGTTTTTTTTTTTTTTTCTCTCCAGTAGAGCACTGTGTTTGTGAGGGCTCATCTTATCTGCTCAGGAGCTGGTTGCACAGTGTGTGCAGCATCTCTCGGATCTGGCTCAGTTCGCTGGCCGGTGTGGCGGTGGTGGGTGGAGCAGGAGGCCGGGCTGCAGCTTCAGCGTAGCTCTGTGCTCTCGGTTGCAGGGATTTCTCTTGGTGTGGATATGGGGGTGGCTTTGGTTTCCTCTTCCTGATGGGGGCTTGATGGTCAACAGGTGAATGTGAAGTTGGTGACCGCAGGTTTACAGGTGTGTAGTGAGCCATAGGTGGGTGTGGGTGTAGTGGATGACGTGGGATGGTTGTCCAGCTGACGTCTTTCCTCGACGGGGTTGGAGGGGTGTGTCTGGGCATGTAGGGGTGGATGGGTCTGGAGTTGGTAATAGGTGTCTTGGTGACGTTGGGCTGCGGCCCAGGGCTGCATCCTTTAGGGTTTTTGCAAAAACATGGGGTGGGGTGTCACGCCGTGGGAGAAGTGTGGAGATGATGATTCGGGACTTTGGGAATTTTTTGCTGGCGATTTCTGCCATCTTCCTGACAGCGTCAGTAGTGTTGTTGCGCAGCGAGTGGAGGTCGTTGGTCCCGGTGTGGATTATCACACATGAGGGGTGTCCTGTGAAGTCGCTGATGATCTGCTGGGCGTGGCCTGTTGTGCTGCATCGCTTTGCAGTGACTTTCTGATGTGGGAAGAGTTTCTGTGGGTCCAAGAACTTTCCATTAGAGTCCATGAGGAGGAGAACATCTGGATCAGGTTCAAGAGGGTGGGCAGGTGGTGTGTGTGTTTCTGCGGGCGTCTGTGTGTTTGTTGCAGGCTCGCTGTCGGTGTTTGTGTAGTCTGTAGTTTGAGCTGTGCTGAGGTGAATTGTGTTGTCTTTTGTGTTTTCCTGTAATTTCTCTCTCATTTCTTGCAGCTGTCTGGAGAAGTTCTCTTCCTTTTTCTCTTTGTCCTCCTCTAGCTTGTATATCTGTGTGCGGAGAGTTTGGTTTTCCTCTCAGTTCTCTGGGTCTTCTTCCTCAGAGTCTGTGCAGTGTGTATGTGGCTCGTCTCTCTCCTCCTCGACTCTGGTCTTCAGCAGGGGGAAGATCTCCTCGAATGAGTTCAGACTGGCTTCATTGCCTTGAAGAAAGAAGGTGCCTTTGGTATAGTAGGTTATGGTGAGAATGGGGTTGTCTGTGTCCAGCAGTTCATCTTTGCATATAGTTAATCTTCCACCTCGACCGATTCCTTCTTTAAAAATGTACTTGTATTCCTCACAGATGGCTGATTTCCATGCCGTAATTAGAGTGGTGTAGAAGATGAGGTTGTTCTTAATTTTTTTCCCATTGAGTTGAATGTAGTCAGCATACAGAAGATCAGGATTGTCTCTGAGAGTTTTCTCTTTGTGCTTTTTTCTGGCCTGCACACTTCTGCACTGCTCTGGGTAACACACCTCCCTGCACTCTGCCTGTGCAGGGGTCGCCATGGCGATCAGACTGGGCACTGAGCCAAAACTGCAGCCTGCTTCACTTAGCTTTTAGCTTATAATGATGAGAGTTTTCACTTGAATATAATCAAAATATACAGTTTTTGTTCAAGTTTTTTGCCAGAAAGTGCTCACCTCTCTGTTTAGCAAGTGAAGATCAACAATTGTGTGAAGATTTTCAGCTGTAGTTCCTTTAAAAAATCCTTTTGCGTTTTGGAGGGAAAACTGCACTTAGCTGTTATAGTGGAGATCCAGCAGCCAGATGCTAATCTACAGCTTCCAGTCTTCTTTCTTTTATGAAAATGTATTTTCTAGAGAAAAAAATCAGTCTTTACCAGAGTCCAAGTTCTGCTGTTTTTTCTTGTTTTTTGTCGTTATCTCACTCTCTGTCTTACTTTTTGGCTTAATCTTTTATAATTTTTCAGGAGCTTAGAGTGTGTTCCTTAGAGTGTCTCTCTCTCTCTCTCTCTGGACAGTCTTCTTCTGCCCTCTACTGTTCACAGCCATTGCACCCAGTGTGTTGTTTTATTTTTAAATCGGGTCGACATTTTAAAATCACTGTCCTTTACAGTCTTAGGGCATGTTCTATTGTAGCGGTTGTCCACCTCAAAGTGGACTTCAGAGTATTTAACCGTCCGAGATTATAATAATAATAATAATAATAATAATAAGTTTTATTTATATAGCGCCTTTCCATCGCTCAAATGACCAAATTATGACCATCCACCTGTATGTGTATTAGACTGCTCGCAATCATATCTGTGTGACACCCTGATAATTTATCTTAATCACGCATGTTTCCAGAAACCTCTGTGCCTCAGCACCAGCTCCCTGCTGGCTGATGGATGGAGAGATTGACTGTAGATCTCCGTTTGGCTCTGTAAAGCTCTGGATATGTCACGTGACCTGGATTACATGCAGCATGCAGAAAATGTCAGGCACTACTGTCTGCTGCCAATCAGTTATTTTTTTTCTTCTTGTTTTGCAATTTAATATGTTTATTATACCGTTGGCCCCCTTGACTCCTCACGTTTTACTATTATTCTAAGGGCAGCCGGTCAAAACCGGACCCACACACATGCACATTTTTTCAAGTTAACTAAACTGGAAATGAGAATTGTTTTCTTGGCAAATAGCTTGAATGAAACATGTTTAAAATATTTTTTAGATTTACATTTATTTCGTTTTCATTATATGTATTAAGTAATAGCTTTGCATGCACTGTGATTATAAATGTATTTAAAGAATAAATTAAAAATATAATTACACATTAATAACATATAGTATGACATCCGTGAACTGTGCTGGCAAAATGAGTTGGAATGTGGCTAGTTACGAGTTAAAAATGTCAGTTTTGGTCAAATTTGAGGTTTTCACAAAAATCAGTTCATTAAGTAGCAATCCCATCGCTCTAAACAGCAGTTAAGCATCTAAAAATGTCCTTATTTGTAAGTTTTCTGGGAGGATGCGTGTCCTTTGTTCATGAAAAATGCAGTTTTTCTCTGGTCGCTTCTCCACGACTCAGCTCAAGTTTGGTATCGTTTTAAAGTGTGAATAATCATGATGAATTCTCGACGGCATGAGTCTGAACCAATTTTCAATAGTTTTTTCGTTGTGATTTTCAAACTCATTATCATGTCAATGAAATGATCTTCCTCACGCCGCCTAACACGTGCCCAAAGACGCCTCAGACTGTATCGATATACACACACACAGAATTACAGTAAAATATCTGTCTTGGCGAGTATTCATACGGACATTATCTGTTATGTGTAACTTTATATCAGAAACTTGAGGTACATGAGGTGTTCATATACAGGCTGTCTGTTAATCAAACAGTTTTGATATCATGGGAAAAAAAAGTTCTATATTTTTCCTGTCGATATTTGGTTGTGATTTGGCGTGTACCAAATTTGGAACACTGAGATTTTGCGGTATGTGTGTTACATGTGTGTCTGTTCTGGACTTGTTTTCATTTTTCACACATGCTCTTTGTTTGGTTTCTTCCGGCACTCGTCCTGTCATCATTGGTTCCATTGTCTTCAGATGTTTGTCATTAATTAGTCTAGTTTGCTCACCTGCATTTATACCATCAGTTTCTGTCCTTCGTTGATGGTGTTTAACATGCATTGTGTGTAGTTATGCTCCTGATGTGTTCAGGAACTTTGTTGTTGTGCTCTTCTTCCCTGGACACGTACCATGACTGCATGGTTGCCAGGTGATTTTGTTTAGGAACCTTCAGAAAACTTTAACTCGATTTCTCTTTCGAATGAGCTACACCTGACTGAAGTCAATTTTGCTGACTCTATCGATTTAAATCAGGTGTGGCTCATTCATTTTTTTCTTTTGTCTGATTCCAACAAATTATACATCACTTTGTAGTTTTTTTTTTTTTTTTATAGATTTTTTATAGATAAAAATGGCTCATTTTGCAAGCATGGGTCACATATAGATAATAATATATTTTCTAAATATTTATTTTATATGCATGTATTTCTGGTCATTTGCTATTTATCGATTGTTGAAATATCCCACTGTCACTGAGGAGAACGTCTTTGTGTAACCTGTTAACACTGACTGTGGTCTATACAGTGGAGTATCACAGCACTCATTCTAATCCCCCCCCCCCCCATCACTGGCAGTTTGGTTGGTAATTATGTGAAGTGCTGCTGACTTCCATTTCCAGCAAACCCTTTTGAAAACGCACATCTCCTCATTACCATTCAAAATGAGCTTTGGAGCTGTTGATATCTCCCCAAAACATCCAGCTGTGCTGTGCAATATTTTTGTGTGCGTGTTTGAGTAGCCCATCACACACACTTCAGTATGGTGTGGAAGAAATGGCATCCTAGCGATTAGTGTTTGCTCAGTTTGCTTTGAAAAAGGCTGTTTAAGATCACAGAGAGAGAGCTAGTAGTTCAAGATGGGGTTAATAACGTTCTTTATTAATGCTCAGAGCTCCCATGAGGTGTGTAACAGAGTCAGCAGGGAAGCTGGTTTTCTAATATCTTATGAATTGATTGTTATATTTGTGAATTAAAGCATGCTAATAGAGTTGCATGAACCCCTGCATCAACATGAACAGAGCTAAATTAGTTATATGTAAAGGGTACTGATTTGCCCTTATGTGTCGGAGATTAAATAAAAACAACTTTTGACTATTAAATATTTCAAAACTAACCTAGTAAAAAGACAGTAGTTCAAACAAGCCTAAATATACACCAATGAGGCAAAACATTATGACCATCTTCCTAATATTGTGTTGGTCCCCCTGTTGCTGTCAGAACAGCGCTGACCGGTCGAGGCACGGACTCCAGTAGACCGCTGAAGGTGTGCTGTGGGATCTGACACCAAGATGTTAGCAGTCCTGTAAGTTGTGAGGTGGGGCCTCCATGGATCGAAATTGTTTGTCAAGCACATCCGACAGATGTCCTCAGTTGGGTTGAGATCTGGGGAATTTATAGGTCAAGACAACACCTCAAACTCACTGTGGTCCTCAAACCATTCCTAAACCATTTTAGCTTTGTGCAGGGCCCATCATCCTGCTGAAAGACACCACAGCCACCAGGGAAAATCATGTCCATGAAATGGTTGGCATGGTCTGCGACAATGCTTAGGTAGGTGGTGCGTGTCAAAGTAACATCCGCATAGATGGCCGGTTCCTTCCTTGGATCACTTTTGATAGATACTGACCACTGCAGACCGGAAAAACACCACGAGAGAGCTGCAGTTTTGGAGATGCTCTGACCCAGCTGTCTAGCCATCACAATTTGGCCCTTGTCAAACTCGCTCAAATCCTTACACTTTCCCTTTTTTCCTGCTTCTAACACATGAATTTTGAGGACAACATGTTCACTTGCTGCCTAATATATCCCAACCACTAGCAGGTTCCGTGATGAAGAGATGATCAGTTTTATTCGCTTCACCTGTCAGGTCATAATGTTATGCCTGATCGGTATATTTACATTTATTCATTTTACATTTATTCATTTTTATCCAAAGTGACTTACAAGGGGAGCAATCAGGGGTTAGGTGTCTTGCTCAAGGGCACTTTAGTCATGGTATTGAAGGTGGAGAGAGTAATGTTCATTCACAATCCCCACCTTCAATTCCTGCCGGCGTTGGAATCGAACCAGCAACCTTCAGGTTACAAGCCTGACTCCCTCACATCCACACATTAGTATGTTAGCGTGCCTGTCATGAGAGGGCGATCTGCATTTTCTGTTCAAAGTAATGACACTCACCGGCCACTTTATTAAGTGTACCTGTTTAACTGCTCGTTAACACATGCGTTTAATCAGTCAATCACATGCCAACAACTCAATGCATGTAGACATTGTCAAGATGATCTGGGGTGAGTCTCAATGGAATCAGTATATCATGTTAATGAATTCAGGCTCAGGTAAGGACATTAAGGACGCTGGCTCACTACACACTGGGACACTGATGGCTCTTTTTCCAGTGATGTAACAACATCCTCATTGAAAAGCAATACTACTGGTATTGATTACTACTGGTAATACATGGACAACAACAGAGCTGATATTTTTTGACATTACTTCTAATGTTATTTAAAATATGTTATAATAAATACCTTTCTTGATACATTTTAGCTGTAACTAAATTAAAAGGGTTAGCTAGATTGCCCATTATCTGTCTACCCATGTATGTTTAATAATGGTTTGTATTTTTAAAAACATCTATCGCATGCCGGTGTATAGTTATTTGGCTCATGTGATGTGGCATGTGGCATCAGAATGGGGAAGAAAGGTGATTTTAGTGATTTTGAACATTGGATGATTGTTGGTCCCAGAGGGGCTGGTCTGAGTGTTTCAGAAACTGCTGATCTACTGGGATTTTCATGCTCATGCTTCATGATCATCTCTGGGGTCTACAGAGAACAGTTTTAATGCCTTGAGGTCAGAGGAAAATGGCCAGACTAGTTTGAGCTGAAAAGCAACAGTAACTCACATAAGCACTCATTACAACTGAGGTCTGCAGAAGAGCATCTCTGAATGAACAACACGTGGAACCTTGAAGCAGATGTGCTACAGCAGCAGAAGACCACACCGGGTACCACTTCTGTCAGTTATGAACAGGAAACTGAGGCTCCAATTTGTATAGGCTCACCAAAATTGGATGCTATATGATTGGAAAAACATTACTAATGAGTCACGATTTCTGCTGCGACATTCAGATGGTAGGGTCAGAATTTCGCAAAAACAACATGAAAGCATTAATCCATCTTGCCTTGCTGGTTGTGTGTGTGTGTGTGTGTATGTGTTTTTACTTGGCACACTTAGAGCACCTTACACTCAAAAAAATATTTCTGTCTATTTCTTTCTAAGTTTTATGTAATTTAATTACATATCAATTTTCCATCCATTTGAATTACATAGTTTTAACATAAACAAACTAATAAACTTAATGTGATTCATATTTGTCAGGCATATGTAAATGAAATAAGATTTATGTAATAGTTGAGTATTTGAATAGTGAGAGATTAAATGTCTTTTATCTTCAGTTGATTTCATCAGTTGTAGTTCTTGTGTTTCTCTGTCCTTCAGTGATTCTGCTTGTTAACAGCAGGCGTTCATCATTACTGCTCAATCATCACTTAATGATCTCATTAACTCTGACACTGCTTCAACGGTACTTTAACTTTAACTAATATGAATCACATTAAGTTTATTAGTTTGTTTATGTTAAAACTATGTCCTCCAAATGGATGGAAAATTGCTATGTTATTAAATTACATAAAACTTTTTTTTGAGTGACCAATTGAGCATCCTTTAAATGCCAGAGCCTACCTGAGTATCGTTGCTGATCTTTTCCATCCCTTTATAACCACGGTGTACCCATCTTCTATTGGCTACAACTTCCAGAAGATTAGCGTGCCATGTCGCAAAGCTTAAATCATCTCACACTGGTTTCTTGAACATGACAATGAGTTTTACTATACTCAGATGGTCCATCCGCATCCCCTCAAACGAGACGATGTACCCTAGGAACGGGACAGACTGTGCATGAAAATCGCATTTCTCCGCCTTGACAAAAAGCCCATTCTCTAGCAACCTCAGAAGCACTCGCCGGACGTGCTGCACATGCTCCTGGAGAGAAGAAGAAAATATCAATATGTCATCCAGGTAGACATATACACAGAATCTGTAGGCGTTGGATCTGCTGGGTGAGCTCGGACACCTGCGTCATCAAGGCTTGCACTGCGCGACCCGTGTTGCCGATCTCCTCTTGCTGCAAATCCATTCTCCGGATGCTGTGATGGATGAATTCCTCTAACGATCTAGAAGATCCGCTCGCTGCTTCCATCTGTTGGTCAGATCGTTCTGTCTTGACAACTGGACTCAACACTGGAAGCAAGTGCGATAAACAATTTATTTAGAATTAAACCAAAATACAGTGCAAGCAGGTGGAATGGGTGACAGCAGGGACTTCGATGGCCAGAATCCGTGGAAGACGTGCAGTGAGAAGTGACGGTGACAAACAGTAGACTCCCACGACGACGAGGAACAGGAACAAAAGGCAGGAACTGAACACCGGAACACCAACACGGACGACATCAAACAAAGATCTGACAAGGATGAAGGAAAAGTGGTAAGTATAGATGGAGTGATGAGATTGCAAGCAGCTGGTGAGGAAATGACGATCAGCTGGAGCGGATCAAGTGATGTCATACATTCACGCCCACAACCCACATGCGCTCACACCACAACATAAACACAAGACTAGAAGGAACAGAGAACGTGTCTACAGTGACATCCACAGTCTCCAGATTTCAGTCCAATAGAGTACAGTTGAGATGAGGTGGAACAGGAGATTCAGAAATCTGCAGCAACCCTGTGATGCTCTCACGTCAATATGGACCAAAATCTCTGAGGAATGTTTCCAGCACCTTGCCACAAAGTATTAAGGCAGTTCTGAAGACAAAAGAGGGTCTAACCTGGCATAAGTAAGGTGTATATACTAAAGTGGCTGGTGAGTGTATAAGTATATCCAAAATAATAGTTTTGCATTGACCCACTGTTTGACAGACAATCTGACCAATCATAACCCCGAATCCGCCATTTTGTCCATTCATGTTTGTTTGATGTTATAAATAAACTAGCATGAAGAGATGATCGGTTCACAAGCCGATTGAAGGAGCGACAGCGATAACCCTAACCCTAACCCTAACCCTAACCCTAACCCTAACCCTAACTTGTATAAAAAATTGCAATATATTAAATATGAAACTGTACATCTATACATATATAAATATGATACTCTATATGTCTGCCGACGCATTGTCGGTGTCCTCTTTGTCACAGAAGCGAACTCCGTGATTCCCTCCTCTGACCGGCAGAGGGCGCCCTCGCCCGAATACTGACACTCGCACACACTTTCCTCACTACATTTCCCATAATCCCCATACCTCGGCACTGATTGCGGTTCCAGCTGCAATTCATCGACAGACAGTATTTAAGACTACCCTGAACTCTAAGTCAACACGAAGTCTTGTTTTCGTTAGGCACAATTCCAAGCGTTATTTTCTGTTGTTGACCCTGTGGATTTATCGCTTCTGACCCTTTGCCTCTTTGACCTGTTTGCCTGTTTCTGGATTTACGACTGTTTTCTGCCTGCCTTGATCTCTGCCTGTTCCCCGGTAACGCTTTTTGGATTACCTCTGTTAACCCTGTTCTCTGGCCGTTTACCCCTTGACTGTTCGACTACAACTTTGTTAATAAAAGCTTGCAAATGGATCCCAACCCGAGCGACGACTCACTACACTCTTTGCTCCGGGATGTATGTTTCGCTGTGTAAGAACATGATGTGTGGCTTGAGAGCTCATGGCTTGTCGGGGAGCGGGTCTTTGCGACGGTTCATTCTGTGGTGACACTAGTGCTGCAGAAATTATACCTGTTTAGTTCAGCCCAAAATGGAAATTTAAATATCTTCTGGTTATTTCAAGCCTGTTATTTTCTTCTGCGAAACACAAAAGAAAACTTGTACAAAACATTGACCTCTTTAAAATTATTTTATTTTTTCCACGGAAAAATAAAAGGTTCATACAGAATTTCTTTCTTTTTTTAGCAAAATTTCTGGAACGGCACATAAATGCAAAACGATGAGCACATTCAGCCTTAAGTAATATTGTTTTAATATGATAATGTCACATTCCTCTCCTGACTGATGCCGTCCTATCACACATCACATGACCGCTGTACATGCACACAACGACTCGTGTGTTTAACCCATTACACAAAGGCATTCAGTACCTCTTTCAGCCAAAGGCCCTTTCTTTCTTCACCATTAAAACGTGAGGCAGGTATTTCACGGCTAGTTGCCTTTTTTTAATCCATTTTGTCTGAATCCCTTCTCAGCTCTATGCTGTAGTGTTTTGTCTGGTTATGGGGATGAAAATGAGAGACTTTGTTAGAAATGTGCCTTGGGTTTGTGAGGAGTACCTCTGTGGTCTGAGGATAGAGCAGATAGAAAAGAAAGAAAATGGCAGTGTTACGCTAAGAGAACTGTAGCATGTTGTCTGTAGTTTTATGCTGTGACCGGTAGGAATATTAAGAAAAGAGGGCATTTCAAATTATGAATATGCAGTATATGTATTCCACTACAGCACTAGTAAGTTGTATGTGTCTGTGTGAATGTGCATGTGTGTCTTAAGGCAGTGGTTCTCAACCGGTGGGGCTACGTTGAGGCAACGTTCTGTGTTTGATGGCATTAGTCGTATAACTGTCGTATTAGTTTTTCCATATTCGTCATTTTTTGGCTCTCAATTGTCAAAAAAACCCCTCAAATATTTGCTACGGATGCGAAAAATGCAGAAAATCGAACCATCCGAATTCATTTTTATGACAGACGGAAGTTTCAGAGGCTGCAAACGTATAAAACGTGAGGTCGTATTTAGTTTATATATATATATGAACAAATAAACTAGTCAGAATATTGGCTACAGTTAAAGCTTTTCTTTAGTTTTTGTGAAACGCTCGCACACACGCACGCACGCACGCACGCTCGCAGCCACGCACACACAAACATCTTTAAATACATTTGTGTTTATAAATAAACAACAATAAATTGTTGTAACAGCAATATCTCCAAGTTTTGTTTTTCACTGTGGCAAATCATGACATTTTTAATGCAAAGAGAGTATACCGCCACCTTTCCCCCCACTTCAGGCACTGATTATAACACAAACAAATCATCCTCCTGGCGACTTTTTTTTGTCAAAAGCGACAAATCCAGCGACTTTTACTGGTGTTTTTGGAGACTTTTGTGGTACTGGGGGGTACTGGGGCCCCAACTGCAATGAACCAGCTTTGGGGGGGCCCAGCTTGCAAAAGGTTGAGAACCCCTGTCTTAAGGCATGGATTACAAGGAATTTACAAAAAAATGTATTTCGATATGTTGTTTCATTCAACAATAATAAATAAACGATAAATATAACTGCAACTCATTGGGCCAGCGTGTGTTGCTTGGACACATGTTTGCTTGGTAGCAAGGAATGATTAGCCTGCTAAGATGGCATAGCTGCCGCTAATGCTTACGTTAGCCGGATTAGCATAAGACAACAAACACAAACCTAGCTGATTTTGGAAAGATCTTTCTCTTTAATGGTATAGGAAATATAAAAAATCTGTTTTTTAATTTCTGTGCAGCTCAGTCCAAAGATCATCCGAGCCAACACTGGACAACGTTTGTGGGCTGCTTGTCATATACTTGTACTTTAAAATGGTGGACAAGCAAAATGATAGAAAATTAAAAATCAGATATTATTGGAATCAGCATAAACCAAGAAATGCAAGGACACAAAGAAAAAAAAAAAAAGGAATTCAGACAATATTTTACACAATGCAAGCATGTTTGGAAAAAAGCCTCATATCTTTGGAATGCTAAGCGTTGCTGTCTTCAAACTTCTCAGGTACCTTCAAGACACGTTATCAATGAGCCATACCAGTTTTTGTGCTAATACATGAAGGTATTAGAAACACCAGAACCATTTCCCAAGTTTCATAAATAGCAATTTTTCAGATTTCATGACCTCTAGGTGGTGCTGTCACCAAAATTGCCAGGTTCCCCCAGATCATGTTGCTAATGATGCAGGCAAAGTTTATTTTAATCGATGAGCCCCTTCAATATAAGACAGGGCTCCAGACTAACTTTTCCACTGGTTGCACTGGTGCTACCAATTTTCTCAGTTGGTCGCACCAGCACAAGATTTGGTCGCACATTTATTTTTTTTTGCTACAACAATTTTAATCAATGCATGCTTGATGAATAGTAATCTTAAATATTAATTATTAAGATTAATATTAATCTTAAATATATTAAATCACAGTGGCTGATGACCGATATAATTTATATTTATTTTAATTCATATTTAATAAATTAGAAATATGAAAAGTATGAATTAATCGAAATATTTTATATATATATTTGATCGTGTTTCCCGTGAAGCTGAACTGAAGTCTGAATTCACTTCACACGGATCGACTGTCACACACAGAATACACGCATTCACGCAGGTTACAAACACTTCAGAAAATCACACTTTTGTATTCGAATAAATCTGCAAAGTCTGTGAAATTAAATGTTAATTAGATATTCAGAGATTTTTTTTAATATAGCTGTGTATTTGCTAAATGTTTAATTTAAATGAGAAAATATTAGCCTTTAGTTTGCCTTTCTGTAACTAATATAAAAGCTAACACTGTACTTTATCACATACAGTTTACTTTCTTTCTTTGTTGCGGTTGGTCAGTCAAAATAAACCAAACATTTTAGTTCATTCACATTTGAGTCTATTTTGTCTAGTCAGTTTGAGTCGCTGACAGACGAACTGCGCGTGATTTCTGGAGCGGAGCGCGAGCATTTTCAACACACCAGCGGTTATGCAACGTAAGCAATGATGCTGCGTTTGAATTTTCGCGACAGAGACGTGCTTATATACATTACCATGACAACACTATTTGACATTAGCGTGGGCCAAACGTTCTCTCGCGGCCTATTGAGGAGCCCTGGTCTGAGCCATTGCTCTTGAAGTCATAGACATAATAAAATACATAGACGCCCCATTAGCCACTTTGGAACGTTGCTGCGATACGTCAACGCGTCCGCCATATTGCTGAGGGCAAGACTGCACTGTAAACAAATGCAAGTAAACTGGCGAGCTGCGGTTTTTCTGGATAAAAACTAAAATAACTTTTACATTTATCAACCGATTTCAGTGGTTTATGATGTACGTGGTGTAAAAAAAGTTCCATCTCTAGTTACTTAAAACCTCGATAGTAGACTTTAAAAAAATGTTTCTTTTAATAACGAATAGTCAAAGCTCAGACTTGTCCTGTATTTGACCGCTTTATTTTTGGATACGAATTATGAAGATGCCCATAATGAGCTAATTAAAAATTTCCACCTTAAATGAAAAAAGGATTTCCTATTGTGGAAAAGGCATTTTCTGTCTTTTAACCCATTTTAGCTTTTCTTGTGTTTAGAATAGACCACCATTGTGAAAATGAAGCAGATCGTCAAATACAAATCTGTATTTTTATAGCACTAAAATGATACAGATATTTACAGATAGCTACTCCAAAACATACAATAACAAGATAACTGATGGATCCTTTATGGTAATACATATGATATGGTACAACTACAGTTGAATGCAAATAGTAAATAAAAGATATAGTGAGAAGTAATAATAAATAGTTTGTTGTGTATATAATATATATAGGAAATCGTTTATGTAGAATATAATACAATATAGTCAATAATAAAGTGTATAATATTGTCAATACACAGTATACAGCAAATAAAATAGTAATGAATAGTATAATTATATAATAGTATAAGTACAATAATATAATATCACAATAATATATTGATAATAGCATATTGTATATGTATATACTAATACCGATGGTTTATCCGTCCCGACTATTCCTGACAGACCTGTCCCACACAGAGAACTCTCTTGCAGAAAAACCTTCCCTTCTCATAGCTACTTCCCACCGTCTGCTCAACTCTTTGTCTCTGGGAAACCTTCAACGTGTGAGAAAAGTAAGCTAGCCAACTAACTAACGTTACAGTAATTCACAATGTCACTCACCTAACCGAAACGAGTGCTTGTCTTAAAAGTCGGTTTAGATGCATATTTAAATTTCAGGAAATTTAGTTTATAAAATAAGATAAAATACGCTAGAACTATAATATAAATCATTTAAACTCAACTTTCATAGCAAATTAGCGACATCGCTAGCTGTTTTCTGACTGACTCCGGTGGCCAACTACTATCAACATAATTATAATGACCAAATACAACCAGAAACAAATGTTCAGCCTTACCTGTGAAGGTTATTCCCAGAGACCTGTATTCAATTGTGCAGAGATTTGTACAGCCCCAAGCAGCACACAAAACAGGCATTTTTCTCAATTCCAGTTATGAGCGTTATGGGAACGTTGACCTGCACAATATGGCGGCGCCGTTGACGTATGATCTAGAGGCCAATGGGGCGTCTATGTATTTTATTATGTCTATGCTTGAAGTAACTTAATGCATTTCTACCTGTGCGCTCATCATCAGTTGTGTCTGTATGCATGGCTCGTCCTTTCCACCAGCATCCTTGAACTCCAAACTTTGTTTTTTTATGATTATTATTCAGCTAAAACCTTTTCATTTTTATATGGCTGAATTCCTAATTGGCGCGTTTCATCATCATTGTGCAATGCGCGTGTACGTTCGCCCGCTAGCGGTTAATAAATAGAACTGCATGTGTCTTGCGGAAGAACATTGTAGCCGGAACTACTTCTCTCTGTTTGTCTATGACGAGTCACGCAGGTACTGTGATACCAGCCCAGTCTGAAATAGTCCGAATATAAACACTTATTATAGGCGCACCGCAGTGATTCAGGATAAGACAAAAACACAGTTTGGAAAATGGATTCATGATGTACTCATTCATTATATAAATTTTGTTCATTTTGAAAACAAAACCGTTACGGATGGCAGCAGCTGCCGATACCTCGTTCTGTTACACTCGCGCGAATAACATGATCATGCACTCACACAAATGCGACTACATTAAATTTTAACTCGCACATCGTCAAAAAAAGGTCACATGTGCGAGCATTTTGGTCGCAGTCTGGAACCCTGTAAGAGTTGCTTAGATGTAGCTTTTCATCCAGTTTCAGGTAAACATCACTAACTTTGTATTGATGTAACTTTTGAACTCAGTAAATTACAGGTGCTGGTCATATATTATTAGAATATCATCAAAAAGTTGATTTATTTCACTAATTCCAATAATTCCAATTCAAAAAGTGAAACGTGTTTATTATATTCATTCATTACACACAGACGGATATATTTCAAATGTTATTTCTTTTGATTTTAATGATTATAACTGACAACTAAGGGAAATCCCATATTCAGTATCTCAGAAAATTAGAAAATTAGGTTGCTCTTATAGTGGCCTTCAGCTCTTCTGCATTGTTAGGTCTGGCATATCGCATCTCCCTTTTCACAGTACCCCATAGATTTTCTATTAGGCTCAGGTCAGGCGAGTTTGCTGGCCAATTAAGAACAGGGGTACCATGGTCCTTAAACCAGGTACTGGTTGCTTTGGCACATGAAATCTGCATCTCCGTAAAGTTGTCAGCAGCAGGAAGCATGAAGTGCTCTAAAACTTCCTGGTATACGGCTGCGTTGACCTTGGACCTTAGAAAACACAGTGAACCAACACCAACAGATGACATGGCACCCCAAACCATCACTAACTGTGGAAACTTTACACTGGACCTCAAACAACGTGGATTGTGTGCCTCTCCTCTCTTCCAGACTCTGGGACCCTGATTTACTTTCATCAGAGAACATAACTTTGGAGCACTCAGCAGCAGTCCAGTCCTTTTTGTCTTTAGCCCAGGCGAGACGCTTCTGATGCTGTCTGTTCTTCAAGAGTGGCTTGACACGAGGAATGCTACAGCTGAAACCCATGTCTTGCATACGTCTGTGTGTGGTGGCTCTTGAAGCACTGACTCCAGCTGCAGTCCACTCTTTGTGAATCTCCCCCACATTTTTGAATGGGTTTTGTTTCACAATCCTCTCCAGGGTGCGGTTATCCCTATTGCATGTACACTTTTTTTTTTCTACTGCATCTTTTCCTTCCCTTCGCCTCTCTATTAATGTGCTTGGACACAGAGCTCTGTGAACAGCCAGCCTCTTTTGCAATGACCTTTTGTGTCTTCTTTTGGACAACTGTCAAGTCAGCAGTCTTCCCCATGATTGTGTCCTACAGAACTCGACTGAGAGACCATTTAAAGGCCTGTGAGTTCATTATCTGATTAGAGTGTAGCACCAGGTGTCTTCAATATTGAACCTTTTCACAATATTCTAATTTTCTGAGATACCGAATTTGGGATTTTCCTTAGTTGTCAGTTATAATCATCAAAATGAAAAGAAATAAACATTTGAAATATATCAGTCTTTGTGTAATGAATGAATATGATATTCAAGTTTCATTTTTTGAATGGAATTAGTGAAATAAATCAACTTTTTGATGATATTCTAATTATTTGACCAGCACCTGTAGTTAGTTGTCATTAGTTAACCACATTAATTAACCTGAACTGCACGTATACATTATTTATTAATCTTTGTTAATGTCAATTTCAACATTTACTAATACATCATTAAAATCTTGTTAACATTAGTTAATGCACTGTGAACTAACATGAACAATGAACAACTGTATTTTCATTAACTAACGATGATGAAGATTAATGATGGTTAGTTCGTGTTAGTTCATTCACTAATGTGTAACTAACAAACCTTATTGTAAAGTGTTCCCGTTTACCATATTTGTAAAGGTCTTTTCACACATTCACACAAATAAAATGAAACACGTTGATAAGCATGCGTTTGTATGAAAACTTTTGCACATCAAGTTGTTGTGGACAACAAATAATTGGAGTTTGATATTTTGAACTCAAGTGTGAAAGACTTAATAGAAACACGTTGTTTTGGTTAAATCATTGAGCACATTTGAATTGACTTGGTGTGAATAAAGTCCTGTTAAAGTACTCTTTGTGAGATCTTGAATTTTGTTCTGATATTATTTTTCATGTGTCTGTTTTCTCCACAGAGGCGTCTATCCTGAGCTACGATGGCAGTATGTATATGAAGGTGGTAATGCCAACGGTAATACATACAGAAGCAGAGGACGTGTCTCTGCGGTTTATGTCCCAGCGTGCCTTTGGCCTGTTGATGGCTGCCACGTCACGTGAGTCCGCAGACACACTGCGACTAGAGCTGGACAGCGGCCGTGTCAAACTGACCGTCAATTTAGGTATTGTATACTGCTATATTTGACGTTCTCTCTCTGTACCATTCTCTCTTCTTTAGTCGTCCGTTATGTAGTATATTTGCAAGTTAATGGATGTTATCATCTCTGTAACACTAAAACTAAGCTCTTACTGTTTTGTTGATCTGCATGGATTGCTCCTGTTTGTTTTTTGTTCTTTTGTGGATCGAAGCAAAACATCTGTGCCAGTCATTCTCATACACATGCTCATTGATTTACTCACATTAGAGAAACAAGGGTTTAAAAATCAGAATCATTTGATTATGTATGAAATAAAAGAAGCATTTAAATTAGGTCTGGGTGATATAGCTAAATTCTTAAAACTATCTACTCTAATCTGTCTATCTCTCAGTCTGTCAATATACCATTTGTAACACACATTGTAATAACAACAAAAACATGCAAACTCAGTGACAACTCACCTTTTTAATAATCTCACCATTTGCATAGATCCAATGAGAAAGTGTTTTTAGGGGGAAGGGAGGGGAGGGTCTTACAAGGGTACTTTATAAATATAATATGAAGTGTAATATTTGGTATTTGAGGTCTGAGATGTGGGAACGGTGAAGAGAGGGCAAACAGTTTGCAGTTTAGCTCATTATTGCTGTCTAATCAGCCAATATTGTCTTAAATGTATGGAAGCCCGTTCCCGCCACTGTTGAGGAAAAAAAATATCCCATAAGTCATATTAATGAGAAACTTTGTCATAATAATGACTTAGCATCTTTAACTTAATCAAAAATATTTTTTTTGAAATTTTTCTCATAATAAGGACTTAACATCTCATAATAATGACTTAACATCTCATAATAATGACTTAGTATCTCATAATAATGACTTAGTATCTCATAAAAATGACTTAGTATCTCATAATAATGACTTAACATCTCATAATAATGACTTAACATCTCATAATAATGACTTAACATCTCATAATAATGACTTAGTATCTCCTAATAATGACTCATAAACATCCCTGTAACCACAAATGAGCATGTAAAGCAAATATCTTAATAAATAAATAAAAAAATCCCTGTGGAGCATGCCTCTCTCCACACAATGTTCTCACTTTTTTTCCCACTTACCTGTTTGCATCCCATGCATTGCGGTTGAAAATGATTACATTTATTCCCACTACAAATGATTAATATAGCAATTTGATAACACATTTCTTTGTAAACTTGTTTCTTGACTATGTATGTAATAATGCATTTTTGCCACCGAGGTTTATATAAGAGAAGATTATAATTATAAAATCTCAGTCCTGACATAAGGAGTGGATGTGAAACTGGCACAGATAAGAAACTGAATGGCCAATAGCGCCAATATTTTTTGAATTAAATACTGTATATCGCCCAGCCCTAAATGATATGCTTCGGACAAGACTGTCTCTTTGTGATACTTTTTTATATTTGAGTCTGCTGTTTTCACTGGGTAAGTTGATTTTAAAAGATGCACATCTTATGAATAACAATTTTTGTCACATTATCAGGAAAATATGTACCCATTCCCATCCCTCGTTCTTAACGGCATTTATCGTGCCTTGTTTAAAGATGGTACTCACCCCTTCAACGGCCTTTAGCCTGCGGCCCTGTAAGCAAACAGCCCGAGACCAGAGCGTCCAGCACACCGGCACAAAACACAGAGCAGTTTCTACTCACATCCACCATGTGCACAAGAAAGGGCCAGATCATCCATATCTTTAATATTTTGCAATATCAAAGTTAATAGTAAGTTTAGTAAATTCAACAGTAAATAGTTTATTCAATTAGTTTAAATTTCAATGCAAAAATTTGTCATTTTCCATTCATGCATTTAGCATAAATAACAACCAGAACATTCAGTATCCTGTGTACTTGTTTAGTGAATCGTTTTAATTGAAATGACTGTGTGTTTTTAATGAAGAACATGATACAAGTTTGGGTGGTGCTGGTGCTTTTTGGACCGAGGCTGTTTGCTCCCACTTTTCTGTTGTGGTTGACGGCACATGATAAAAATGGCCATTTGGATTCCATCTCGGATAACAGTTCATATAATCGTAAAAATAAGTCTGCAGTTTTCTGTGACCTTCTTACGGTTGGTGACCAGTAATTTGGATGATAATTAACAAAAATAAAGATAAAGAATACCCATGTTGACGACTCCATTTGGCTTAGAGCAGGCTGCCATTTTAAATTGACTACTAATATATATATATATATATATATATATATAAAATCTGGCTAGCCTGGATGCTCAAAATAGGAGACAAAAAGAACAATATTTAGATATAGCCAAAATGTTTTTATAGAAATCATCCTTAAGAATGGTTTTGGAGAAAATGATTTTAATAATAATAAAAATATACAAATTTAACATACCTTGGATCAAATTGGCAAAAATATTCTCCAGAATGCTGAAATGGCTGTTGAAAATTCGTCCAAAATGGCCGCTGCTTTATGTGCTCGTCCCCAGAAGGTGGTGTTTCTGTTGTTGGATGTCTGCAGCTGTATCATTGAAGGACGCGATTTCATCTGTCACTTGTTCTTCCCCATCTAGACTGTGGCAGGATAAACTGTAACAACAGTAAGTCTTTACTCAGTTTGTTCTACATACTCTTTTCTTACCCTGATGGTTTTTTTTTTTTAGATGAATGCTGTAAGAAACACAGTCCTTAAGGTCCGTTCACACCAGTAGCAATACTAATTATCACAGCTTTAACCACCAGATGTTAGCAGCATGCTATGTTTCGATTATACTTACATTAAACTATAATTTTATGTTACACTGTTTGTTAGTCTGGCATAATAATCTCATCTCCGCTGATACTTCTCACCATTCATTCCAAGGGTAAGGCCGATTGTTTCCCAAATAATATAGGGGGGTTGACTTGTCCAACGCGATTTTTCTGGACCTCGGCGATTAAATTCTCTGCCGTTTTAATGCACAAGCCCTTCAGTCCGAATGGATTCTGTCTGGCTGTCAGTGTTTTAGCGTTCAACAGGTTAGAAAAAAACAAATGTTCAGGAAGTGATCCCAACAATGCCATTGCTTTATATCATTAATTATAGCTGTGGTCTGCTATTATATCTAGAATGATTTTTAGAACTATATTTTTATCATTATCTTTATAGTTATTGTTCTTGGTGTGAAGGGACATTTAGCTAATGCAATTATGTGTGAAGTTTATTTCTCATGCTCACTCAAAGTATTAGCAAATGTTTTAAACTGTGGTACTAACCTACCGTACCAGTTAAACATTTGGACTCAGTACCACCATAGTTTAGATCAATAGTAAAGTCATCAAAGCTGTCATGTAACACTAATAGAAGTCTGGGAAAGTAAATAAATCAACACTATCTATAAATGTTTTGAAGCTTCAGTCAGCTTCACCGCTTAAACTTTCTTGAAATTTCAGTTTTAGTGTTTTAAGCTGTTCCCGAAACCACTCTCTACGAGTGAATGAATGTAGGCAAAGAAGTTGTTCACTTAGAATTTGGTCATCACTACAAAGTGGTCGACCTTGGAGTGACCATGGCCATTTTGGAGTGGTGTCCAAATTCTAAGTGAACAACTTCATTGCCTCCATGCATTCACTTGTTTATATCCACAATGCTCTGTTATTTCGAGTGTGCGTCCCACTCGCTGAAGCACTATTTCCCAAAATCCGACCCGGAGAAGACTGAGACACCGTGCAAGAGAGTGGGAGTTTATTTCATGCTGGTTCTAGTTTTTAACAAACTAGTTTTTTTATTTTTTTTTATTAATCATTATTTGATTAAAAACTTACAGTATAGAGAGACCATGTTACACACAGTAAATTAATGAAAATTGAATTAAATGATATAAATTATGTAAATATTGTTTGTTATTATTAAAATTTATTATTTAGACATAAACTCAATTTGATGTGTTTTACTAATTTTTGTAAACTCACAAGAAGATATTATAATGTCGTGGCTTATTTAGGCAGTGAATGTAAACCCTGAGGGCACCGTACAACCTTCATCATCACACAAAACGCCGCCTCGGAGAGTTTCTAGAGCTAAAATACTTTACTAAGAATAATCAATACATAACATTATTTATTTATTACGTGTTCATGTGTCTATTCCTGTTTGCAGATTTTTGCAATTGGTTGTGAGTTGATTGTGAAGCCAGCCCATTTCAGTGATTACAAACACAAATTAAAACATGACAAACCAAATTAACATTAATTGTATTAATATATGCAATCGATGAAACCACAAAGCTGGCATGGAGGAATGGATAATTACATTATAACCTCATTGTGGTTTTAAAGCCTGAGCCTTTAGATAGAAGGGTTTTTAAGGATATGAGATAAAGATACATCCATAAAGTCCAAACTTTTGATTGGTGGTGTACGTAAATATTATTCATATATATTCATAATATATTCCAGTCCCTCCAGAAAAACGGGGGATTTTTTTGTGATTGTTGCGGGCAAAAATCCTTGATTATGCGGCACGTTTTCTTAAAAAACGCAATGGCATATGCAGGATATTTTTGCAATTTTATGCGATGAAATTGCGGGAACTTGCAAAAGAGGAAAAAAGGTGATTTCCCCCAACACCCTGTTCTCACTAGGCTACAACCTTAATGTAAAGAGGCAGGCTTACTAAATCACAGAATATTTAAGTTCTCATTCTGTTTTATTTCAGACCTTAATCAACTCATGGCTCAAAATTACAAAACATTGAGTCAAATAAGTTCTGTAGCTTTACAAAAGGAATATCCAACTTCTGTAAAAATGAATAAATAAAATATAAAAAAATAAAATGTGTGCTTCCTGTTTAACAGAGGTAGCTATACAAAACAGACATCTTTTGTTAAATGAAGTGCTTCCAATGCACAAAGTGTAATCTCTTACTGCAACGTAAATTATTTTACACACTACTAATATACAGCGTGATGTAACACACTGGGAAACTGCTTCGCGCGGTCTTTTTAGCTTATTTTTGTTGGCAAATGAGAATTATTGGCGTGCTTCATCATGGTTTCACCGCGGGGTTTACAGATGACGTTCACGTCGCGTAATTACGTCACTTCATAAGGTTCCCATGGCAATAGGGGGAAAATAATGGTGCTTTACTTGTGTGAAGTAAACGCAACATTTTTCAACTTTCTGCTAAGATATATGAGACTTTTTTGCAGCGAAAATACAGGGATTATGAAATCATGCTAGCCCCGCATATTTTTCTTGCTGAAATCGGCAATTTATGCGGCGAAAGTGCGGCATATTTGAAAAAATGCGACCCCCGCATAAATATGCGGACTTTGGCTGATTATGCATGAAATCAAGCGATCGCATAATCACGTTTTTCTGGAGTATTTTTAAATAATGCCGTTTTAAAGATTTTCTATTGCTCTTCTGGAAAATATAACTGCTCTTACTCATCTAAAAGTCTCCGGTTCCTCGTCTTCTTCTTTAGCAAATATATGTGAGGTTTTATTTCCTGTGAGGTGTTAGAAGAGAAATTTTAATCAAATTAATACAGAACTACCATAAGCTTTGAGGTTTGGTAGAAAGCACTGTATATATAAATCTGTATTGATTTCAGCTTCAGCGACAGATTATTGTTTACATTGAAACTGTGAAACTGTGGCTCAGCTGTGATGGTTTACTTCCATAAAGCGCTGAAAAACACATAATCAAGTTTGTATTACTATCCCTTTAGTCCATAATAAATATTACTGCCTCTTAAAATATTTTTTTTTTCTTTGTGTACAGTATTGTACCTTTGACTTGTTTTCTAGTTTTCAAACGTTCCGTTTATTTATTTATGTATTATTTTTCTATTCAAATGTTGTTACATTATTATTTTTGGAGCTGCTTAGGTTTTTTTTTCTTCATTTGTTTTTTCTCTCTCTCTCACTCTCTCTCTGAAAGTGTGAAAACTTCCAGAATAAAGGCAGTCACTGTCGCTCTCCACTGAACGACACTTTGATCGTGTTCTGTTTGAATCAAAGTAGTCGTATACTTCACCCCTTGAGGAAGACTGTTTTGATTAGTTCATCAAAAGGATTAGTTCATTTCTGATCATTTATCGTTTGTCTTTCTTCAGTTGAAAAGAAAAAGGTTTTTGAGGAAAATATTCCAGAATTTGTCTCATAATAGTGTAATTCAACAGTTACAAGCGGGATGAAGGATCCCAGCCGAGGAATAAGAGTCTGATCTAGTGTAACGATTGGTCATTTTCTAAAAAAAGCAAGTGTAAGACGAGTATTCGTGGTTAAAAAGTATACAACTTTTATTTATTTAATTTTTTAGAAAATGACTGATTGTTTCGCTATAAGACCCTTGGGATCATGTAGATCCTTTGAAGCTGCACTGAAACGGCAATTTGGACCTTCAAGCCGCTGGTAACTGTTGAAGTCCACTATATGGAGACAAATCCTGGATTGAAGAAAGACATGAACGTCTTGGATGACATGGGGATGAGCAAATGATCAGGACATTTTAATTCTGAATTGAGCTAATCCTTTAAGTACAGTTGTTTAAATCAAAAGCCTACTTGACATTTGAGTCAATCCCAGACATTTCTGTAAATTGTTGTTATTATAATAATATTAATAATAATAATATTTCTTATGTAATATGTATATGTAATTTAGTTATTCATTTTTTAAATCATCCAGTAATTACAAACAACTATGAAAAGCGGTTAGAAATGTAGCAGATGAAATGCACGACCCGTTTTCAGTTCACAAATCTGTTGACAGACACAGAGTTAAACCAGAACAATTACAATTTAGATCCATCCCACCTGATCGGAACACAAGATCTGGAGCAAAGGGATGTATGTTGTTAACATAAGGATAATGAAATATATTTAACACAATTAAATACATTTTACGTGAGTATACTTATTTAACTGATACCCAGTTTATTGAAATAAAAGTATCTGCACAGATGTCTGTCTTCAAAACACACATGAATTATGGCTTAAATAAATGAAGAGTAAATGCAGGGTAAAGACTATATTTCTCTCTAAATGACAGAGGCAGGCACATGTATTGTCTTAATGTAATTTTAATTACTGTCAAGTGTTGCATCACCATCAACCTTAAATTAACTTAAATTATGAAAAAAACACACAAAAAAAAACTTCAGGTAATTTAGAGAGTCATCCATTGTTTGAGTGAATGAAAAGTTTTCGGTTGTGAAGCATGTTCTTCAATTAAAACAGAGCGTGGTAATTCAGCGCTGATTGACCATTTTAATTCTACAATGCATTTAGAGGGGCACTTTGTTTCATGCTCGATAATTTGAAATCTAAAGGCTCAATATATCTGAGCAGCCTAAGCTAATGGAGTCAATAAACAGAACACCAATCAGGGAATTAGACTAATTCTACTCTTTTCTGTATTCGTTTATTTCGTTTATTTCGTTTATTATTAACCTTAAAAAATATTTTTCGAGTTGATTACTAGCATACTAGCGAACTTGTTTATAAGTAGCACATGCCGTATCGCACACACTGAATATTACTAGCAAACTAGTATTACTTATCATTTCTGCGGTATGAATATGCTTTTTCACACATACCTCAGGAAAACTTTTTCTGAGAAACGCGGGTTTAAATATTTTAAATATTTGATACTTGGAACTGAATTATTGACTCTTTCTCAATGTACCACAATTAAAATATTTGTGTGGTCTATAATCTATAAGACAGAAGTTCAAACCAAAATATTTTTTCCCCCTCACATACGAGCGTGTGTGATCTTACATATGGTATGATTTATTAAAATGGTAAGAAGCCAGAGATTTTATTCGCAGTGCTAATGTGTGTAAACTAACTGGCACACATCATTCTCAGGCAAAGGACCGGAAACATTGTATGCTGGCCAGAAAGTGAACGACAATGATTGGCATTCGGTCAGAGTGATGCGGCGTGGTAAAAACCTCCGACTCATGGTGGATGATGATGTGGCTGAAGGTACGAATGCAGTATAAACTTTACAGACCATAAGCATCTGCACCTTATATAATGATTTAATCCAACGCTTACTAATCACCCCCTACTCTCTCTCTGTCTCTCTCTCTCTCTCTCTCTCTGTCTCTCTCTCTCTCTCTCTCTCTCTCTCTCTCTCTTTTTTTAACTTATTTTTTTTTTTTTTAACTTATTATTATTATTTTTTTTTTTACAGGTCAGATGAATGGTGACCACACTCGGCTAGAGTTCAGTAACATCGAGACCGGAATTCTGACAGAACGGCGCTTTACCTCCACGGCTCCATCCAACTTCATTGGTCACCTGCAAGGCCTGAAATTCAACGGCCTCTTCTACATCGACATGTGCAAGAACGGGGACATCGAATTCTGTGAGCTAAATGCTCGTTTCGGAATGCGTTCCATAGTGGCCGATCCTGTTACCTTCAAGACCAAAGGAAGCTATCTGGGTCTTGCTACGCTCCAGGCATACAGCACCATGCACCTCTTCTTCCAGTTCAAAACCACCTCGGATGACGGATTCATTCTCTTCAACACTGGAGATGGGAATGACTTTATTGCCGTGGAGCTTGTCAAAGGGTGAGTGGAAGAAGAGGGTTCAAAGTACAGACTTTCCAGAGCACCCAGTTTTTACAAGCTGGCTATTTTGTTGAGGTTGATGGGTAAGGCTGGGAATCGATCCCATAAAGAATCCATTCTGAGGAGTTGGGAGTAACTAAGGCCTGAGACATTTTCTTAAATATAGATTATCAAACTACTACACGGCCCAGTGATGCAAATCTTTTTGAGTCATGCTGTAATTTACCTGATTACATAAGTAGCTGTAACAGCTAGAAGTGGGAATTTTGTTTCATCTTGACACAAATCTTTTAAATCTGTCCACCAAACAGATTCGTTCACACCAGCAAGTGGCAACCAGTGAGTGGTCATAATACTGATGACCAAAAAGATGACTGTAACACAGTTCGTAGATATGGGAAGAAGGAGGCGGAAACCAGCGAACATTAAATAAACTTAAACTCAAAATAAACAAAACAAAAATAAAATGGCGGCAGTTCCTCACAACGACTGCCGCCCACACAAACAAAATAAAACACAACATAAAGTCCAGGTCTGGTCCTCTCTTGTCCTTCACTGTTGTTGCTCCTCTTTTATGCTTCCGGAGCTCCTCCGTGAGAGACATGAGACCGGTGTAGCGCACAGCTGACGCTCATTATTACTCGGGCCACTGGCCTCGCGCCGTTCCTCATGGCTCTCGCCCGCCCTGCTCGTCACATACCCCCATCACTTGCAGGCCAGGGGGTACCGAGACTGCGGGGCCAGTCTCTGGTCTTCACTCTCCCGCGCTGCCCGACCTCCTCAGCACCGCGATCCCCCTCAGCAGCGAGGGCTCTTCGACAGCATGTCCCTCCTTTCTGCAGGGTTTCGGCACCAATGTAACTCAGTTCGTAGATCTTGGAAGGAGGAGGCAGGAACCGGCGAACATCAAACAAACTTTATTAAAGTAAAATGGCGACAGTTCCTCACGCGACTGCCGCCCACACAAACATAATAAAACACAACATAAAATCCAGACCTGGTCTTCTCTCATCCTTCACTGTCATCGCTCCCATTTTATGCTTCCGGAGCTCCTCCGTGAGAGACACGAGACCGTTGTAGCGCGCAGCTCACGCTCATCATCACTCGTGTCACCGGCCTGGCGCCATTCCTCATGGTTCTCGCCCGCCCTGCTCGCCACAATGACCAAAACACCATAACAGCACTGATTTAAAATATAAGCCATGTTTCCACTTGTCCCAGAAACTTTTTTCCCCTAGACCCGTTGCTGTCTGTGTTTCCATCACGGTCTAAAGTACCGTGAGGATTTAGCAAATTAGTCTTGTGACTTTCCAGTTCCCGCTGGATTATAACCTCCGCATGTGTACTTAAAATCTGAACCTCATCGTTTGTCCATCGGTCGATTCAAATTCCATTGTTGATTCGGATCGCAAACCACTCTTACTTTTAACCAACAGACTCATGGTCATCTAATAGAGAGCCTCTCAGTTGATCATCTGAGTTTGCTTCATTGTGTACTTGGGCTGAGTGTTCTTCAATAAAGTGCACTTGGATGGATTCTGGACGTGGAGCTCAGTGTGTGTGTGTGTGTGTGTGTGTGTGTGTGTGTGTGTGTGTGGTTGTCAGGTATATCCACTATGTGTTTGACCTGGGAAATGGACCGAGTCTTCTGAAGGGAAACAGCGACAGTCCTCTTAATGACAACCAGTGGCACAATGTGGTGATCACTCGAGATGCCAGCAATACACACACGTTAAAGGTGGATGCCAAGTCTGTGAGCCAGGTGGTCAATGGAGCAAAAAATCTGGACCTGAAAGGTCAGCCACACAGATTCGCTTGGCTTTTTTTGATAGTATGTTTGACATTTTAAATATATATATCAACAATGGAGGAGATTCATATCGTTTCACTCTTTGCAGGGGATCTGTTTGTGGCTGGTTTGGGGCCTAATATGTACCAGAACCTGCCGAAGCTGGTGGTGTCTCGTGAGGGTTTCCAGGGCTGCTTAGCTTCCATGGATCTCAACGGCCGTCTGCCTGACCTCATCAACGACGCTTTATTCCGCAGCGGGCAGATAGAACGTGGGTGTGAAGGTAAGTAAGATTCATCACACGTCAAAGTCTACCAATCCCTGACACATTGCAGTGTTTAAACAATTACATCTGAACCTGATTGACCCACTGCACCTGTTTTTTTTTTTTTGTCTTTATAAATCTTTAAATTTTAATTCTATTTTAGTCAGATATTTGCAATGTATTGATTGTTTTATTGAACTTCTGTTGTTTTGCTGATATGCTGAGAGCCTCTGTAACCACTAGATGGCGCCTTAACCAAAGGCCTGTTAACATCATTTACCAGTACTGTGTGATGTAGATCCAGAATCTTTTTATTAAACACTTGAATGAGGTACATTTGTTTAACTGTAGAATACAATTTAAAAGATCATCATTATTCTTGCCTTACTAAAATGATCACCCATGTTACTCTTTCATTATCCTTCACACATTTGACCTTGCTCCACTAATCAACCCTTTTTTAATGTCCAATTCTTTCTGACATGTCCTGCTAACAAAGTTGGTTTCACCAAAGCTGACCTGCAAGGTAGAGGGTTTGACCTTTTCACCTCATTCATGTACACCTGGCTGAAAGTTGCACTGAGCTTAAACAGTAATATTTATCAACACAACAAATACTAAAGCACAGAGACGCTATCTATCTATCTATCTATCTATCTATCTATCTATCTATCTATCTATCTATCTATCTATCTATCTATCTATCTATCTATCTATCTATCTATCTATCTATCTCTTTATCTGTCTGTCTGTCGCATTAACATTAAGTAAGTAAAATTTTATTTGTCCCGCAGTGGGGAAATTGCATTTAGCAACAGCAGGGGTACATGGTAAAAAGTAGTACACACTAATATAAAAACAGAAAACTAAATACATTTACAAAATAGAATATTGCACGTTGGAAATTGTAAAATTGTACAGTGAAATGGCTCAATATCTGGCTTAATATTCTAGAATGTTGCAGCATTTTCTAAATTTACTTGGTCACTGACCAATCCAGAAGTTGAGGGGAACTAAGAATAAATCCAATCCCAATAAATATCCTTCTTAAAAGAACATTCCAGTTTCAACATTCAAGCTTTCCACTGAAGGCACATCAAACTCCAGACATTGTCTAGTGTCCCGCTGTTCTACAGCCTCAATTCTCTCTCTCACTGAAGCATTTTAATGGATGTTTTAGCAATTACTCATTTATATTGTGTTGAGAGCATCCAAGAGTGTTTCATTCGGGAAATCATTAGAGGCGGAAACCAGCAAGAGAGGGAGAGAGAAAGAATTCTTCCACCGCTTCCTCGACTCAATAAAAGCACTTTCAGCCAGAGGAGACTTTCATACATCCGCACTGCATGTCTTTCTGTTTGCTTTCTTTTGTTGGTGATCTGAGCTGCTGGAATTGACATGTCAATATGGTTTGAATGAAGCTGGATATAGTATAAACAAAATTGTTTACATTCCCTCTGTAATGATCTATAATGAAGTGTGGAATGTGAACACATTTTGAAGAGTGGAGAGTGCATAAAGGCTGTATTCACACTGCATTACATTTTTTTTAAGAGGATTGGTGTTTTTGTGTCTTGAAATGTGTGGATTTTTCTGTTTGACGTCATATACGAGACATATTCTTCTCTTCTAAAACATTTTCTTAATCACTTTTTTTCAAACAAGTCAGGTGTAGTCAGTTTGAGTATTTCTAGGTGGGAAAACTTTTTTACAGTGTCATTGTTACATGCAATTACTGTAGTAATAACTATAAATTATTCATAATTACGTGCAGTTAACCCTACACCAAACCCTAACCCAATTGTAAGTATATCTAGTTAATTAATATTACTGAGTACTTAAATGTATAATTACACTGTAATACTGACACCTTAAAATAAAGAAAAAAATATATTTTGCAAAAACTATTTCCGTTTCACCACATTTCTGTCACAGCGGGCAAGAAAATGAGGCGAGGCAAGACGGATCTGATTGCAAAACTTTAATATACAGAAGCAAGACAATAATCCAACAAAAAGATATCTCATTTATGAATAAACTTTGGACAATATCTAATAAGGTACATAATAAGGTAAGTAACTAAATAAACGTGTGCGTAATCAAAAACCGTGGTGATGAAAATGAGCCTGAAACAAGAACAGAATGTTACGTCAGCTATTGTAACGTCCGTTATTATTATTATTATACTGATATTAATTCTGAAACATGAGAAAATAAAGCTCCAAGTGTCTTCTTTCAGAACACACCACAACAGTGCACATACTCAAACAGGTTAATGAAAGATGTGAGTTCAGCTTTGTCATTGTCATGGTTTGGTCCCAAAAATGTGGGTGGAGGGACCTATCATTGCACTTGTAAGTTAGGAGCTGTATATCAGGAGAGGGGACACATTTGTTCAGTCATTTTTGGTAGTGATTTCACTAGAATGGATAGCAAGCTGTAGGAAAATGATGGATTAGAACGCGAGTCTGAGAGCTGTGGGCTGGAGTGAACTGCTCAGCAAAACAACAACAAATCAAGTGCCTTATTGCAACTCATTATAGCACACACTGTATTACACACATCCCTAACCCTAGTTAATTGTTATCACTCAGTACTTAAATTTACAATTACATTGTAACACCATCACCTTAAAATAAAGTGTATCTGATTTACTGTATTCTTAGCAATAAATAAATAAATAAGATTTGCCACTCATGCAAGAAAAAGGAGCAAATACATCAATAAATTTATCTGGTTTTGGGGAAATTTAAATCTTTTTTACTGAATAAGAAAATGTTTTTTTTTTTTTTTGCTTGTCTGAATGTTGCACTACAGTGTCATTCAGTATTCAGGACAAATATGCTGCCATGAATCTGTTTACCCAGCTTTGATGCTGACCTGTGAATGACCTTGCATGCATGCTGGTCTTGCTGTGCTGCCTGTGACAGAGATGCCTGTTGAAATCTGTCATTACTATTGACTCACACTGTTCTGTCTCCTCCATGTCAGGGCCCAGCACCACATGCCAGGAGGATTCGTGCGCCAACATGGGCGTGTGCATCCAGCAGTGGGAGAACTTCACCTGCGACTGCTCCATGACCTCTTACTCTGGCACCCAGTGCAACGACCGTGAGTGACCTGATTGCTCTTTCCTTTTGCTTCTTGGAACGTCAAGCACTTTTTGGACTTTGTCATTAAGGTAATTGGGTTCGGTGTAGGGAGTGCTTTGAACAAGTTTGGTTGTCGGAAATAGGGAAATCACAATGTCAGATTACACTACTTTTGTCACAAAATCACAATAACAATATTACCAGAATATCTATGGCAATTTTGAATAATCATTCTAACTTTTTGTTTTATTTATTTATTTATTTTTACCTTGATTTCCAATTGGGTAATGTTAATTTTTCATGCTGTCCAGACTGGAGAACTAAAATAAAACTGTGGCTTTGAATGTGCACTAGAGTCACTTAGATAATGAAAACGGTTCAAGTTTCAGTAAACGCTGTTGAAAGTGGATTTGGAGCCAGTCGGCAGTAGTGGGCATAAACTCTCATGATGGGTGAGGAGAGAGAGCGATTTGAAGAGAGATGGCTGAGAGACATTAAAAATGAGAAAGTGTCATTGGAATATCACGGGGGGAAAGGGTTGCTGTGATCAGGCAAGAGCTTTAGGACCCGTGTTCATATTGGAAAATCTTTCCAGTGCTGGCGAGATATAAGTCTGTGTTGTTTCTGCTCCGTACGCGAGTAACTCTGGCTTTGCTGTGCTTTTGTTTTGATATTATCTGCAGTAACAGGACAGTTTTTAGTGTCATTGTCTAACAACCAATACTTGCTTGCATTTACTCTTGTGCACTTTATTTTTTATTATTATTGTTATTTAAACATTTTTTTGTTCTTCCTTGTCCTTTGTTTATCACCTTAGCTTTATTTTTCATGAAGCTTTATTTTGCTTCGCTTCGCATTGCGTTTTTGTGCAGTTTGGGGTCGGAGCGGCGAGGGGAAGGATCTGATTTCAAACATCAGTTTCTCAGAAAGTGCAAGTGCACCTTTAAGAGCAGGTTTTGCACCGCCAAACTCTCACATATCTGTACATCACATTATAACGAGAACACGATCGTATTAGCACGTTCTTCGTGATTTGTTGGCCGTGCTTTAGCTATGGGAGGAAAAACGTTCACTTTTTGGTGTGCTTTTGTGCAGGGGCTTATGTTGTTTTTTTATCCCAGAATTCTTTGCTTTGTGGAATTAAAAGAAGTGGTTGAATGTAACAGTTCAAGGTCTAAACCACAAAAAAAACAAAACTCTGACAAGGGCATTTTTTTCCTACTTTGTTGATTTCATAGTGAAACAGGACATTTGAAATATATTCTATTGTTGATCTCTAATTACTGCTTTGTCCCCGTTATAGTTGAATCATAGGACCAGATACCAAGTTGCTTTGCCAAGAAAAACTCTTTATTGCCATATGTATATCAGTCATAGGAGAGAAGCTTCTTCTCTCGGGGCCAGTGTGTTTTCGTCAAGCTTATATACCATAACTAGAGATCTTGCCATTCCTTTTAAAGTAGAGGAACATGTTTTTAAAAAAAAAAAAAAAAAATAGAACATATACTTCATGCTTACACATTCCACTTCCTTATAGGGAACACTGTACATCGATAGATGTTTCCATCATGGGACCCCTGCATCAGCTGAAACATGTGCAACACATTCACACACATTCCTGTGAAGCCAAAATGATCTCTCCCTCCCTGTGCATACCACATGACACCATCATATTCATACAAAGGTGGCTCATGAAGCTCGTACCTCCTCAAACACATTATACATTTGATTATGAACATATAAATAATATTAAAACAATGAAATTTGAATCTTCACTATTTTGGATGCACTCATACTATCAGGTTTTTGATTTTGTGTGTTGTTAATAATTTTGAAGGTTCAGTGCTTTTTAGTGTTGTTAAATGTGTAAGGAACCCCTTAATGAGATTTAAAGAAGTAGAATCTGTTTCTGTGTTTACATCCTTTGTATTTCCTGGAGCATGCAACCAATCATTGCCCTCTAATTTCAAGGGGGTGGAGTTACGGTAAGGGCTGTGACTGGCTAATAGAAATATTGCCCTTGGAACAACAAAGGAGTTGGTTTAGGAAAATGTCCTACTTAAAAGTGTTTCTGTGTGAGTGAAGGATAGTTGAATGACAGTGAGGAGTGTGTGGTGCATCTGGTCAGTCAGCAGACAGATTAATTGGCTGTGAGCCGTTGTAATGAGGTGCAGTAAACTTTCAAATGTCAAATTATCCCAACAGCCTCTCAAACAAGGCAAGGCATACGTAGAAATCCTTCTCCTCTAACTCTCTCTCTCTTTTATTTCTTCCTCTCTTTTTCTGTCTACATTAATGAAGAATAAGCTGCCGTCTGTTTCTTTAATGATGTCTCCCATGTTTAACCTCCGGCAGTTACGCCGTTTCATCACACTGACATTTCTAATCATAGAGGCAAATTCAATTTCACCCCTTAAACGGGCTCATGAGCTTGCGAGACAATTCTATGTCGGGTCATGGCCGTTACAGTGAGTGCCACAGCCTTGTAGGCTCATAATGTTCAAGCCACAATCATTCATAACTGAAAAGTGTGTGTTCTTGGAGTAACACTTTCATAAGAAATTAAATGTATGCTTTCTTGTCAGGTGGCAATTACAGTTTTTAGAGTGTATTTGAATCTTTACTAATTCATCTTTTAACCATCCATACTTAATGAAGCATAATCAAGCTCTTTTGTTCTGGAACAATGAAGAATTAGTTTTTGTTGCAATTCTGCACTTCAAAAAAGGAAATCTTTGTTTCCGTTTCCTCAGTAATTCTTACCCTTTTAAAAATAAATAAATAACTAAATCATTAAAAAAAAAAATAAAATTAATTAAAAATAAAGTATGTAGTACCGCGATACTATTTTCTGAACACTGTATACAACGTATTATTTTACATACACTTATTCCACAATTAACATTTCCAATTAAAATTTCTGTAAAAATGTCTGTTAAATTCCAGATTTTTCCAAAAATCTAGATGAGTAATGAGTAAACGTAGATAAAAAAAATAAAAAAAATCTCAGCTGTAATTGTTAATGGTTCATTCGTCACATATGAGGTAGAAGAGTGCTATTGAGACCGTGGCAGGACAGGAACAAGCACACAGAGCTTTCTCAAATATAACTCGATTTAATGAATAACAGGATACAGGCAGATACAGGAAAACACCATGCATGAAACGTTAACAACCGACAAGGACTGGACTGACACAGAGGGAATATATAAAATCAAACACAGGAGGATAAGGAGCGGGGCACAGGTGACGGACATGAACTGATGACGAGACAACGGGAGATCAAAACACAGAACACGTGACAGACGACAGAACTGACGAACGCAAACCAAAGAACACATGACAGGTGACAGGACTAGAACATGAGGAACATGAGACTAAGGACGGGACCGGGGAACAGGGAAACAGCTATGACACCATGCAGTGTGCTTTTTATGATACTGCACATTGTGCATTGTGGCAAATGTTGCAGGTCATCTAAATTTTAAGCATACAGTAATCATTTAATTCATCATTTAATTTTACATCCTTTAAATATCAGAAGTTTATATCGCTGTATTTTGTATGCTATTCTAAACATATCATCTAGATGGCAGCAATGTGCCTGTCAAGCCAACACTGGATCAAACTGGAACACAATCCCCAGAGCATGCAATCAGTTCTGCTTGTATTTTCATCACTGTCTTCATCCTTTGCCAAGCACATGTTCACAGACACATGCACACCCTCACACACCACGTGTCAAAAGCTCCTCCTCTCTCTTCCGACGTAAATGGTCCAAATTGTAAGTAAGCTCGATGTCTTTGCTGTGTTTGACATCCAGAAAAACAATGTAACGTCAAAGACTGGCACACTCCACGGCGGAGCTGTGTTTGAGGCCAGTGAAAGTGCAGCCCTGCGTGAGGGAGATTCTAATTAGCGGGTGTAGTTGCACATGGAGCAGCCTCAAACCCGACAGACAGACCGCCTAAATTAATCAGGTAGACGGGCAGGGAGAGAGAGTGAGAGCGAGCGAAAATGAGAACATTGTGTGTGTGTGGTTAAAAATGGTGGATACAGTCCATAACCCAGATTTCAGCTGCAGGTTTTAAACCAGAGACTTTCTGCAGGTTTGTTTTTTTGGGGTCTGTGTTCATAAATCCTTCTATTGTGTTGTGCTGAAGTCGGAGAGAATAGAAGGCGAGTACGAGAGCAACACGAGCCCAGCTGAGCTCCAGCAGACATCTCATCCTCCAGGGCACCGTCTTCAGCCAACTCAACAACTATTTATGAAGACCACAATACTCCGTCGACATCCGCAACGAAAGTTGTGTGCTTAGCAACAGTGTGCGCGCTAATAAGCTAAATTTGCTCACAGCGCATTTCATTCCAAGAGAAATAGTAGATTCATTGTTTTGTTCTACAGTGAACTCCTCCCCCTTACAGCTTTAATTTATCCGAAGGACGTTTGAGCTATAGGCTCAATCTAGAACACTGACCGAGGCAATTACTCAATTTGCGTAATCGAATTAGCACATTCTATCCGTTATTTGCCCGCCTCCTCGCCGAGGTCGCGGTTTATTGTTCGAGTGATTTGAGAGGCATTCTGCATACACGCACTCACTGACACAACAAATCATAGAACACAGGGAGAGTGAATCAGTTCCAGTTGGCATTGTAATTGTTCAGAGCAATTTGCAATGAATCTCATTGTCGGGCTGCAATCCTGCCGACAGTCCAAATACTTGATCGATTTCCTTTGAAAAATACTGTTTGCTTTAGTGCTGGTTATTGCACAAAATCAAATCCCACTTTAATAAACTCTCAGCTTCAGAAAACAACCAAACAGAGATTCCTTCAGTAATGTCGTCAAGCGTATGTTTACCTGTTTTATCTCTGTTAACAAATTTGAAATAAAATGGGAATCCTCCTAACAGCTACTATATAACCATATTTCAGGTTAATTATGCCAAAACGACATATGATTGTAGTAATAATACTACTATTATCACAGTTTGTAATCATATTCAGCAAAAAATATTGTATTCGTACTCCTTCATCGAGCAGATGATCTGGTCAAGTGTAATGATGACAACACTGATATTAAAGGGAAATTCCTCAAAAATGAAAGACAAAATGTTGCTCATCATTCACACTGATGCCAGTCCAGATCTAAACGACTTTCTTTCTTCTGTGGAACACAAACAGAGATTTTTGCTTTTAGAAAAAATGAAATATAAAATAATCTCAATGAGTGGATGGAAACCTCACGGTCGAGGCTTCAAAATCCAAGCAAAACGAACGTCGCGGTAATCCACAAGACCTTAGTTGATTAATCCGTTTCTTTTGATGTGGAAAAAAAAATACTGTTGGAATTTTTTTAACTGTATATCATAACTTCTTGCCAATTGACCATTCGCAACAAAACACGCCCCCTTTAAGTTACTGTTGCTATGTCTGACAAGCCATGACGCAGCACATCATGTTCTAACAGAATGAAAAATGTATCGCGGAGCAAAGAGGACACTAAAAACACGTCCACATTTGATATTATTTGATATTACTTTTGATGTTAAACAGTTTCAAATTTCAAATATTGTAATTTTTTAACAACGTTTAATCAATAAATAGCGTCTAGTGTGTCTTTAATTTGTCGCTGTAGCTCCTCGTGAAGCGATCATCTCTTCATACTAGTTCATTTATAGAATCAAATAAACATGAATGAACATCAGAAGGAATGTTGTTTCAAGACGTGATTCAAATTCACCAGCGTTAATCTACTAATTCCCCTGACCGCTTTGACGGACAAAATGACAGATTCAGGGTTGTGATTGGTCAGCTCGCCTGTCAATCAAACTGCCGGTGAACGATCAAATGTCAAAAGCAGGTTCAGATCACATAAACCTCCGCACGTTGAGAAGCGTGCCGCAAGCACATTATAAAACATGTTCAAGAAATGATGTTTCACAACATGCTGACATTCATGTCAGGCATGAACTCATGAACTCACATTTAACAGTTCAGAAGCAATGGTTTATAGTTTAAGAGGGCCGCCTGATTCTTATGCGATGATGAAACAACGATGGAAGCTCCGGGATTTTGTGTATTGTCGTTGGCACTCGCGATTGGAACTCTTCATTAAAAACTGGGGTCTAGAACATTCAGATGAGAAAACAAATTGGACGGGGAGTGTCTCACCATTTGGGGTCCGTGGAAGTCTTGGGTATTCTTGCCCCGCCAGCAAGCTTTAATAATGTGATGTATTTCATCCTGTAGATGCTGTCACGGTTTGAGCTATGCTCCCCAGACTCATTTAAGTTTAGACTGAGCATCTGCTGTTGCACTAAGGTGTGATCTAGTCGTCCAACACCTCATTATTCACGATTGAGCTGTGAGTCGAAACACCCCTGAAAGAGCTACCCAAGGCCCTCTCTCTCTCTTCTGCATCTCAAGTGAAATAAGGGCAACACAGTTTTATGGCTGGACATTTATAACCCTCAGCATATTTTTCTTCTTCTTATCTTTATTTATATAGCGCTTTTTACAATGCAGATTGTGGCAAAGCAGCTTTACATTAATAAGAAAATGGTGTCATTGTGCAGCTTATTCTATATATTATTGAATCATTCCGTTGCAAATATCAGTAGTTATTGGTCTAGTTAATTTAGGTATATCAGCACTGCAGAAAACAGTGACGTAATCGTCCGGCTCAGCTCAGTTCACATACAACGGCGCCAATGCAGGCATATCAAAAACACTGCTGAATATCAAGCAAGTGTCCCCAAGTTAAGCAAGCCAAAGGCAACACCGGCAAGGAACCAAAACTCCAACAAATGGAGAAAAAAACCTCGGGAGAAACCAGGCTTAGTCGGGGGGCCAGTTCTCCTCTGGCCAACAGTGAACACTTGTCCGATACTCAGGCAGAGTTACGGGTTATTAAACCGATTTGGAATCGCAACAGTCAAAAAATTTAATCTAGTTCCATCTAGTTTAAGATCTTTTTGATCACGCCGGTATGGGACGGTTTGTTGGGATATGTGCCAATGGCTGATGAGTCGGTAAGGTCTTCACAAAGGATGAGCTAGTTAACACAGTCTCCTGCTGACACCACAGGCCACATTGCTGCCGCACACAGGCACAGGTTCCCCGTCCGACCCGGACACGGCCCAGATCCAGCCTATCACGTTAATTGGTAAACCTCGGGATAAGCAGAGAGACAAAAAATTAGCGTAGACGCCATTCTTCTTCTGATGTACCGAGTACATCTGGTGTTATAGGAAGTGTTCCCGGTTCCGGCTGACCTGATCTATGCAGCCTAACAATCCTTTAACGGATATGAAGACAAAAGTTTATAGTGCGTCATGTGTATGCCAGGTTAAATAGATGCGTTTTTAGTCTAGATTTAAACTGACAGAGTGTGTCTGCTTCCCGAACAATGCTAGGAAGATTGTTCCAGAGTTTAGGTGCCAAATAGGAAAAGGATCTACCACCTGCGGTTGATTTTGATATTCTAGGTATTAACAACTGGCCAGAATTCTGAGATCGTAATAGGCGCGAAGGACTATAATGCATTAAGAGCTCACTCAGGTACTGGGGAGCTAAGCCATTTAGTGCTTTGTAAGTAATTAGCAAGATTTTAAAATCTATACGATGTTCAATAGGGAGCCAGTGCAGTTTTGACAGAACCGGGCTAATATGTTCATACTTCCTGGTTCTGGTAAGCGTTTTGGACCAGCTGTAATTTGTTTATCAAGCGAGCAGGGCAACCACCCAATAGAGCGTTACAGTAATCTAGTCTCGAGGTCATAAACGCATGAACTAGCTGTTCCGTATTTGTCATTGAGAGCATATGTCGCAATTTAGATATATTTTTAAGATGGAAGAATGCGGTTTTACATATGCTAGAAATGTGGCTTTCAAATGAAAGATTGGTATCAAAGAGCACACCCAGGTTCCTAACTGACGAAGATGACTTAACAGAGCAGCCATCAAGTGTTAGACAGTATTCTAGGTTTTTATGTGCTGAAGTTTTTGGTCCAATAATTAGAATCTCTGTTTTTTCTGAATTTAGTAGTAGGAAATTACTAGTCATCCAATTTTTTATATCAGCTACACATTCTGTTAATTTTGAGAATTGGTAGGTTTCGTCAGGGCGCGAGGAAATATAGAGCTGAGTATCATCAGCGTAACAGTGAAAGCTAATGCCATGCTTCCTCATGACATCTCCCAAGGGTAGCATGTACAGAGTGAAAAGCAACGGTCCTAGAACTGAGCCTTGTGGTACTCCATATTTAACTTGTGATCGAAATGACATCTCTTCGTTTACTACTACAAACTGATAACGGTCAGATAAGTATGATTTGAACCATGCCAATGCAATTCCACTAATTCCAGCATAATTTTCTAGTCTATTCAAAAGAATATTGTGGTCGATTGTGTCAAAAGCAGCACTGAGGTCTAGTAGCACTAATAGAGAGATACAACCATGATCTAATGATAAGAGCAAATCATTTGTAACTCTAATGAGAGCAGTCTCAGTACTGTGGTACGGTCTAAATCCTGACTGGAAATCCTCACAGATACCATTTCTTTCCAAGTAGGAACTAAGCTGAGATGATACTGCCTTTTCTAGTATTTTTGACAGAAAAGGTAGATTGGAAATCGGTCTGTAATTGACTAATTCACCAGGATCAAGTTGTGGTTTTTTAATAAGAGGTTTGATAATAGCCTGCTTAAAATTTTTTGGTACGTAACCTAGTGATAAAGATGAATTAATGATCTTAAGAAGAGGATCTATGACCTCTGGAAGCATCTCTTTCAATAGCTTAGTCGGTATAGGGTCTAACATACATGTTGTAGATTTTGATGATTTAACAAGTTTAGACAATTCTTCCTTTCCTATAGCAGCGAATGAATGGAATTTTTCCTCAGGGATACAACAACCCACTGTCTGATGTGATACTGTAGTAGACAGTTGCATGGCTATAATTTTCTCTCTAATGTTGTCAATCTTGCAAGTAAAGAAGTTCATAAAGTCATTACTGCTGTGCTGTTTGGAAACATGAGAAGTTGAGGCTGTATTTCTTGTTAATTTAGCCACTGTATTAAATAAATACTTAGGGTTGTGTTTATTTTCTTCTAAAAGATTTGAAAAATAAGCAGATCTAGGGGTTTTTACAGCCTTTCTGTACTCCATCATTTTCTCTCTCCATGAAATCCGAAAAACTTCTAGTTTTGAATTCTTCCAGCTGCGCTCCAGTTTTCTGGCTGCTCTCTTAAGGGCCCGAGTGTGCTCGTTATACCATGGCGTTGGACTAATATCCTTAATCTTTTTTAAGAGCAAAGGAGCGACAGAGTCTAGAGTGTTCGTAAAGAGAGCGTCAATAGTTTCTGTTGCAACATCGAGTTCTTCTAAGCTGTCTGGTTTGCTAAGTTGATGAAACTGATCAGGAAGATTATTTATAAAGCAATTTTTAGTGGTAGAAGTGATGGTTCTAACATATTTATGGCAGACAGGCGGTTTTCCTGCCTTGGATAAATGTAGCACGCATGAGACTAGATAATGATCTGAGACGTCATCGCTCTGCTGCAGAATTTCAACGGCATCAATATCGATTCCATGTGACAATATTAGATCTAGAGTATGATTACGACAATGAGTTGGTCCTGACACGTGTTGTCTAACTCCAATAGAGCTTAGAATATCTGTTAATGCCAATCCCAAAGCATCTTTTTCATTATCTACATGTATATTAAAATCACCAACAATAAGGACTTTATCCACAGCCAGTACTAACTCCGATAGAAAATCAGCAAATTCTTTGATAAAATCTGTATGGTGCCCTGGTGGCCTGTATACAGTAGCCAACACAAATTCCAAATGAGAGTTGTCACTTACATTATATAAACTTACATAGAGCACCATCACTTCAAAAGAGATATATTTGAAAGACTTTTGAGTAATACTGAAGATATTACTATAGATTACAGCAACACCTCCCCCTTTACCTTTCTGACGAGGTTCGTGTCGATAATAGTAACCTTGAGGGCTAGACTCATTTAAAGTAATGTAATCGTCTGGTTTTAGCCAGGTTTCTGTCAAACACAGCACATCTAGGTTATTTTCTGTGATAATATCATTTACAATAAGTGCTTTTGAAGAAAGGGATCGAATATTCAGCAACCCAAGCTTTATCATTTTGTTATCTTTATAATCTCTGTTTACTACTTGTTGAACATCAATTAAATTATCACCCGTAAATGGGTTTGGAAGTTTTCTGTATTCATTAGTTCGGGGTACAGACACAGTCTCTATCTGATGATATCTAGGTGAAAGAGTCTCTATGTGTTGGGATTTATCTGAATTCTGTGACGTGAGACAGCTAGCAGACGGTCGGTTTAGCCATTCTGTCTGCTTCCTGACCTGGGCCCAGTTAGTCAAGGTTGAGCTCTAAGACTATGTGCCATATTACTAGAGAGAAGAGCGGCACCACCCCAGGAGGGATGAATACCATCTCTTTTCAACAGGTCAGTTCTGCCCCAAAAACTTTTCCAATTGTCTATGAAACCTATATTATTCTGTGGACACCACTTAGACAGCCAGCCATTGAGTGATGATAGTCTGCTAATTATCTCATCACTCCTTCGAGCAGGAAGGGGTCCAGAAAAAATTACAGTGTCTGACATCATACGTGCGATTTCACACACCTCTTTAATGTTAATTTTGGTGATCTCCGACTGGCGAAGTCGGACATCATTAGCGCCGACGTGAATAACAATCTTAGAGTATTTACGATTAGCATTAGCCAGCACTTTTAACTTATGTACCTGGGAGTCCCGCCTCTCTTTCCAGCACATGAATAATGCATCAGGTTCCTCCATAAAACATGCCAGTGAAGAATGCGGGCGAAGGCAAGCAGGTGTACATGTGCCCCTGTTCTCTAGGATCCTGTTCTGGTTCAGCCATGCCAGCTTGCTTCAATCAAGAGATTTTGCTTTTTATGTCTGTGTTTCTGAAAGAGATTCTCCTCACCACATCGTCGTGGAAAAGAAGGCCTCATCGAGCCACAAGGAAATGCAATATTTTATCTGAAGCACTGCTTTTATGGTGCAAGCAGAAGCTCTCGGGCTTTGATGCTAAATGACAGATAGCGTAGCACTTGGCGGCGAGTGAGGCTTCTTGTCGGGGCTCTAGGGAGAGCAGCGTTACCCCATCAAACAGATGCTATTACACCCGTGCGCGATCTTGCGAGGACATAGATGTCTCTATTAAAACAGAACGTTTTAGACGTGATGTGCAACAAAGCGCAGACTCACCGCTGATCCCTGAGGAAACCAATGTTCTCTAATGCTGTTGCTCATTTTCTAGCACCATGATAGAGAAAGGATTTAGGAATAATTTGGCAAAAAATCAACATTCTTTCATTATTTACTCAGTCATGTCACTGAAATGCTTTCATTTATTCAGTGAAACACAAAAGCAGAAGATTTTAAAGAATCATATTCAACATTCATACTGAACACATCTGTCAAACTCTGCAAAAACCCTTGCAAAAAGACATTATTGTTTCCCCTTTCTCAAAGCTACTGCATCGATTCAGAAGATTTTTAATGCAGCACATTGAATGTGCTACTTTTATAATAATCGTTCGGCATTTAGAACCAATGAACTGTTATACAGTATTTGCACATGGAAAGATTTTTTTTTTGTAAATTATACCTCTACTGAACAAAATGAAGTAAAAAATAATAACAAATGGGCTTGTAATAACATGAGTAAATAATGACAGAACTTTTATTTTTGTGGATTTCTTGAGAGGAAGCTCTTTCACATTACAGCTCTCATGGAAGAATGGAGAGCGCTGCTGATATTCCTGTTTGAAGATTATTTTCTTCACCGCGGAAGCCTGACCTCAGCGTTACCTACATTTAGAACAGAGATAACGCTTACAGACGCTCACCTCGAAACCAGCAGACTCAGTGAATGAGACATTCGTGGCTGCATGTAGAGATAAGAGCCTCTCTGCCACTGAACGTCTGCAGAGGCTTGAGGAAAAGTAAAATGATTGAATTGGTCACATTACGAACATCCATCTGCACTCTATAGCCTCGTGACCTTGAATGAGGAGGGCATTGGCTCTCATGTTTTCTGACAAAAATATTGGTATCCATCAACAAAGCTTAAAATTCAAAATTTAGAACTGAAGAACTATCTTCCTTTCACTGAGTGAAAATGTCAATCAATTTGTGTCAGGAAAGACATACTGATATGCAATTCAAAAACATTCAACAGAATTGTATAAAAAAAATACAAAAATAAATCAAGTTTCACGACAACCCATCTATAATTATCATTAGTTTCGATTAGGGCTGGAACGATGCATCAACATAATCGATGAATGTTAGGTTCATCTTTAATCCCTGTCATGTTTCACATGGAACAAAACTCTAGAGCAAATTCTGATGGCTAGCACCACTTAAAACGGTTGTGTTCATACGGCATTTTGTTCATTTTTTACTAGCGTGACGACACTGACACCTGCTTATTTTCAGGACTCACATTCTTGTCAAACCCGCGCTAAATAAATGGAACCGCACTGGGCAACTAGTTGTCTGCCACGTCACCTAATGTGCAGTGAACTGCACAATCATGACAGGTTTACACTTACAGAGACGGAGAAATGATCCTCCGCAGGTCGAACACACCTCTGCTCTCGCCTGCTAAGGCTTTTGGTTGTTTTAAGATCTGATGGATGACCTCAGGCCCCGATGGGACTAGTGTATTTAATAGTCTCAATTGTGATAAAGCTTCCAGAATGCGGTTGTGAGTCCTGAAAATGTTCAGGCTCCTGTTAAGCAGCGCTGCCGTTCTGGGCGTTAGCTTTTGCTTTTGAGTGTTGTTTTGTGTGAAACATGAAAGGGGATCACGGATGAACATCAACCGTGCAACAGTGCATGTCGCTGCAGCCCTAATTTAGATTAAAGGATTAGTTAACTTTAAAATGAAAATTACCCCAAATTTACTCATTCTCAAGCCAGATGTATATGACATTCTTCTTTCTGATGAACATAATCTGAGTTATATTAATAAATATCCTGATGTATCCAAGCTTTATGATGGTTAATGATATCCTAAAGCCCAACCCATCACTTAAGTTCATTTTTTCCCTCATTAATGTACACACAGCACCCCATATTGACAGAAAAACACAGAATTCTTGACATTTATTAAAAAGAAAAACTGAAATATCACATGGTGCGAAGTAAAATATAGTGTGTGTTTAATGTGTTGTGACAGATCGCTGTCGCTCCTCGTGAAGCGATCATCTCTTCATACTAGTTCATTTATAGCATTAAATAAACATGAATGAACATCAGACGGAATGTTGTTTCAAGACGTGATTCAAGTTCACCAACGTTAATCTACTGACTCCCCTGACCTCTTGTTGGACAAAATGGCAGATTCAGGGTTATGATTGGTCAGATCGCCTGTCAATCAAACTGCCGGGAAAAGGTCAATTGTATCAAAGCAGGTTCAGATCACATAAACCTTAGCACATTTCACAACATGCGTAAACAGCACTTCACTATATATATATATATATATATATATATATATATATATATATATAATATATATATATAATATATATATATATATATAAATATATATATATATATATATATATATTATATATATATATATATATATATATATATTAGTGTTCATAGCGCTTCACTTTTTCTATATTTTATATCACAGCTTTATTCCAAAAGGGATTTAAATTCATTATTTTCCTCAAACTTCTACAAACAATACCCCATAAAGACAACGTGAATGAAGTTTGTTTGAAATCTTTGCAAATTTATTAAAAAATATATACTGTATATAAGCATTCACAGCCATGACACTCAAAAGGGAGCTCAGGTGCGTCCTGTTTCCACCGATCATCCTGGATGTTTCTACAACTTGACTGGAGTCCATCTGTGGTAAATCCAGTTGATTGGATGTGAAAGGCAGAATTCTGTCTATATGAGGTCCCACAGTTAACAGAGCATGTCAGAGCACAAACCGAACCATGAAGGCCAACGAAGTTTGGAACCACCAGGTCTCTTTCTAGAACAGTCCGCCCAGCCAGACTGAGCTAATGGAGGTCCTGCAAAGAAGAATGAGAGAAACTGCCCAAAAATCGGTGTGCCAAGCTTGTATCATCACACTCAAATAGACTTGAGGATGTAATTGTAATTGTATTTTTCTTCCATTTTTTAGTTTTAATATATTTCCAAAGATTTCAAAAAACTTCTTTGACATTTTCATTATATCGTTTACTTTGTCACCCGATTGAAATAGTTATGCAAACTTGGCTTAAAAAAAAATCTTAACACAATTTGCGCAGTGCTGGTTCGAGCGCTGGTTATGACAATGGCACACTGTACTGAGACTATCTCAGCTATGTATTTTTTTAGTTATATTTCTAGAATACTGCAGTTGTCTCTTAAATAAAAAAAAAACTCCTTGCACCAATAGATGCTGGCCAAACAACAGCCGTTTCACTGGGTTTTGTAAGTCCAGTGAGTTACCCATTGCGCCCTTTGTTGTTGGTTGACGGTTGTTTTCCTGCTGTGGAGTGTGAAGTGACATTGTCTGCGCTGGCCAGCATCTGTTGGTGCAGAGTGAACTGGCCTGAAGATCATGACATCCATACGATCATGCGTATGCTGCTAATTGCTCCAGCTGTGATCATATTTGATCAGTTTTCACATCTTTTTTTCTCTTCATTTTCTTTGCTCCACAAATCATTTCTATTCAGCTGTAGATCATTTTTCATGGCAGAATTCCTAGAATGAAAGTTTGTTTGTTCTCAGGAAGTTTGAGTTAAGATTGGCTCATGACATTTATCAGCTCTGTTCAGTCAGATTGAAACCTGTGATGTACAAGAAACTCCTTGAGACATTTCTGAGTTCCTTAAAGACAAACCTTTCAGAGAGAATACGTATTTATTAGGTCTTGGTTGATAGTAGCACATCTAATAATCACGATAAGCTTTGTACTTTATTAATTTTCATATGAAATCGAGTATCAAAATTCTTATCACAAAATTCAAACATTAAATAGAGTTTTTATGCTCTTTGTGACCGATCACTGCAGCCATATCAGTTCAAGTGGATGTGAACAGGGCTTATCTTTCTCTACACTACTAAGTATAGCACAAAATAAACTTAAATGAACATCAGAAGGTATGGTGAAAGAATCAGGACAACATATTGAAACCTAATATGTACCTAAAATCGCTTAATCGGTGGTGATCGCTGTGAGTCGTGGCCACATTACCACCTCGGGCGCACATTGTTTTCTAATATTTCAACATCCAATTATTCCTTACATACCAAACAAATACAGTTGAAAATGAATTTGGACTTGTTAATTTTAACTTTTAATTTTACAATATTGTACCAGAAGACTGAGTTTAATTAAAGATAAATTGCCATGTAATGTACCTGTATACATGTTTAAACATATCAAAATGAAATAGAATCAAATTAAGAGCTAAAGAAATAACTAAACACACACACAAAAAAAGTAATTGAACCGCACATGTAACATCATTTGCATCATTTGGACGTGCAACATCATTTTCCCTCTGTGATCATTGTTGTATAAAGTTGTATAATTTAATTTGGCTATTTTTTATATAGATATTAGTTATGTTTTGTCTGCGTTTTCTGAGCTTATCGACTCTTTTCGCTGCATTTCTCTGGTTTAATTTTGTATGAAATGCTTCTAATAGACTGCAACTCTGTTGTAACCTTTCCAAGGGATATAATACTCAGGAAGAAAACTAGGCCACTGATGTCATTTAGATTAAGGCTGAGCCCAAGAATTCTGTTATTGCATTCATTGGTTGACAAGGGACCCAATTACCAGACAGGATTGATGCCTCCAGGGTCTGCCTTTTGAAATAGTTTCACATGTACATGAGAGCGGATGGAGAGCTTTTGACTGGGATAAAAACGGGGGTCAAAGACAGCAGGACACAGTAGTGAAAATGTCCCAACAATTTACACAGATTTGATCAAGCCACTTTGTGACATGCCTTGATCAGAGGTGATGGAGCACTTGGCCCTCTAAAGCTTTTTTCCGTGTGTGTTTGTTGATGTAAAAATGGTTGTATACAGTTTTCAGACAATCGTATTCAGTGGTTAGCGTTTCTATGCAGTCAGATAGGTGTTAGTTATAAAAGATCACCAAAAAATGAACATTGTCGTCAGTTACTCATCCTCATGGAATTCAATGTCGTGGATGATTCCTTGGAACACAAAAGCAGATCTTTAGCATTCTGTTCAAGCTGTTCTTTTTTATTTGTTAAACTCATCCAGATCACTGGCTGTCAATTTCTATAAATAACCAAAATGCAAGTTCATGCAAATTTATTCCCAGTCATCTGAAGCCATACTATACAGGCATGAAAATCCCTCACCTTTCGGCGAAATTCGACGTTTTGAAACCAAAATAGTGAATCGTGTAGATTAGATGAGAAAACGTTTTTTTTTTTTTTTTTTTTTGGGGGGGGGGGGGGGGGGGGGGTATTCATATCCAGTGAACTGCGATTCAGTGAATTGCGAACTGGGTTCTTCCCCCAAATAGCAAGTGAGGGATGATTGACAGATGCGTAAAGCCTATCATTAAAAAGAGTCTGAAAATCAACACCAATAAATATTCCCGCTCGATCCCCCTTCCACTCGTGCCTTTTGACTGACGAACAGTCGGCGACAGTAATCGCGGTGCTTCTGACTCCTGAAGGTAAACGGCCTGGGTTCGATGTGGAAAGGTGAAATATTGTTTTGAGTTAACTTAATCCTCTGGATTCGATGATCACACGGATCGCATGGATTATCTTAAAATACTCCGTCATTTATGTTTCCTCAGATAAGAGGAAGACATCAACAAGCCATGCAAATTATAAAATGCTCAAGTAATGCTGAACAATAAATCTTAATAAATTGGAAATCACTATGGCTTAGTGATTATGAAAATTTACTAATCTGAATTACATAACATTGTATTGGCTGTCAATCATGATGGAAGAGTTAAGTTACAGCATGTCCACCATCTCTTGTGGGGGTTATGCATTAAGCCATTTGTGGTGCCCCACCACATTGTGCCTCATATACTGTAAATGTTAGACCCAGTGACGGGCTGGCATGAAATGGCTTGCATAATACTTAGTAAGGAGGCCATAATAATTTTTGACTCATGGCTGAAGTTAAGTTTCTCCAGCTCTCCCCAGGTTGGCAAAAAAGCATCTCAAAATGCATCAGATTGATGCTTTAAAATATGGAATATTTAAATTTTTCTTCCGGGGGAGCATGTCCCCGGACCCCCCTAGAGGAGTAATATCCTTCTCACCTTTTTCACCCCTGACCCGTTTTCATGCCTGCTATAGTTTTTATTTATTTATTTATTTATTTTTTTCGGAACAGACTGAGTTTAAAGCTGATATTTACTAATTTCACATTTGGCAGTAGGGAAAAGATATTCAGTGAATAACTACAAAATAACTAAAAATTCCTTTGTGTAAATCACATAGAATTATTTTATTCTTGCAGAGATCATGCGTTTAATGGTCAATTGTTATGGTTTTTGTTATGTTGCACATGTATGTACATGTATGTATGTTTCTTCTTCTGAAACTCATATGATCTTATTTTATGGTGTTTTCCGTTCAATTTTTAGTTTGACAGCCCCTGCTTTTTACAAAATTATGCAGTCAACTGTATCAAATATATTTTTAGCATCGACATCAATCGGCAATCATTCACAGCGCTTCACTTTTTCCACATTTTGATATGTTATAGTCTTATTCCAAAGGGATTCATTTCACTATTTTTCTCAAAATTTTACAAACAATACCCCAATGTGAAATAAGTTTGTTTGAAATCTTTGCAAATATATTAAAAATAAAAATCACATTTACAAAAGTATTCACAGCTTTTGCGCTAAACCTGGCACACCAATTTTTGGGTAGTTTCTCCTGTTCTTCTTTGCAGGACGTCTCAAGCTCCATCAGGTTGGATGGGGAGCGTCGGTTCACAGTCATTTTCAGATCTCTCATAAATGTTCAATCGGGTTCAAGTCTGGCTCTGGCTGGGCCACTCAAGGACATTCTAGAGTTGTCCCGTAGCTACTCTTTTGTTATCTTGGCTGTGTGCTTAGTGGTCTGGGGCAGGTTTTCATCAAAGATGTCTCTATACATTGCTGCATTCATCTGTCCCTTGATTCTGAGTCTCCCAGTTCCTGCGCTGAAAATCATCCCCACAGCATGATGCTGCCACCACCATGCTTCACTGTTGGGATGGTATTGGCTAGGTGATGAGTGGTGCCTGGTTTCCTCCAGACATGATGTTTGCTATTCTCATGGTAATCTCATGATGTTTCTATTCTATTGTTTCTCACGGTCTGAGGGTCCTTCAGGTGCCTTTTGGTAAACTCCAGGAGGGCCGTCATGTGGTTTTACTGAGGAGCGGCTTCCATCTGGCCACTCTACCATACAGGCCTGATTGGTGGAGTGCTGCTGAAATGGTTGTTCTTCCAGAAGGTTCTCCACAGAGAAATGCTGAAGCTCTGTCAGAGTGACCATCGGGTTCTTGGTCACCTTGTCCCCCGATCACTCAGTTTGGCCGGGTGTTCTGAGACCTGCTGGTCCAAAACTTATTTCTTTTTATGGATGATGGAGGCCACTGTGCTCATTGGGACATTCAATGCTGCAGAAATGTTTCTGTACCCTTCCCCAGATCTGTACCTCAATACAATCCTGTCTCGGAGGTCCACAGACATTTCCTTGGCCTTCATGGTTCGGTTTGTGCTCTGACTTGCACTGTTAACTGTGGGACCTTATAAAGACAGGTGTGTGCCTTTCCAAATCATGTCCCATCAACTGAATTTACCACAGATGGACTCCAGTCAAGTTGTAGAAACATCTCAAGGATGATCTGTGGAAACAGGATGCACCTTAGCTCAATTTTGAGCGTCATGGCAAAGGCTGTTAATACTTATGTACATTTTTTTTTTTTTATAAATTTGCAAAGATTTCAAACTAAATTCTTTCACATTGTCATTTTGGGATATTGTTTATCATATTTTGAGGAAAATAATGAATTGAATCCCTTTTGGAAAAAGGCTGTAACATAACAAAGTGTGCAGAAAAAATCCCTTTCTTTTCTTTCCAATAAACCTGTTCGTCCCATTGACGTCACCATTCTGGAGAATCTTTTTTACAGTTCTTTGCAATGAAACAAATCTCATCTCCGTCCCAAAGTGATTGCTCCAGGTGGATGTTCTGAATGGCTTCGTCTCTGATCTTTCTCAGCCAATTACACAGATGCTGCATCCTCTCACCGGGGTCTTGGCAACAGCTTCACTCCCTGCCCTGATCATGCTTCATGCACCATTCTGTAAATGCGGGCCACTCATAACTGCACCTTCACTGTCAAAGACATCTGGTTTGCTTCTATTCAGTAGCTTTGTGTCCTCCCTGTGCTTCAACTCCATGCTGTTGTAATCATATATGGTGACAAAAGACTGAATGGCAGGGGATGCGGAACAGTCTCACGAACATGCCGGATCGGTGCCGCAGCATCTGTCCTGCTGTTGGCTGTCAGTGTTTGGCTTGCGGTGGTCCCTCATTGGTCAGGCCCTCCCCACCGCAGCTGCACGACAGGACTTAAGCGCCCTCGGCTGCCCCTCACTCACCAATCAGCGATTTATTGCATGGTTCATTGTCTAATGGCTGCACTGACAATGTGAAGACAATGCTGGCTAATGATTCTTATCAAATTATCTGAACCTCATAAGAGATGAAGAAAGAGTTCTGTGGTAATTTGAGACAGATCTTTTATCTTCACCTTAAAAAGATGACACAATAAATAGAGGAAATGTGTCTCAGTCACCACTTGGAATCACACCAAAACCGTTGGAGTTATTTTAGTTTCCCCAGCTATTTAGATTAAATGAATGGTCACTGAAGCTTTAGCTTAGCTTTAATTTCGTTGTTTTAGTTCTTCGAGTCAAAGGCTGGCTGTGCTGCTTGTCAGTTTGGATGATTCATTTTGAGGAGGACTGAATCTGTTTTTTTGCTAGTGAAATGAGTAAATGCACGCTCACATTTAGTCTAGAGCTACAAAAACCAATCATGCTCAACGCACACGACGCCTCTGCTCTCGTTGTCAATAAATGGTAAAACAAATTAACTTAATTAACTTCACTTAATTTAATGTCAGATATTTTGTTGTAAATTTAAAAGTAATGCATCAACAAAAATTAATCTGATTATGTAACACATCAAATTAAAAATCATAATACTTTTGCAGTAAAATTGCATATAATACAATGTTAAACCAATTATACGTTTTACTGTACAGGGTAAGGTACTGTAATATACAGTTAACCAATGAACAGGTTTTTGCTCTTGTAAAAACTACAAACCACTTCGATGTCAACTGACATTGTCAGAGCTTACCACTGTATAGACAGGCTGCCGATTTTACTTTACAATGAAAAATCTGTAAATTCGTGGCAGAACTGTTTGGTGTGTCTTTGGCTTCAGTCAGTTTTTGCTTTACCAGCGACCTCTTGGCAAGCGAGTTCTAGAAGATGTAAAGGTGAACGGGCTTCTTCAGCTCATAATGATGATTATTTCATGAGCTTAAGGTTTCAATTACCCATGATCATTTCTGCAGAGGGAACACTCTGAGTAATAGAGCTATGTTTAGCTATGCAATGGTTGGTATAATTCTTATTGGAACTTAAATTAAAGTGCATAAACTCCCTCAGGACATTTTTCATTTAAAGGGGAGATATGAAAGCTAAGCTGTGAGCGTTTGTGTGTTATGACTTGAGGGCCCTCCTCGATTATTATTAGCATTGTCAAAGCGTCTGTGTGTTGTGATGGTGTTTTAATTTTTTTTAAATATATTTCCTAACAGCCGTTTTGATGTGCTGTGTCTACTCTGCTTGATACATGGGATCCTCTGGATATAAAATGCCAGTACACGATCATGTGAAGTGACTATCTATCTAGTGGCGTGTGATTGAACAGCATCACTGCTACGTGATGTTTGATCTACGACGGCGAGAGGACCACAGCTCATGAGCCTGATGGGAGCTCTGAGGACAGGACTGCAGATTGATTGTGGGGAGGCAGAATATCAGAATGGACCATGAATCCTAGTCAGTTTAGTCAGGAGACAAAAACCAGTACATTTCCCCTCACAACAGATAATTGCAAAGTCCAATGCATTCGTCCAGTGAGATGTTGTTTTAAGTCTCTGTGTTACAGGTGAATTTGTGGTAAAACATCTGACCAGACCCACTCATTATACAGTATACATATCATATACAGTGGTTGCTATATAATTTGACAATAAATTATCAATACTGAAGTTATCCATCCTTTTTTTTGTATTTTTAAAATTGCAAATTAGTAATATATGTATGTGTGTGCGTGTGACCATTTGATATTTCAGTTGTTCTTTTTTAATAAATCTGCAAAAATGTCAAGAATTCTGTGTTTTTCTGTCAATATGGGGGGCTGTGTGGACATTGAGGAAACAAAATGAACTTAAATGATTTTAGCAAATGGCTGAAATATAACAAAGAGTGTATATATGTACCCACTGTGTATATATATTACATATATATATATATATATATATATATATATATATATATATATAACATTTTGGTTTTTGGCGCAAGAATAACACACAAGACACAAACAATGTGTAAACATTGTAAGAAAACTATGCTGTACACCTCGGCCAAGGTTGTACAGACTCTTAGGGGCCGTTCACATATCGCGCGCATTTTCATTCGCAAAATGGAAGTGACGCGGTCGCGACGCGCATATGGTACGGCGCGCTCGTTTTTTTTTCCTGGCGCGCATGTGCCGCGGCGAGATGAAAATATCTCAACATTTCAGAATGTCTTGTCATGTGACAAGAACCAAGCGATGGTCGTGGAGAACACAGTTCATGGTTGCATAGCAACGACAGACGCTACAGAAGCGCGAGCTCCCGAACGCTTGCAAAGGGAGGAAGCGACGCGGCCGCGCTTTACACGCTTTTTTAGGCGCGACATGTGAACGGCCCCTAAAGAGGCAGAAAGCATCGCTATCACTGCTGACGGTTGGACTTCTCGGTGTACGCAGAGCTATATAACCGTTACAGTCACACAATCAATAGTGACTGGGAAATGGTCAACTTTGTACTGCAGTTAAAGTGTAATTTGAATTTTTTATTTTTATGTTTATTTTATTTATATTGTTTATTTTATGTTCAATCTATAGAAAGAAGTTCAGTGAGATTTCTCATGTGAAATTATACAGGGCAGAAAACAATTGGTTGATTTTGTAGCAACATTTAGCAGTGTTTGCATGTTGTTTTACTGCAAATAATTCATTAAAATAGAAGTAAAATGACATGCATTACAAGTTGATTTCCAAATGCACCAACATTTTTGCATTTTATGATTTTCAGTTGAATAAAAGACTATTTTCCCTTCATACGTTTCATTATTGAGGATTTCTTAAAAATACTATAAAAATCTCGTCTCGTGAACCCAATCTCGTGTCTCGTCTCGTCTCCTGGGATAGTGGTCTCGTCACACCCCTAATATATATATATACGTCACACCCCTAATATATATATTATATATATACAATAAATATAATTGTAATGATGAGGAGTCAACGAGTGAGATCCAAGTGCAGCTTTTATTGGAAACGTAGTCAGAAAGGCAGAGATCAACATTGGCAAACAATAGTATAGGAGGGCAGACAGGATCAAAGTGATTTCCAGATGGTAGGTCAGAGGCAGGCAGAGAATAAGGAACAGGCAGGATCAAAACCAGATAATCAGACAAGGAAAGAATGCTTAGAAATTGTGAAATGATCAAACAATACTCAGCCTGGAGAGGTGGGTGAGTGAACTATTTGTAGTGAAGTGATGAAGCTAATGAGTGGTGATCAGAGGAACAGCTGGCGGATAATCAGTGACTGTGTGAGGGATTCTGGGAAGTGTAGTTTGGTGAGGGAGAAGACTGGTGCGACCGTGTGACCTCTAGTGGTGAGTGGTTGAAACAAGATTGACCGAATACATGACAATAATATAATAAAGCGTTCACCACACTCTCCTCTTTACACCTTAACTTAAACCTTTACTTTACACAATCTGTTTTACAGTATACCACTAATTGACTTTTGATTTCTGCAATATTAAAAATATATGGCCAGACCACATCAGAGTTTATTGACTTTCAATGTTCACAGAGACTGTTAGCAGCAATAAATGAACTCTCGGGGACAAACCAAGGAACATGTCAAAGAGTAACAAACCATTGTAATCAGTTCCTGTCTGGGTTTGCAGAACAAAATGTATTCAGCAAGAAAAAGAAAGAGAGACAGAAAGCTGTCACATCTGTGTCAATGTACCCACATATTGTTGCTGTGAAGAGGTCAGGGATAAACGAACCGTTTCTTTACACTCGATTGGTGGCTGATTTTGTTGGTTGTGGTTCGGTCTGTCCTCAGGTATTATGCAGACTGTGGTTTGATTTAGTCCACGGCGGGGTACAGGAGTGGGGGTGGGGTGTATGCCGCTCTGGGTTGTGATCACCTCCAAAATAATAAGCTCAGAGATTGAGATGAAGCACACCAGCCCATTAAATCAGTCCTACTAATGTACATTCCCACATTTCTCTGGCATCAGCATATTATAATGATGTCATATTAGAAGGACCATGTGACACTCGTGTAATGGTGTCGCTGAATTTACTGTTTACTGTATTTTGGTGAAATACTTTTGATACCTTACACACACACACACGCATACTCACACACATGTTGTGCTTTCATGTTTTATGGGGTCATCCCATAGGCGTATGGTTTTTATACTGTACAAACTGTACATTCTGTCCCCCCACCCCTAAACTTAACCCTCACAGAAAACATTCTGCATTTTTAAATTTTTAATAAAGCATTGTTTAGTATGTTTTTAAAGCTGTTTGAAAAGTGGGGACATATGAAATGTTGAAGTTGTAATACCAGTGTCATACCCATGACATTATACACATTTCTGTCCTGATATGTCACAAAAACACGCACATACACACACGCACACTCACACACACACACGCACACTCACACACATGTTGTGTTTTCATGTTTTATGGCGTCATTTCATAGGTGTAATTGTTTTTAATCCCCCCCCCCCCCCCCCCCCCCCCCCCCCCCCCCCCCCCCCCCCCCCCCCCCCCCCCCCCCCCCCCCCCCCCCCCACCACCCCCACCCCTGAACCTACCTATCACACAAAATGTTCTGCTATATTACATTTTCGAAAAAGATAATTCTGTATGATTTAAAGCTTGTTTCCTCATGGGGACCAACAAAAGGTCCCCACAATGTCAACATTTACTGGTTTTACTTACGTTGTAGGGACATTTGGTCCCCACAATGTAAGGAAAACACGTACAACAACAACACACGTAGAGAGAGAGAGACAGAGAGAGAGAGACAGAGAGAGAGAGAGAGAGAGAGAGAGAGTTTGGAATTATTACTTTGTTTTGAAAGACATCTCAGGGCTCCAGACTAACTTTTCCACTGGTTGCACTGGTGCTACCAATTTTCTCAGTTGGTCGCACAAGCACGAGATTTGGTCGCACCTTTGTTTTTGTTTTTTTTGCTACAACAATTTTAATCAATGCATGCTTGATGAATAGTAATCTTAAATGTTAATTATTAATATTAATATTAATATTAATTTTTAAATATATTAAATCATTAAATATAAATATTTTTAAATTAAATATAAATAAATATTATATTTATTTTAATAAATTAGAAATATGAAAAGTATGAATTAATCGAAATATTATATATATATATATTATATATATATATATATATATATATATATATATATATATATATATATGATCGCGTTTCCCGTGAAGCTGAACTGAAGTCTGAATTCACTTCACACGGATCGACTGTCACACACAGAATACACGCGTTCACGCGGGCTACAAACACTTCAGAAAATCTCACTGTTGTATTCGAATAAATCTGCAAGGTCTGTGAAATTAAATGTTAATTAGATATTCAGAGATTTGTTTTAATGATATAGATGTGTATTTGCTAAATGTTTAATTTAAATGAGAAAATATTAGCCTTTAGTTTGCCTTTCTGTAACTAATAATATAAAAGCAAACACTGTACTTTATCACATACAGTTTACTTTCTCTCTTTGTTGCGGTTGGTCAGTCAAAATAAACCAAACATTTTAGTTCATTCACATTTGAGTCTATTTTGTCTAGTCAGTTTGAGTCGCTGACAGACGAACTGCGCGTGATTTCTGGAGCGGAGCGCGAGCATTTTCAACACACCAGCGGTTATGCAACGTAAGCAATGATGCTGCGTTTGAATTTTCGCGACAGAGACGTGCTTATATACATTACCATGACAACACTATTTGACATTAGCGCGGGCCAAACATTCTCTCGCGGCCTATTTAGGAACTCTGGTCTAAGCCATTGCTTTTGAAGTAACTTAATGCATTTCTACCTGTGCGCTCATCATCAGTTGTGTCTGTATGCATGGCTCGTCCTTTCCACCAGCATCCTTGAACTCCAAACTTTGTTTTTTTATGATTATTATTCAGCTATTAACCTTTTCATTTTTATATGGCTGAATTCCTAATTGGCGCGTTTCATCATCATTGTGCAATGCGCGTGTACGTTCGCCCGCTAGCGGTTAATAAATAGAACTGCATGTGTCTTGCGGAAGAACATTGTAGCCGGAACTACTTCTCTCTATTTGTCTGTGACGAGTCACGCAGGCACTGTGATACCAGCCCAGTCTGAAATAGTCCGAATATAAACACTTATTATAGGCGCACCGCAGTGATTCAGGATAAGACAAAAACACGGTTTGGAAAATGGATTCATGATGTACTCATTCATTATATAAATTTTGTTCATTTTGAAAACAAAACAGTTACGGACGGCAGCAGCTGCCGATACCTCGTTCTGTTACACTCGCGCGAATAACATGATCATGCACTCGCACAAATGCGACTACATTATATTGATATATATAATATTCAGCAGTGTTTTTGATATGCCTGCATTGGCGCCGTTGTATGCGAACTGAGCTGAGCCGGACGATTACGTCACTGTTTTCTGCAATGCTGATATACATAAATTAACTAGACTAATAACTACTGATATTTGGAACGGAATGAATCAATAATATATAGAATAAGCTGCACAATGACACCATTTTCTAATTAATGTAAAGCTGCTTTGCCACAATCTGCATTGTAAAAAGCGCTATATAAATAAAGATGACTTGACTTGACTTGACATTAAATTTTAACTCGCACATCATCAAAAAAAGGTCGCATATGTGACCATTTTGGTCGCAGTCTGGAACCCTGCATCTAATATACATTGAAGGTATTTGATCAAAAATACAGTAAAAACAAAAATTCACAGGTTCTAAATCACACACTTCATTGCACAAGCTGCACATTCATGTCAAATGCGTCATTGTGTTGCGTCAACTTTTTTACAGTACATCACTTTTAGGTGTATTAGTATGTAACACATGTGCATTTTAATGTAGTACAATCAAAAACAGTAAATATCAAGTTTGCATGATCATCATTTATTATGTATGCGGTCAAATGTCTTTAAGCAGTGTATATGTATTTGACTTATCTGCTAGTTAGATTCAGATGTCCTGTTTCAATTTTATTCCGATTCATTAGATCTCAATTTGATTTGATTTTGATTTTTGATCCAATTATAATTCAATGGTTAAGTTTTCACTGGCCACACCACATCAAAGTAATAAATGATAAAAAGTTATTGTTTTTGTTGTTTTTACCCATGTATCATAACAAATAAGGTAAGGACACTCAATATTTTAGATCCAGTGAAATTGATCATTTCTCATACCACAGGTAATATAAATTTAAAAGATTATTGAAGACAAGTAAACACTCATTAATAGTAAAAAGGAACAAATAATCAGTGTTTTTAAGGTTTTCAGGTAAGTCCTACAGTAGTTTGTAATACATTACACGACTTTTACACAGATTTATGCTCCAATATGTGGTTTGACACATTGAGTCATTGAGATATAAACTGAGATATAAAAATTTATCAACTCAGAATTGAAATATAACCTCCCAATTCTGAGAAATATACCCAGAATGGTGATATAAATTTTCTGATATAAATCTGACTTTTTCTCTCAAAATTGCAAGATTGCGAGTTTACAGTATGTCTTGCGATTCTGACTTTTTTCTCACAATTATGACTATTTCGCAGAATTACGAGTTTATATCTTGTTCAAGTATCTATATATATATATATATATATATTATAACGAGTTTATACAGTACTGTGCAAAAGTTTTAGGCAGGTGTGAAAAAATGCTGTAAAGTAAGAATGCTTTCAAAAATAAACTTGGTAATAGATTATATTTATCAATTAACAAAATGCAAAGTGAGTGAACAGAAGAAAAATCTAAATCAAATCCATATTTGGTGTGACCACCCTTTACCTTCAAAACAGCATCAATTCTTCAAGGTACACTTGCACAAAGTCAGGGATTTTGTAGGCATATAGTTAGGTGTATGATTAAACAATTATACCAAACAGGTGCTAATGATCATCAATTCAATATGTAGGTTGAAACACAATCATTAACTGAAACAGAAACAGCTGTGTAGGAGGAATAAAACTGGGTGAGGAACAGCCAAACTCAGCTAACAAGGTGAGGTTGCTGAAGACAGTTTACTGTCAAAAGTCATACACCATGGCAAGACTGAGCACAGCAACAAGACACAAGGTAGTTATACTGCATCAGCAAGGTCTCTCCCAGGCAGAAATTTCAAGGCAGACAGGGGTTTCCAGATGTGCTGTCCAAGCTCTTTTGAAGAAGCACAAAGAAACAGGCAACGTTGAGGACCGTAGACGCAGTGGTCGGCCAAGGAAACTTACTGCAGCAGATGAAAGACACATCATGCTTACTTCCCTTCGCAATCGGAAGATGTCGAGCAGTGCCATTAGCTCACAATTGGCAGAAAACAGTGGGACCCTGGTACACCCATCTACTGTCCGGAGAAGTCTGGTCAGAAGTGGCCTTCATGGAAGACTTGCGGCCAAAAAGCCATACCTCCGACGTGGAAACAAGGCCAAGCGACTCAACTATGCACGAAAACACAGGAACTGGGGTGCAGAAAAATGGCAGCAGGTGCTCTGGACTGATGAGTCAAAATTTGAAATATTTGGCTGTAGCAGAAGGCAGTTTGTTCGCCGAAGGGCTGGAGAGCGGTACACGAATGAGTGTCTGCAGGCAACAGTGAAGCATGGTGGAGGTTCCTTGCAAGTTTGGGGCTGCATTTCTGCAAATGGAGTTGGGGATTTGGTCAGAATTAATGGTATCCTCAATGCTGAGAAGTACAGGCAGATACTTATCCATCATGCAATACCATCAGGGAGGCATCTGATTGGCCCCAAATTTATTCTGCAGCATGACAACGACCCCAAACATACAGCGAAAGTCATTAAGAACTATCTTCAGTGTAAAGAAGAACAAGGAGTCCTGGAAGTGATGGTATGGCCCCCACAGAGCCCTGATCTCAACATCATCGAGTCTGTCTGGGATTACATGAAGAGAGAGAAGCAACTGAGGCTGCCTAAATCCACAGAGGAACTGTGGTTAGTTCTCCAAGATGTTTGGGCCAACCTACCTGCCGAGTTCCTTCAAAAACTGTGTGCAAGTGTACCTAGAAGAATTGATGCTGTTTTGAAGGCAAAGGGTGGTCACACCAAATATTGATTTGATGTAGATTTTTCTTCTGTTCACTCACTTTGCATTTTGTTAATTGATAAATATAAACTATTAACATGTCTATTTTTGAAAGCATTCTTACTTTACAGCATTTTTTCACACCTGCCTAAAACTTTTGCACAGTACTGTATATTATATCGAGTTTATATCAATTTTGACTTTATAATTCACAACTGCGAGTTTATATCTTGTTCGAGTATTTATATATATATATATTATAACGAGATTATATATTATATCGAGTTTATATCAATTTTGACTTTATAATTCACAACTGCAAGTTTTTATCTTGCATTTCTAAGAAAAAAAGGTCAGAAAATGCAAGATGTAAACTTGCAATACAAACAAAAAGAGATACAAATTTGCGGTTTGTTTTTTATTCCGTTGTAGATACAAGCTTCCATAGTTCAGTGAATTTTCCGTATTGCGTAAATCTGGCATGACTGGTGTTGTCGTATAATGTATCATGTCTTCAGAACAGTTTCCTGGTGGTGTGGCAAACATTTTGTTGTGGTCTGCTTTGCATTTTGTGGCTGTCTCTGCTTTTCAGACACCGGAACAGGAAAAACAGAAATGGCTTTGACTCCAGTGTGAACTCTTGCAGTAATGGCTGCCTCTGCAGCAGTGAAGGAGTTTAAATTGGGGTGTTCATGGCATACCGGGCTGTAGACGGGCATGTGAGCACGGTCTGATTATGAGCAATAATGATTAGGGATGACATGACCTCAAGTGGGTATTGAATTTTTCCAGGGTTTTTCTTTTTTTTTTTGAGAGAGAGAGATGTGACTAGTTGGACACAAAACACCTTTTAAAAATGATTCCAAAAATGAGAGGAAAACATGTTCTGTATGTTACTATCCAATCTAACTGTAAAACAGGTGCATCGAAATAAGAAATCCTTGTTTTTTGTCAGGTTTGGTCAAAAGGATTATGAGGACTCAATGTGAGCTCAATAGGCTTGATTATAATTCAGAAATACAATAAAACAAGAACCAAAAACAAAGGGGAAAACATAGCATCAAGGAAAGGCAATTCAGGGACGGGACACAACGACATCCATAAACATTAGACGACAATCTGGAACAAGACAGAAAGCACAGGGATAATGAATAGGATGACGAGGGAGGACAGGTGGAGTAAATGGACTAACAATCAGAAGCACAATCATGTCGATATGACACAAGCCACGGGCTACACCGAACATGACAACACAAGAACACCTGACCACTGAGATCGGAAGTCAAGTGCTCGACGAAAACATACAAGACCTGACAAGAGCTGGTGCAGTGTTGGGTGTGATGTACTACTAAAGAAATTAAATAGTGTCATTTCATTATTTCTATCCTTGGAGGGATAACTCTTAACTTGTTGTAATTTCTGTAATTTAATTACAGTTACATGTGTTTTTTTTTAATTGCATGTGTTTTCTTATTTGTAGCGCTTTGAGCTCTCTCGGCCACCATAGAATGTCTCTTCAAGCTCATTTTAATATGCAATTAATCGACTGTGTGTTAACAACATTGAAAATAACCGTAAGAATCGATCCACTGCTTCGGTGAGCACTTCCGGTGATCCGTTCCGCTCTGTTACGGTCATGATGACAGTGTGAACGCAGCTTGTGTCTCGGGATTCTCAAAGTTTTTCACATTCAGAATTCATATGACATTCTATGATTTTTCTAGTCGTTTGTGAGAACAGGAATAAAAAGTCTTGCGTCATCACAAACATGCGCGGTGCATGATGGAAAACACGGGTAATGTACCTGTATTGTGTTTTTTATTAATTTGATGTGATTATGCGCTGCAGAGTGAATGAGACCTGAGTGAAACCACCACATGAAGACTTTCTTCTTCATACAAACAGAGACTGTGGAGGGTCCAGTGGATTGCGAGGCATTCATTCGCTGTGATTGCGCTCACGGTGTGCGATCACACTGCAGCCTCAGTCTGGCTTGTATCTAAGCTAAATCACCCCTTTGACTTTTTTGAATTCACAATGATTTGTGAGGAAGTTTTGGAAAGTTTCAGAACTTTCTTGGACATTTTTTAGAATATATTTATTTGCGTGACTTTTCCAGACCTAGAAAACGCAGTATAAAAATTCAGTTGGTATTTCCAGGTGTTCCCTGACCTGATTCTTGGATTTAAGTGATTATTATTATTTATAATATAAACCATATTTGTACATTGTGTTTTATTTAAATGTATTGCTTCTTGCAGTAAGCATTTTAATGTAGTTTGCAACAATGGAATGTAGCCAACTACATTTCTTCTGAATGAATAAAAATGTACATAAAATTTCAAGGCATTTCAGACCAAGTAAAATAGAGCAAATAAATGCATAGAGATGGACTGAATACTGCCAAAAGACAAAAAACGAAAAGATGTCTCATGTCCCGTGTCTCAACTCAATTTTAATAATTATGTTGGTCCTGACCTCAAGTACAAAACCCCTCCATATGATTTTTGTGACCAGTCTGCTGTACAACTTCCTGTTTAAAGGAGTAAAACGTGCATGTGGAGACAGAACCATGTAGTGAATATTAATATTCTCTGCCGAATTTAATAGCACCTCATGTTTTGCAGCGAGGCCGTTGACTTAGATGATTGTGTGGTCGGAAACGCACTTTGTCTCATAATTACTTTTTACTTGTCACTCTTGTCCATTGTCAGCTTCAATAAGACACTTTGAGTTCTTGGTTTGTTTATTTGGTTGTTGCTCTCTGCGGCTCATTTTCTGTGTGAAGATCCGATGGGCTCAGGTGCTCAGGCAATTGGCACATTGAGTTGCTTTCTCTCTATATGTACACATGGCCATAACCACCATAGCGTTGTATTACAGCAACCTTTGATCGTACAGTTTTCTTATACAAAGGCAGCTCTCTTCCATAAGCTATATTAATTTTGTAATGTAATTTCATAGTATTTGAATTGCTTGACTGCCCGTGTATTTCATAGCAGTGGTCTACTTTGGGATATTACATTAAGTATCTGTGTGAATATCAATCATTTAAATGCGCTTATATGTTGTTATGTGGCATTAGTTTTGCATTTGTTTGTTTGTTTGTTTTTTGTCTAAGGACTTGACAGCAAGAGTTTGAATAATTTCTGTGAATGAGTTCAAACTATCATGTGAAACACACTTTGTTTTAACTTTATTTTCACTGTATTTTATCTTACAGTAAATGATATAAGTGCCTTTGTATACATTAAACAAAATTAGTGGGCCTTTCGCACAAAATGTAGAAAAAAATTCTCATTTGATTTTTTTTTTTTTTAAACTGGTTTATTTTCGACAAACTGATTTACTGAAATATGCACTTGACATGTTGTACTTGTATTTGTTCTTCTGGGTCTTGTGTCATACGGTCTAGTTGTCACGTATAGTTTTGGTTTTGTTTCATGTCTTATTTTTGTAGGTTCATGTCTCATTGTTTGCCATGTGCTCCCTAGTTTCATGTTGTCATTGGTTTATTGGTTTGATTTTGCACAGGTGTGTCTTGTCAAGTCATTAGTCTCTGTGTATTTAAGCCCTCATGTTTGCCGTATGTCTTTGTCAAGTATTATCTGTATAATTACTGTGGGTGAGCTCCATGTCGTTTGGGTGTCGTTTGGGTGTCGTTTGGGTGTCGTTTGGGTGTCGTTTGGGTGTCGTTTGGGTGTCGTTTGGGTGTCGTTTGGGTGTCGTTTGGGTGTCGTTTGGGTGTCGTTTGGTGTCATTTCGGTGTTGTTTATGCCAAGCCTTTTGTTTTGTATTTCTTTTAAGTTAAATAAATTGCCCAGGGGTTCTCCTAAGACTTGCCTCCAGTGGATAGATTTGTTCAGAGAGGATGAGAACTGCAAACTGTAAGCTGCAAACCAACTTTAATTGAGCATATTGATTTAAGAAGGTTTATAGTGCTGTAATTTTCTGCCTTGGTTAAACGGATGCATTATAATGAAGTAATGTGATGGATTCCCAGTGAAAGCACTGCTAATCTCTGAAAGAAGGCAAGAAGAAAGTGTTGCACACTAAAACATAAGCGAGTGGGACACCCTCTTCTCTAGCTCTGGGAAAATGAGCTTGGCTCTGTTTGGGTGCTGAAAGGACAAAGAAATGCTGTCTGAAAAACTGAATTCTGTGCTTGCTCAACATGCTCATGCATATATTCAGTCTAATTACAAATAAAAATTTCTTGTCTGAGTAGTTTTGGCATCCTCCGAAAACAAGATGAACTCCACGTTCAGGTTATACGGCCTGAGACCGACGCCACATGTTCACTAGAACCGCACAGCAATCTCATTTCAATCAAACTAGACCGTTCAAAGTGCACTTCACATGCGCCACTTTTCAAGGTGAACATGTCCTCATACACAATGACAGATGGAGCAAAGGTACAATTTAAAAGACAAATGATGCCTTCATTAAAGTATGAAGCCCAGTGAAAAATGCAGAGCTCTCGACACCTGAAATCAGGCTCTGCAAAAAATCACACAAATCTGAGGTTTGTGTTTGAAGAAAAAGCTGAACGCAGAAGACACTGTTAATCTAGAATGTGATTTATTGTTGTTGTTGAGAAATAGTTTAGCAAAACATTGTTTTTGTAACTATATCGATTTTAGCTGAGCGTTCACGCTGCTCTTTGTATTTACTGTACTGTACATCAAATGGACCTCATTTTTACTTTTGAGTAAACTAACCCTGTTCTGTTCCTCACACAGTTATCCTATGATATCACCTGTCATATAGATTACTTTTATTGAAATCTTTTGTCAAATTTTGGCCCAATGCATAAGGCATTTTGTCTCCAAATCTGTGGATTGTACTTGGTGCAACAACATATTCTTGGAAAATGTGTTCAAAGCAACACGTTAGTTATGACTACTGGAGAGACGTGAAGCATTTTTTAGACTGCCAGTTATCTGTGTAGTGGCTGGTAGAGAATGGTTCTAACGACTCCAAGGTAATGATTCGTTTCCCAGGGAACTTGCACACAAATATTATCATCACAAACAAGTGCTGTTTAGCTGTTGTATGACATGATCAGACTGACTGTATCACAAAGTATTATGAGAGGAAAACTGTTCAACCCTAGGCTTTTCTCTTTGTTCTCTATTTTGTTTGTATCGGGTCTTACTCTGCAGGTTTATCGCAAATTCAGCATGAAGCAGAATCATGTTTTATTAAATAAAGATTTGTTTTCCCTACGGTTAGAAGACGGTTCATAATAACAGCAAAAGTACTCCGACAGCTCTGAATAATGCCGTGATGGGTTTTTTTTGGCCCTGAAATAACTCACCTCGCACCAATATCTTTTACAGTTTCCATTTAGGGAAGCTCTCAGGCTTGGCCTCTTGACTAATTTCCCTCATTAAAATCCTTGTCTTTCAGAGAATTCATGAAAGGATGTAAAATCTTGCTAGTCTTTAAATTTTCCCCCCTGCTGCTCAGAAGGGGAAAACATCCCCTTTGAAGTGAGGGAAAGAAGCAGATCCCACAATTTCTATTTAATTATTTTATTTGTTATCTATCTGTGCTTTGTGGTTTTCCTCGCCTTCAGCAATATTAACATGTCAGGGGTTTTTTCAACATCTGTTGCTGTTCGTCCGTATTTGATCTTACAAAATGCAGTTAACGACACTTAATTAAGTGGAGTTGCTCGGTTCAAACATTAATCAGAAAACATTGTTTAGCTTCAGTATGTAAGTGATGCCAATACACGCATCCGCCTGCGTACAAAATGTCTTTGGCTCCTAGTTTACGTCAGTGATTTTGAACTAGTTTTACTTCCGGAAACAAATTTTAAACTGGACATCAAGTGGTGACCTGACACTATGCATGTATGTTTTTATATTAATATTGAATGACCTTGAATTATACAATTACCTTTATATTTGGTTTTGTGCTCTCAGCAGACTATGCTCAAAATATGTAGTGTTTGACCAATAAATAATAAAATAAATAACTAGAGAACTGGCTGACTACAACTATCTTGAAAATGCTATATCATGGAACAAGGATGGATCCTAAATTTACATACGAGGTACATATTCCGATCAGTTGTGGAATTCCGGTCCAAATTAAATCCTGGAGAGGAGAGCATTTTAGAGAAAGAGCATTGAGATTTGCGAGCACACAGCACACGGTTTGTGCAGTATCTGAGCGAGAGCAGAGCCATGAAACTAGTTAGGCTAAATGTGAGAGCAAGCGTCCAGTTTGTGAAAAAGTGAAGGAGATCCTCCTCTCCGAGCAGAGAGATCCATGCTTTTGCACTACATGGATGCACTCTGGTATACAATAATGCATTCTCAATATTTGCCTTTAAAACAATACCATAGAAATGAGCATGCAAGCACTTTGTGTGGACGTTGACACTCGATTATGCCAAAATAGATGATCATAATTGAAATATAGCTTGCAAATCAAATGGACTCCTCATTTATAGACCATTTTAACAGTGATAACTGTTAGTCTGTTCCTGTTCTGTTCTGTTGACAATATCACCCTAAGAATATAGCACACCAGTGATATGGACCACTTTTATAGAAATATTTGTCCATTTTTGAAGCTTGACAACCCCTGTCTCCATTCACTTGGCCTAAAGGATAAGGCATTTGGTCATTTTCCTATCCAAAACATGGATGATTATATGGTTAGTTGCGTTGTATTATTTGCATTCAGCGTTATTTTTACCCTGGCGTGCGTGACCCTATCAGAACAGATCTCATGTATGTACTAAGGCTGAACGATTTGGGAAAAAAATCTAATTGCGATTTTTTTCCCCAATATTGCGATTGCGATTTAATATGCGATTTGTTTTGTAAAGATTTTTTTTTTATCCTCTTTTTTCCCCAACAAAACGTAATGAATTATTTAAATATGACCAACACAATATTAGATGCATTTAGTGTGAAATGTTCTTTCCCATAGGCTGGGCCTATTTGTTATAATTAAATTAAAACATGTATGACTTGAAATAAATGACATTTTTATTGAACTGCTCGTTACAGAAACATCTATGGCTTTGCCACTGTGCATTTAAATAATTTAAACAAAGGTATGCGCACTTTGTAAACACTGTGTGCAGGGGCGTAGCAGCCATTATAAAAGTGGGGGGGACAGCTGTATGGTGATGTGACCCAAAGGTGATGTTTATAATTATACATTCTAAATGGAATATCAATTGACATTTTACAGCAGCCTAGTGGCATTTTTGGGAACATGCCATGATAGCTTACAGGAACCTATTTTTGTGAAATCATACTCAAAATTAAAAAAAAAAAAAAAAAATACTGCAGAACTTGGGACTTTGAGATCACTGTGGACATCTATACTTTATTTTATGGTATTTACCATATTTCAGTAAGTCTACACTTGAACAATAACTTTTATCTTACTTCATAACAGTCGGAAGACAAAAAGTGTTCAGTGAGTACACAGATTACATCTACAGTAATTTTATACAACAGACATTTTATGAAAAATATATCAATACAACCTAAATCAGTGTATTTACATTTTAATATTTTCAAAACAACAAAATCTCAACGTCAGCTGACCTCGGTATCGGGCATCAATTTAACATTGACATTAGACGTTGAATTTACATTGAATTTTGGTCACCCGACGTCGCAACCGAAATTTAACCAAATATCAACGTTTTATGATGTTGTGTGCCTGCTTGGAATAATCTGTTATGTCTCATTTAGCAGACGATGTGATCCAAAGTGACAAGTAGGAGAGCATTTAACACACACTCGGCACAATCCGGCGCGACGTGAAGAGGTCCGGATGGGTTCTGTTGTGTTGCACGTCTTACATGTTACAGTAGGTTAAATCATAACATTGAAACTTTATCGTGTGATTCACGTCGTCACGACATACTGTAACACATACTTACAGTGTGTGTTTGAAAAAAGGATGTAATCGTTCTCTGCTTTTTTCTGGGGTGCATTTTACCTCAGACAGCTAAACAGCAAAGTAATTGAACGAACGAAAATTCTCAAGAGCAACAAAAGATTTGAAGCTCGTGATAGACACGCCCAAGAGATGATTCACGCTGTGATTGGCTGAATGTTCATTCCCCCCGGTTGCTACGCCCCTGACTGTGTGCAAAATTTACAATCTGAAGAAAAAAAATAATTTAAAATAATAATTATCTTACTGCTCCAAAGTCAGTAACATTTCACACAACTGCAACAGCAGTGATTTCCCCGTGCCGTTTTGAATTACGTTCATACGGAGTGACACTTTCGAACATTTCGGTCAGTGATCCCTGTCTTGAGGTATTTGGCCTGTCTGGCGCACTGGTGCTCGGCATTTTGGTCATACAACTGTCATACATTGATTTGTGGTATTTTTTTAAGTGCTGAAACAAGTTTGTAGTGTTACCCCGTGAAGTCGCAACGGGAGCACGGCATGCTCTGCATAACACCTGAAGCTGTGCAGCATCTTCTTTTTTGAAACCAAAATAGTTCCACACCACCGACGTGCTGTTCCTCCTCGCTGCTGTGTCAGTTACTGACTGTTCCGTCGAGGCAGAGGCCATTGCGCTACAGGTTAAAGATGAACTGACAGGATGAAAAGTTGTTGCAGCCGAGTTCTCCGCTCTTTCGCTCGCGTCACGTGCCCACCTCAAATCGCGCACGTTGCGATTAGAAAATCGCATTTTCTCATATCGCGATATTATCGCAAATGCAATTAATCGTTCAGCCTTAGTATGTACCAGATAAAAACCACTTCTTCAAATCCCAGATGGATCACCCATCGTTATGAGCCCGGCTCCAATAGCATGCACCGAGCAGCATGACGGCGATGTGTCCCAGTCATCCCTTTGTGGCCTTTGAAAGAGCCTGTAGGACAGAAGAAGTCTCTGTTGGTGGGCATCAGGTCTCTCAGGGTGACTCAAGCCTATTTTCCACATGGCTGACTGAGGTTACAATCCTGCAGAGCTCTCACACAAATGATTGATTTCTCTAAACTCTGCAGTAGAACTGTAATTGTCATGCACGCTGCTCAGCTTTAATATTATCCTCGTGTGCATTACGAACTCAACCAGGTCAATCAGCATGTTGGACTCAGAAAGTACATTATCACTAGAATGCAGACAGAGCTGATGTAAGCCCAATGCAAAGACATTAAGTAAAAATGCATTGAAGGAAGAAAAAAAAATCATTGTCCATATTTGTAGGTAAATTGCTTTTCACCAGTTGGTTTTAAATGCAGATTTCTTGAAGGTGTTCAGATCATTCGCTTAACCCATTGAGTTTAACACGTGTTTGTGTTCCATCGATTTTGCACACCGCCTTACTGCTTCTATTATATTTCATTCCGTTTCCCACAACGCCACATTGTTAAGCTCGGAAAACCTACCAAACTTTATATGCAGCTACATGCCATGCCATAATTGTCTAGTTAATCAGGGAGTTTGAGTCTCTGTGGTGTTGTAGCAGACGATGTGGATGTTTTGAGCTCCATCAACACACTGGCCTTGCTGTTCATGTAGGGCTATCACTGAGTGCAGGAATACATCAGCGCTTGAGTTGAAGAGTTCACATGTGCACTTGGGAAATACCTCCATTTGGTTACAGAGAATGATCCAATTGCACAATCGGCTCAATTCAACCCTCTTGCTGTCTTTTCAGTTGCAGATTTATTGGGAAAAACGGTCTTACGTGTAGGGGTTGGCTCTTAGAACTGCTCTCATGCAGTTGAATTGCACAAATAAACATGAAGAGACAGAATAAAAATGCAGAGATAATCATAAGCTAAACAAAGTTGTAATAAATAGGAATTTAATAGTTACGATGTTCTGAGAAAGTCCGATTGGAATGTCTGTGAATTCATTTAATAAAACCGCATGTATAGTGGTGTGAAAGCGTTTGCCCCCCTCTTCCTGATTTCTTAATTTTTGATCGTCAAACGTCCATGCAAAATACCACTGTATATGTAATTGTCAATCATAAAAGCATTACGCATGAAGAACAAATATAAATGTATTGTATCACTGCATGCTCCATGAAAGAACAAACTTGCTAAATATACATATTGCTGTTGTTATTTTGCCCCCTTGCAAATGGGATCAAAGTGATTTTCGGCTCCGTTTCCATGGAGAGTCCAAACAGTGCAAAGGTTCAACCTGTTTGGATTCACATAAGAGCAGCATGTTGGTATTGACAGTGAAATTGCAGAGACTATTTCAGAGAGAGATGCGTGTTCTAATGAACTTTGAAGAGCCCTATTGTGAACACGGTTCCCTTTCCCGTCATTTGTTTTCATTTGACAAAGGTCCTCAGTTTGTGTGTGCATGTTTGCTTTCTTAGTTCGCTCTTGCCGAACCTTCGATCCCTCCTGTAGAACAGAAAACAAACACTCTTCATTTGCCCTTTGTTTGAGTGCTGTGTAATCACTGCTTCCCTCCACTGCCATCATACGCATGAGACCTATGGACGGGTCCTTTACTGGATCTTTTCATACTATCGTGATATCTATTTTTATGGCTTTGCTCATAAATTATTGAAAGAATACACAAGAACCAACACACAGGTTTTTATGAATGTCTAATACATTGGAAAATGTCTGTGAGGATGCAGTGTGTGCTCTGACACGGCAGTATGAAGAGGTCAGGTCTGAGCGAAGAGCTGGAACCGAACTACGGCTCAGGGCTGTGGAAGTACAGAACCCGTGGACCAGTGTCAGTTCTCCGTGAGCGATGGCTCCATTGACACCATTTGACTGTAATGTGGGATGTGTGCGTTTCCTGACTGTAATGGCGCACCCCCCTTATTTATGTGACATAGATCTGGTGTGAGTCCGAACAAATGAGGGTGTTGACAATAATGCCATCACTGTCAGCATTATGGTACCGACCGTCCATAATTCCTCCTGCCACAGTGTGCCTCTGTGAGATCCACATGAGCGACTTTATTGGCATGGCAAGAGCTTGTTCATTTCATGGACGGGAAATCTTTCATTTGACTTCCATTTCCTGCCTGGACTATTTATCCCTTCTGTCTGTCTGGACACACTTCCATCTCCAGATCGATAGCTGATCAACTGTCGGCCCTCCCTCCTTGCAGGTCTCTTCTAAGACTCCTACTTTTTTTTATCACTCACTCTTATGTCATTACTATCCCATAAGACTTTCGTTCATCAAATTCCACAAATGAAGGTATTTTTTATTGAAATGAGAGTTTCTGTCCTTCCATTTAAAGTCCATTTCAACTTGAAAACTTCCATAAAGACAAAAAAATCATGTGTCATTTGAAAGTGCAACTTTTTGTGTTGAGCTGAAGTGTGTGTGTTTTTCCTGTTTGAAGTGAGTTACAATTATTAGAGGAAGTAAACAGCAGTGAAATATCAACACCTAATCAGCTCCCGGCTGTGAGGCAATTCTACCACAACCAAGACAGATCATCGCATGCCATTTTTAGTTATTCTGTGCCCTGCTTTCACAGCACTTTTGTGTCATATGGCTTATTTTGCGGCTCATATCCATGTACCAGACACTGCAGCAATGATGAAGTCTGGCTGGTCTGATACACATGTGACACATCTATGCAGTTTGAGTAGGAAATAGTAGTAAAAGCCACTGATAGTTGTATATGCTACAAGTGAATTTGGATGTCATGTAATATACAGAAAGTCATTATTGCAAAAAAATTCAAATCTAGATATATCAGAGTTGTGTCTCTCTTCTGTATGTGCGATAAAAAAAAAATCACAGGAAATGAGGGACATCTTGACTCATTATTGATGCCAGATCCTCCTAGAAAAAAGGAAAAGAAAAACAAAACATATAAGAACGAGTCCATAATACGGATGGACTAGTGGTGATTGCCTCCACCAGGGAGTAATTTCTTGAGGTCATCAACCAAACCTCGTCACTTTAAGTTAGTGTCACAGGTTAACCTGTTGACTATAAACTTGGACTTACAACAATTTCACTTGTACTGTAGATTGTCGGCAAAATTTACATCTGTGTATACGTCAGGAAGGTGTTATGGAGTTTTGTTTGTTTAGTTTTTGTTTTCAAGTCTTTATAGTTTGTTTTCTTAAAGTTTGTCATTATTTTTCAAAATGAACAAAATGCTAAAACACAATAATTCATGTGACATTTACCTTTGTTTTTCCATAAGTTTTTCCCAAATTTTGTTTCAGTTAAACTTACTGGATCACAAACCAAACCCATAATCCAGGTCAAACTGGTTTTTAAAGAGAACCGCCACATCACTTTCTGTGGAAACTTCCATTTTTGGTGATGTCAGTGGGGGATCATTTAGAAACTGTTGTTTTTGCCATTTAATTTGTTGTTAAGCTCTTGTTCTGTTAATGGTTGTGGTATTAGCTTTTTGGAGCTTTAAGTCTTTTTGTGTTTGGTGTATGTTATTTAATTTCATTGTTACAAATGTTTAGTTTCAGTTATGGTGGGGCTTCAGCCTATAAATAGGTTGTCTGGCTAAATGCATTCAGTCTGATGGTGGACTCAGTGTTGTGAACTTGGACCATATGGTATGGCCAAATCTAGCACATTGTTGCTGTTTATTTTCCCTGTTGTACAGTTTTTATTTATTTATTTTTTGTTCTCCTGAACTGTAAATATTTTTGGGCACTTTCAATAAATCACCCTTTTGGACTTACATCAACTTTTCGTACAGCACACCATTTCCTTTTTCCACTCCAACTGGTCGGCCTCCCCACAGTTAGCAATAGATTATGGAAAAACTTTAGGTGGAGTATTATATAGAAAGCATTAAATACCTGCATGCATAGTAAGAGCATTACATGTTAACACAGATTACAGATGTACAGAAATTCATAATCATCTGCCATAAATGGAATGATAACAATGATCCTTAATAGAGTGGGTCAAACTTAGTACAGATATTTGGTGACCTTCTGAGATTTCCTCATGGGCATTTGGTGTTATGAAACCGATATCGGTCACAAACCCTCTGATCTTTTTAAAGCATCAGCAGAAAACATTCTTATTGTCAGAATTGTCTCATGCTGCTCAGGATGACGGCCGTTATGTCAGTGAGCAGCAGTCGCGTCAGACTGAATTTTGATTCTCTGCAGGTTTCAAGACCCCTGGCCTTTATCTAGGCGTGCGGGTGGGCGGACGGTGACCTTGCTCAATACGGTATTGATTTCCTCGTTTAGGTTCATAGCTGGAGTCTAACAATGGAGCAGAACGGCTCAAGGCTTCATCTTAATACACAGCCAGAAGACAGAAAATGAAATGGAACTTTGAATGCTGTGCAGTGGTTATAGTCTGCCGTAAGCCTTTGTTTGCAGCAAAAATGGTGTGTTTGATGTCAGGGGACATCACAGTCAAAGACTTCCTGAAGCGCTTTCAGTGAATGTTATTGCTGCGGACACAAAGAATTTGTATCGAGTATTGTTAAAAGTGGGTGTCACGGAGCAAAATGGAGTCAGACTGAATTTATGTTTGTTAAAGGAAATGGCTAATAAAGAGCTAATTGGACATTGTGTAACATCATCAAATAATCTTTGCAGCCTGAGTGATATTAGCCGAAAAGGACAATCATTTCAGAAAAACAGTATTTCAGCACATATGTACTAATTGCTACATCACCAGCAGTTTTTAACTTTGCCTGCTTTTAGCCGGCCATTTACTGCAGACTGCCTCTGTTCAGAGAGAAGCTGGTTGACACACAGTGTGTTAGTTGCCTTATTAGACGTGTCATACTGCCTTCCATACTTCCAACACATTTATGATGTTTATGAAGGAAACCTGATCATCATATGCTTGATGGTGATGGTGCTGATGTCACTGGTGTGCTCGGTTTGTTTTGTGTATGTTAGGGGTGGCACGGTACATGAAAAACCGTTCGGTTCGCTCGGCTCGGTTCGTGTGAGTCACACGGTTCGACAGTTCTATGCAATGTAGCCCCGTGTTCAGACAGTTTCACACGAACATAGGCTACATATAGACAGTAAAAGTGGAGCAAGGGTTCGTTCACATATCGCGTCTTTTGTGCGCGCATATTCAGTATTTCCTATGTAGGCGCGTGGGAAGCATGCTCAAAATGCCCGCGCCCGTGTCGTTCAAATCCGGTGTGTGGGAACATTTTGGATTTCATGTTACTTACGATGACAACGGAAATAAAACAGTATAGAACTGCGACTGTGTGCGAGCATTGTGCAAAATGCATTCAATACGCTAATGAAACACTTCTAATAAGACAGTTCATCTGAGAAGACATCACGCCATTGTGTCGATGAGCACTAACAGGAGGAAGGAAATTTCTGGAGTGTTAAAGATTAAAAGAAAAAATAACAACAAGAACCGTACATAACCGAAAACCATGACCCTAAAACCGCGATACGAACCGAACTGTGCCACCCCTAGTGTATGGTGTAGGAGGTTTTGTGGTTCAATCGTAGGTCTGGTAACGTGAAGATTTTGTGTCATTATTCATGTCCCTTGACAGAGATTTTTAGTCTGGAGATGCTGTACAGTGTGTGTGTGGCCAGTGAGCAGCTGCTGATTCTGTTCCACACTCACTTACCAAATAAATGAGTAGATGCAGTTGAACGTGATATTGGTTGTCATAGTTGAGCTGTCTTTATGTAAAAGTATAGCTGACCACAGAATACAGTGACTGAAGCACCGTCTAATAAAACACTATAGCATACGGCAGTTTTTTTTAATATGCTCTAGAAAAACAATTATAGGTAAACATGAATCATTAGATATAATTTATTATAATGCTCTTATATGATTATGTAGCTTTTGAAAAACATATTCTTATATTCCCCGGGGGAACGTATGTAATATTGACAGCTAGTGGTTGAAATGGGTACTGTAGTCCAACACCGACCAAACAAACAAAATATGTAAATAAATATCTAAATAAAATAAAATAAAAAACAACAGACATTCCCACACAGAACACAAACAGTAGAAACATTGTAACATTGTTTTTTTCCAAGAAACAAGTACATGAACGAATGTTTCCTAAATATCTTCAGCCACATTCACACACAGAACCTTTTCGAGAATGTTCCCAGGGGAACTTGGCAAGATTTTGATTGGTTTTCTTGGTTTGTTTTTGAACCTATGAATATGAGAAACATAGCCTGTGCTACTGACAGTGAATGTGCATGAAATTAGGCTGAAGTGTGTGCATTTCTCTTTAACAAGTGACAATAATAATAATAATACTTTTTATTTATATAGCGCCTTTCCAGAGCCCAAGGACGCTTTACAGTGTAGATTTAACAAGGACGAGACAACATTAGTAGCGTACTCGCTGTAGACAGACAAACAGTAAGGAACATTACGTGGACAGGGCAACATACAGCAAAATAGAGTCAGGTACAACGAAAGATAATACAGATTTTACGAGACATAACACGGCATTCAGAAATATTAGTTAATCATTGAAATAAGTCAGATCCATAGCATTCAGAGAATAGGAGAACAGTTAATATTCAGAGAGAATATTAACACTACAGAGTGAGCGGGGGAGAGAATTCCACAGTTTTGGTGCAACAACGCTGAACGATCGACCTCTCGTCGAAGAGAGGCGATGCCGAGAGTCAGATGAACGAAGTGAGCGAGTCGGAGTGTAGGGAAGGAGTAAGTTACAAAGATAAGGGGGAGCCAATTCACTTGGACATGATATTTCATAGTTGACGAACTTCATGATGCTGAAGCTTCATAATGAAATATTTTTAAACATTTTAAACATAATTGGCATAAAGAATTAAAAATGATAATGCAGAATTATCACATCAGATCACATTTCTGCTTCGGTCGATGAAGTGGTATTTGAGACTCACTCACCATGAAGCATCGCTGTGTCTCTCGGTTACTCCACGGTGGATGAAGCCGCGTGCCGGAAGTTTCTTTGGATAAAAGCATCTGCCAAATGACTGCATAATAGAAGCCTACAAATCACCACATACTTATATTTATCCATACTATTTCATGGGTCACAAAGTTACTTTACTGCACCTGCCGCTGGCCTTGACTGCCAACGGAAAGACGAAGTCAAATGACAAAGTTGAAAGTATTCTGTACATTTCAAAAGAGTTCTTGGAAAAGCTGTTATAATGAGTGCAGAAACATAATAACACCTTTCATGCGCCCATTTTGAACTGAGAATAAACCACCTGTTGTGAGGCACATGGTTTCACATGAGCTCATGCAGACACATTTATATCTTTTTTTTTTTTTGCTCTAGCTTTATTTCTAGTGTTTTTCTGAGTTCTCAGCTCAAAGCTTCTTAGCTTCTATGCTTCTTTACTTGCTACATATGCCATCTATTTACGTGCTGCATTTGTCGAGTTTATTTGAGGTTTGAGGAGGTGCCTTGTTCAACGATGTTCTTCACAAATCTGCGTTCATTTTCCTCATGAGCTCCTTATTAGCGTCTCTCTTGATCTGTCAGTGCGACATACCTCTGCATGCAGTCAAACTGGCCTCCATCTCGGGTAAAATGGTGGCGGTTTGGTTTTAAAAGCCAAGTTCTGTCGTAAGCTCATAAAATGTGAAAGGCTCTTTGGTAGATGTTCCAGCCTGAACTTGATTCTGTGGAGGGGCACCACCAGGGAATGCACTCAGCCCTGCAAGTCTCTTCACTTCATCTTACAAACTGTTAAATTATTGACCACCACATATACTCCCATACACAGCCATTCTCCAGTAATAGTTTAGCAGTATACGGACAGCTCGGATGGTGATGGTGTATTGTGAATGGCCAGCAGCCACTTATCACAAAATGTACGGTTTGTATATTTTATCTCTATTTCTGGTGAGTCCTTTGCGATGGGAGTATTCCGCTGGATTTCCATGGATGAGGAATGGCTTTCAGCTTTCAAAGGCATCAAATGCTTGATGGAAGCCACCCGACATGAAAGAGGGCGGGCGGGGGATTGTTTTTTTTTTTTTGACCGGGAGATCTGTTTAATATTTGCATTATCCAGTGTTCGTTGTCACCTTCCTTACCCGAACCGAAAGAGAGAGGCTGAAAGCATCGCCCACGTAGGTCGATAAAAGCCCGTAATTACTCTTCTTTACATATGCATGAGGCATCTGCATGCAAAATGTCAGCACTGCAGGTCCCCCCACACCACCCCTTTAAACTGAGACGCACAGGTGAGCAATGCTAATGGTGAGCATTCAAAAATGCTGTCAGATGACGCGCTTAAGGTGTCATTGGGCATCGAAGACACATTTACATTCAATACACTTTAAAAGGGTAAAGACTTATTCATTTGACACATTCACAGAGCGCAACATCATCAGTGACCTGCACTCTTTTAGAATCATTAGTCCTTATTCTCAAACTATTTAAGAGGGCTAAGAGCATTTTTCTTTTTTGTAATAAATGTACTCATAATGAGTCTGAGGACTAATCACTCTGATTCACTGCTCATTCTCAGAGATTCATCATCTGTGACAGTTCTCATCCCTCACTGCTGAAATCATCTCTGGTTGAGGCAATCAGAAGAAACCTGCAAATCACAGAGCGCAAACGGGGCCTTTTCAGTTTGCACTTCTTCTGTGCCGATGGCATTTTGTTTTATAGTATGAGAATGAGGATGGAGTGCCAGCCGCTCCGCTGCGCTGGTGTCTCGAAACCCGTCCCTCCCTGAGAGCTTCAGTCATTAATGTTCTGTTCTGGGTCAATTTGACCCGTTTAGATTTTCAAGTTGTTGGAAATACTGTTTTTTTTTTCTTGATATTTTGTGACTTTTTCTCATTTATCATCATGAACACGCATGCAAAGTTTCAACATGCTGGTGTTTTTTGACATATACAAACAAAATGACTGTTACGTTCGTGATGTTCGCCGGGTCAATTTGACCCGCATGTTTTAACGCTCTAAAGCAACTGGACTGACCCAAAATAATGACATTTCTTGGGTATATTTTGTTATTTTATTTTTTTACTACCTTATGAAACTAAAAATTAGGTTTTCCACACTTATTTCAATACAGACACATGTTTTATCCAGCAGCATGTGTGTGGTTCATATCCAGAAAACACACACTTGCTCATCATGTCAGGAGAAACCTGACTTTATCAAAACAGCCGACTTAGCAAAAGTACATATTTTCATTATACAGCTACATTTAATTATTCAGTTATCATGTTCTAGAAAAATGTATTTATTGTATTTAAAAATGTACTGTTTATTTTCAAATTTTGTCAAAACAATCAGTTTAAAAAAAAAAAATGTTAAAAAACATTTTCATTAAATCATATCTTCAGATATGTATGTTTTGGAATATTTGACAAATGTTGAAAGTAAAAGTTTACAGTTTGTCCCTGAATCTTTGTTATTTTTCATAGTGATTTTTGAGGAATTGTATTGAATCCAATTAGGGTCAATTTGACCCGCTCCATGACGAGTGCACACAGAAATCCAACAGCGCATGAGGGTTAAGCTCAGCAACACAGAGGGGATCTTAACCAAGGTTATTTTTTTCTTATGAATGCAAGATCCATTACAGAGAAGTTTGACTAGTCCTTTAACTTCAAACAAGTGTGGTAATAACCTTTTTCTTTCAAAAGTTGATATCTTTCACACGGGGTATTATTGATCTCTGAAGGTGGCTGGTTGTTGTATTGGTTCTGCATCTGAGAAAGGCTTTGAAATGTAAAGCTGGAACTCTGTAGTCAAACCGGTACCTCATCAGGCACAGTCTGAACAAACACTAAGCTCTAACATCGAGCAATTTACAGTCTAAAGAGTGGTAATTTTCTCCAGTGAAGTGCCGGTCAGACTTGACCAAGGTCCAAACTTGTGAGCGGCAGGGAAGTAAATGCGGGTTATTACCGTACCCAAGCTTTGTCCTACTGCTGCATTCTCCGTCTGATCCTTCTCTGCAACTTTGAGATTAAGGCTTTATAATGCCATCGTTTCACCAATTCTTTAAAGCTCAAACATTGACTGAATTAAAATGTGACCTGTAACTGAGACTCTGTTGTGATCTGTGGTTTTGCACAACACTGGGTGTCAAAAAATACTATAGTAAAAATTGTATTAAAAAATAATTTCTGATTGTCATCAATGTTGAAAACAATTGTATACAGTTTTTTTCAGGATTTTTTGATGAATAGAACGATCAGTATTTATCTGAAACAGAAAGCTTTTGTAACATTACACACCACCATTCTACAGTTTGGGGTCAGTGAGAGATTTAAGATATTTATTTTTTTTTGAAAGAAATGAAATTTTTATTCAGAAACGATGCATTAAATGTATCAATAGTGACAGTAAAGACATTTGCAATGTTACAAAAGCTATTTCAGATAAATGCTGTTGAAGTTTCTATTTATCAAGGAATCCTAAAAACATCAATAATAATAATAATAAATGTTTCTTGAGCAGCAAATCAGCATATTACTAAATGATCAAAATTGTTCAGAATATTACTGTTTTTACTGTATTTTTGATCAAATAAATGCAGCCTTGGTGAAAAGAGACTTCTTTTAAAGATATGAATCCCAATCCCAAATGTCTCGTGGCTGTGTGCGGGACATGTATCAGCAAAGGTCCAACATCGAGTGTCATCGAGCTGTATTGTTTTACATGTGAGCAGCTCAGTCTTTTTATTATTACTAGTATTATTTTAGTTGTTGTTTAATAGTATTTTTTACAATACAAGAAGGGGATGGTTCAGAGTTTACTTATTTTTTGCCCTTAGCTGATCACATACACGATAAAAAACATTAAAAATATATAGTAAATTAGGGTATGCTGGTAATATATTAAGAATGTGATGTTTCACATGTTTGAGACAGATGGACAACATCTAAGGTAACCAGAAATGCCTGACCTCAATAAAACAACGTTCGCAGGTTTTTACTAGGTATATTAATAGGTATTTTAGCAACTTGCTTGATGACAACTTCACGATTGTTCGTCAGAGGTGGAAGCAGGTCATCTGTAATCGTTGCACGTGATTCAGAAAGCTTAATTAAAGGTGCAAACAAAGGCGATGTGTGTTAAGACGAAGCACATTCTGCGGTTGTTTCCTTGTCTCATCAACAGCCTGTGGATATCAGGAACCTGGTGCAAATGAGCCACAGAATCGTTCAACCTTGAGAACTTATAGTTCATACAGCTCACACAACACATGAATCACAGCACTCTGATCGGCGGCTGGAGTCCGTGCCGACTGCATCTCTGCTGGTGTTGGAAATGGAAACCCCTGGGAGATGACGAGGGACCTGCAGTTTGGATGCCCATCTCGTGTGCTGATTGGGGTTTGGCTGAATTTGTGCGGGTCTTCAGAAAAGGCTCTATTTCGGGCATGATTTGATGTGGACAGCCTTTGGTCATCATTCCCATTAAGATGACATTCAGATATTACATCTTTTTTTTGGATTCTATATGCTATACTATATATACTGTGTTAATCCCAGAGGGGATATTCAGAGGCAATTTCAAGTGTAAATACAGTTTTAATCATTTTGATGAACACAAACCTTTTAACATACATTTTCTTTTTAATTATGTACAGTTTCTCACTAGCTAAGAGTGCGCCTGTAACCTTCACACAACAACAAATCTGGTTTATAAATATTCTTAAAACAAGAAAACAATATTGAAATAATTTGTGAATATTTTGCTTGTTTTGATATTTTCTCTTTTTTTTTTGTATGCATTTTGCAAGTTCATTTATCTTGTTTTACGAACACCTGAAAAACTATTTAAAAAAAAAAAACTAGAAAACCACATAAAAACACTGATTAACAAAAAAAAAAAAAAAAAAAAAAAAAAAAAAGCTCTGCATCTACGACTGTGGAGTCCTCACAGTCCAGCGGAGACACGAATGTGCTACATTTACAGAATAGGCAAAATAAATGGGAACCCATTTGAGACCCCATAATGGCCCTTGCGGGGCCGTTCCTGTTCCCGAGAGCTGTTGAGACGTAATGGCTCTGAATGGAGACAGCCTGTGGATGGTGGCACAATCGATTCAAATCTCTGCTCTTTTCTAGTATGATGCCTGGAGCCGCTCACATTTCATGCCGCGAGTTCTATTGCGTTCGCAACACAAGACATGAACAATAGGGATGGGTGAACCATTTTATCTTGCACGAATTATTTACATTGTCATTTTGATGGCTCCTAATATGGGGGTTTAATGTCGGAAATCATTCATGCATTTTTAAAATGAATTGTAACATTTTACAATAAGGTTTCATTTGTTAACATTAGTAAATGGATTAACTAACCTGAACTACCAATGAGAAAAACATGTGTTACAGCATTTATTAGTGTTAGTTAATAAAAATCCAGCTGTTCATTATTTGTTCATGTTAGTTAATAATAAATTAGTAAATGTTGAATTGAACATGAACTAATATTAATAAATGCTGTTGAAGTATAGTTAAATCTTAGTTTGTTAACTAATGAAACCTCATGGTAAAGTGTTACTTTAATTGTATTTACCCAGTAGGGGTGATTGATATAGCCTCAAAATTATATCTCGATATTTCATAAATGTGTGATAATGATATTTATGATAATATCGAGAAGAATATATGGCTCAATGTTTTATTGGTGATTTGCAGCTGGCAGGCAGCAGCATTTATTAGTGCAAAGAAAATGAAGGACATTTTCCAAACTTTGCCAACGAGCTGCTGTTATTGATGACAGAAAACCTGATTCGAAGTGTAAATCTACTGTCCTAAGGAAGCAATAGTACAGCTTGGGTCGAGCTTTTTAATAGAGATGCACAAATTGCAATTTTCTTGACTGATTCTGATTTTCTTTCTAAGAACTAAATTTGATGGAATATACTAACAGAAATCTACTTTTCTACAATGCAAAGTTTTATTTCCATGAAAAAACAAGTAAAAAGTCAGTAATAAAATAACAATTTTACTTTAAAAAACATCAGAACATGACAGAAGTCGTGTGACTGTACGTTCATTTAACGTACATTTCTCTGGGCATTTGATTTGGAGTTCATTCATATGCAACTTTCAGTATCACAATTTTTCAATGTTTCATTTTGTGAAAACAATGCAGTAACGTCCAGTATTATTGTTGAGTTATGCTGTAAACTTAAATATACAGGGAGTGCAGAATTATTAGGCAATTATTATTGTATTTTTGAGGATTAATTTTATTATTGAACAACAACCATGTTCTCAATGATCACAAAAAACTCATTAATATCAAAGCTGAATATTTTTGGAAGTTTTAGTTTTTAGTTTTAGCTATTTTAGGGGGATATCTGTGTGTGCAGGTGACTATTACTGTGCATAATTATTAGGCACCTTAACAAAAAACAAATTTATACCCATTGCAATTATTTATTTTTACCAGTGAAACCAATATAACATCTCAACATTCACAAATATACATTTCTGACATTCAAAAACCAAACAAAAACAAATCAGTGACCAATATAGCCACCTTTCTTTGCAAGGACACTCAAAAGCCTGCCATCCATGGATTCTGTCAGTGTTTTGATCTGTTCACCATCAACATTGCGTGCAGCAGCAACCACAGCCTCCCAGACACTGTTCAGAGAGGTGTACTGTTTTCCCTCCTTGTAAATCGCACATTTGATGATGGACCACAGGTTCTCAATGGGGTTCAGATCAGGTGAACAAGGAGGCCATATCATTAGATTTTCTTCTTTTATACCCTTTCTTGCCAGCCACGCTGTGGAGTACTTGGACGCGTGTGATGGAGCATTGTCCTGCATGAAAATCATGTTTTTCTTGAAGGATGTAGACTTCTTCCTGTACCACTGCTTGAAGAAGGTGTCTTCCAGAAACTGGCAGTAGGACTGGGAGTTGAACTTGACTCCATCCACAACCCGAAAAGGCCCCACAAGCTCATCTTTGATGATACCAGCCCAAACCAGTACTCCACCTCCACCTTGCTGGCGTCTGAGTCGGACTGGAGCTCTCTGCCCTTTACCAATCCAGCCACGGGCCCATCCATCTGGCCCATCAAGACTCACTCTCATTTCATCAGTCCATAAAACCTTAGAAAAATCAGTCTTGAGATATTTCTTGGCCCAGTCTTGACGTTTCAGCTTGTGTGTCTTGTTCAGTGGTGGTCGACTTTCTGCCTTTCTTACCTTGGCCATGTCTCTGAGTATTGCACACTTTGTGCTTTTGGGGACTCCAGTGATGTTGCAGCTCTGAAATATGGCCAAACTGGTGGCAAGTGGCATCTTGGCAGCTGCACGCTTGACTTTTCTCAGTTCACGGGCAGTTATTTTGCGCCTTGGTTTTCCCACACGCTTCTTGCGACCCTGTTGACTATTTTGAATGAAACGCTTGATTGTTCGATGATCACGCTTCAGAAGCTTGGCTATTTTAAGACTTCTGCATCCCTCTGCAATATATCTCACTATTTTTGACTTTTCTGAGCCTGTCAAGTCCTTCTTTTGACCCATTTTGCCAAAGGAAAGGAAGTTGCCTAATAATTATGCACACCTGATGTCATTAGACCACACCTCTTCTCATTACAGAGATGCACATCACCTAATATGCTTAATTGGTAGTAGGCTTTCCAGCCTATACAGCTTGGAGTAAGACAACATGCATAACGAGGATGATGTGGTCCAAATACTCATTTGCCTAATAATTCTGCACTCCCTGTATAGAAGTTGCTCTGAAAGGAAAAAAAAATCTTATCATTGTACTGATGGTCATATCCATATGTGGATTTTCAGTGTATAGTCGATGGTTTAATTAGTCTGAACTAGATATTATACAGTTTTTTACTGCTGGGAAATGTGCTATAGGTTTGAGAAAAAAAAAAGATTTTATGTGGGTTAAAAGTAGGGCTGCAACAACTAATCGATAAAATCGATAATAATCGATAATGAAAATCATCGACAACGATTGTCATAATCGATTAGTCGGGTCTGCCCACGTGCTCGCGAAACGTCCGCCAGTCTTGTTAAATTACAGCACTGAATAACACATTTCTATGGACAAAATGCATTTAAAAACAGTGGAAGAAACGGAGTGAGCTGCTGCGGGAAAGGTGCGTGATCCAAACTGCCCAAAACATGAGAACTCTTTATTTGAAGCTTCAAGCTAATGCATTAGCTCCGTGTTTAGCATGGCTTGCCCCGTCAGGCGCTTGACCGATGCGCGCGCGTCCTCAGCGCAAAACGTTCATTCTACGGCTATATCCTTATCAGTACATGTTTCAAATTCACGCAAGGATTTCTGTTTTGCATAAAGGTTTGTCCTGAAACTTTAAGTTACGGAATGAGCGCCGGCACGCGCGCACCCGCGTCACACAGAGGGAACGCGGAGAGAGGGAGACAATTAATGTTCAGCGCAAAAACATTAATTTTGCTGAAATATCTGTTGTTGACAGTTCAGTTTAGGTTTAAAAATCAGTATGTCATTCAGGAATTCATGGGAGTAACTATAAAGGGATAATAGCATGTAACTGAATAAATGTAAGACGTTTCTATTATTTACAGGATAAAGAAATGACAGGAAGAGGTTATGTGTGTGTTCCTGCTTAACATTTCTCTTGGCTGTTGGTTAACACTGAGTTTGTTTTTGATTTTCTTTATTATTATCTTATTTTTTTAAATCTAGATATTTAAACTATATTCACTATATACAGTGCTTAAATTTATTAGACCACCGCCACCTAAACTAATGGTACTGGTGATTACCAAAATCATTTTTATTTTTCTGTAATGTTAATACACTGGTATGTGTAAGCTGTTTAGTCACAGTAGTATTTCTAATGCTGAAATATAAATATTGTCGTCATGAATTTTCAAATTTACTGTTTTACAAGAAAGACAGAAAATTGGGCATCTTTTTTCAGATGCCCACCACATCTGTCTCCTCTCGTCTCCTGTTGTAGTTTTTTTTTTGTTTTTTTTTGAGAGCATTCATCTATAAGTGATGGCTGTGATGCATTTTTAATCCCCCTAACACACATTTCTCTTTCAATTGCTTTTGTCAGTTCAGATTTTATGAATCATTCATGTTTAATGCTGTTAGCCAAGTTGTAGTATCAGGTAGTGGCCGCGCTCCTTCACAATCCATACAACATTAGATCAGTCTATTACAAACACAACGCAACACTACTCTAAAAATCCTGCCTACAAACCATCAGCGGTAAACACAACAGCGCCGGCCACTGTCCGTGGTGCTGAAGATTCGATCCACTTATAGAGATCGGATGTAGTTGTTGATGCACGCTGCTCCTTCAATATAAAGCCGATGTAAGTATAGCTTTTAATAAAAGATTTCATTTTTGATTATAATTTACTCACTTTTTATATACACATCACATGGGAACCTTGATTCCAGAGGCCCATATTTGGAATTTTTGGAATTGGTAGGATCGGCAGATAGAGGACTTTTATTTTGACAGTGCTGTATATGTCAACACCTGTAAAGCATATATGAAAAAAATATTACATTCAATTATTATTCATAGAAACACAAACACTTTGTGTTCTCATAGGCATTTAGAAAATGTGTTTTCATCAATTACAACATCACTTTGAGGGGCACAAAAGGCATTTGATAGGCAGTGATATTATTATGATGTTATTGTGATTACACTTGTCTGTCTCATGTTTTTTTTCTTTTTATTTTTAGGGTATGGTTTCGGATAGGTTTAGAGGTAGGAGTAGGATTAGTGGCTCAAAATATTTTTTTAAAACTATATTGTTAAGATTTGTCATTTTCCTACACATTCCTTCCTGTGTTTGTTATGTTGGGGTTTGTGGGGAGGGTTAAGGCATCTAAAACATATTGATTACATGATTGAAACATGATGACAGTATGGATTCTGACAGAATCAGTTTAATCCTTAACAGTGTCAAATCAATCATATCAACAAACTGATTCATATACTACTGTTCATTCAGGAAACCTTTTTTTCGACACCCATCGGCTCTGCCATGTTCCTTGTCCATATTCTTATTCTCTCTCTCTCTCTCTCTCTCTCTCTCTGTCTCTCTGTCTCTCTCTCTTTCTGTGTCTGTAATTTTCCCAGTTAAAAGTGCTGTGTGTTAGTATAGCTGAAAACCGTAAGGATTACAGTGTGTTCTGATGATGCAGTGATGTGTGTGTGTGTGAGTACAGAGCGTGTGGTTGCTGCAGAACTTAAAAGAACCTTCAAGGGATGTTTACTTTGCTCCTTTCTGTTCTACTGTTTTACATTAGATTTTTTACGTTAACTTACGTTAATGTTTTTTCTTAAATAAATAAAGCCAATTATGATTTCTAAATCTGCAGTCTGCTTTGTAAATATGAAGTCAACACGGATGTGAAGCATGAGCAGCTCAAAGAGAAATCTCTCTGCCTCTCTGCCAGCGATTCCACATCACTGATCAGAGTCCCGGGTGACTTTAGAACCGTTTTAATAGTTTTTTTGATGTTTGTTTATTTACAATTTGATTGAGTCATTTCACCCACTTTGTTGATTAGGTTCATTCAAGCATTTCAGAATCAGGCAGGATTGTGAACTGAAACATAAAAATGATCTTAAACTACAATTTCAACTGGCCAAGCAGCATAATATTGTATTTAATTATGTTCTTTTCAACTTCTGAGGTGTCTGCAGGATACCTTTCCATGGTTTAATGACATAATTTGTTTGCAATTGATTTTTTTTTTTCAAACTAACTTTGTACACATAACAAACAAATTCTTTGAATTTCTGAATTTTTTGAGAGGAGGAGGCACCTACACAACACACCGTCTCAATCACTCATTCTATAATGCTAAATTCACTGTTTAAAGTATAATTTGAAAATTTAAAAATCCAGTTAAACAGAAGATAGTGGCTGTGTTGAGGTGGTTGGTTTCTAAATTGTTTGGTTTAGGTCCAAGCCTGCTCCTGGCGGGCCACTGTCCTGCAGTGTTGAGCGCTAACCCTCTAACCCTGATCACACCTGATCACACCTGTGACCACCTGATCAAACCTGTGAACAATTGATCACACCTGTGAACACCTGATCAAACCTGTGAACACCTGATCACACCTGTGACCACCTGATCAAACCTGTGAACACCTGATCACACCTGATCACACCTGATCAAACCTGTGAACACCTGTGAACACCTGATCAAACTTGTGAACACCTGATCAAACCTGTGAACACCTGATCACACCTGATCAAACCTGTGAACACCTGATCACACCTGTGAACACCTGATCAAACCTGTGAACACCTGATCTCACCAGTGAACACTTGAGAACACCTGTGAACACCTGTGAACACATGATCACACCGCATCACACCTGATCACACCTGATCAAACCTGATCACACCTGATCAAACCTGATCACACCTGTGAACACCTGTGAACACATGATCACACCGTATCACACCTGTGAACACATGATCACACCTGTGAACACCTCCAAGTTGTGTTTATAAGTTAGGCTGTGGGCATGGAGAAATCAGGAAGTCTTGGTACCATCTTACCTGGATAGATATACTGCATGAGACGCTAGACTTTTCCCTCACAAAAATGAAGTACGCCTTATACTGACAGACATCACATTTAGAGTGCATGAATGCAAATTGAGGGCTGAGAACTCTTCAGCTGGGAGTCAAAATGAATTAGCAGGCTATATGCTCTGAGACTGCGCTGGGATTGATTTTTATTTAACACCAGCGCTTTAAGCGGTCCTCAGAGCCACAGGAAGACGGACCTTCACTGCCACTAGAGAAACACACCGTCCTCAGAGCCAAGAATCAGCTGAAAAAGGCAGGATTGAGTTTTTGTTTGTTCCCAAGAAGACCTAATGAGGCATCTGGAGAAAATGAGCTATGTTTACAAATGCCATTATAAACATTATGACTTCTACCAGAAAAAAGAAAGAAAGAAAGAAAGAAAGAAAGAAAAAAAAAAAGAAAGAAAGAAAGAAAGAAAGAAAGAAAGAAAAGAAATCTGCAAGCATTGTGTGAGTGGAGTGAAAGGTGGAGTGGAGCTTCTTTTTTTTACCAAGTAATACTAAATGGATTTGATAGGAGAATAGAAATGCATTTACACACAGATCAATAGACTGCTAACTGATTTTACACTGTCAACAGACTAAAATTCACGAATGTCTTCAAGACATTGTGTGAAGAGATGTGACAGGAGAGCAGAAGAGGGAGATGAGGGGTTAGCGTGAAGAGAAGAGAGAACAGGAGGGAAGGGGAGAAGACATGAACAGAGACATGAGGAGAGAACATGAGAGGAGAAGAGCGGTACAGATGGATATGATTACATAAGAGGAGACAAGGCGTGTAGAGAGAAGAGAGGGGAGTGGAGAAGTAGATAAGTAGAGAATGAGAGGAGAAACATTAGGAGCGGTGATGTGATGCGAGGATAAGAGAAAAGAGGTGAACATAAATAAGATGTAATGTAGATGTCATGTAATGCTGTGTTGTACCTGTGAAACGGGTCTGGAGCAAGTGTCAGTCTCATTAAGGCGGACCACATCCTTCCCTCCTGAGAACAAAATGAATTTCGCATTACCAGACTACTGAAGGTGAATTATGAAGAAGGTTTGGGAGCATGAGGACCATTTAAATGGTTGGGCAGTGAGTAATCATGTGCTTCAGATGTTTTTGATCTATAAGTGAATACCTGACGGTGTGTGCAGGTGTTTTATGGAATTTGGGCTCAAATTCGTTTTAAAATCAGAGTTTAACAGACCAAAGACATTCCGATTAATAAGTGATAATTATGAATAAATTGGTTCAAGTCATTTCAATGAATCAAGGTTATACTGAGAGGTCTGTCAGTTTGCAAGCCAAAAATATGCCAAGGGTGTTTATGTAGAGCTTCGGCTAAATTTTGCATAAACAAAATGAGAAAACTATTTGAGATGAGATTAAGTGAAAGACATACCGGTTATTGTGTTGTTGAAAGCGGATTCTTGTTTTCAAGTGACCTCATCTGGACTCTCCGTGGAGCTCTGGGCTGTGTTCATTTCCTCTCCAGTTGTGTTGCTCATGTTACAGTAAACGAGTCTAATCTCCGTCACACACACCAAAAGAGGCTCAAATCCCTCGTGACGCGCTGCCAAACAGAGGATGTTCGTCGATATGCAGAGTGTGGGAGTTGACAGATTGAAATTATGTGTTAGATCTGTTTTCCATTTAGTAATTTTACTCAATTTGTTTGGGAAAAATTCACATTCAAATAGTTTTCCCATAGAAAAGTCTGTTTTAGAGAATGTTCGGGGTAATTGTCTGTGTCCATGGATTATCCATCCAAATTATTGGTGGAAGAAATAATTGTTCAACCCATCATGTTCAACTCATAATCAAACCAAATGTTTTACAATATGTATGTCGTATGAGTATATGCCACCAAATTTGGTACAAACCAAGTCAAAACCCATATCTATAGGGGAAATTCCATGATTCGATTCCCTAATTGCTTGATTAACATTAATAAAACCTATTTATTTAGACCTACTGTACCACATTTGATACACATCAGATGTTTTTCCCCAAACGTTCTCCCCGCATTCATATATTTGGGCTGTCAATACATTAAAATGATTAATCGCACCCTTTCACTTATCGTGATATTAACCGTACACCAATTTCATGTCCTTCAATAATTTATTCACCTTCAGTTATTTTAATGAATTTTTTTATAAATCACAATTTGACTCCATTTGGTACTCGTTGTGTGTACTTTTGCTCCTTCTTGTGCTTGAATGGACAAATTCACACAAAATCTTTGTGACCATCTTAATATCGTGGTGAACGTGAGCTGTTGAGAAATAAACGCATGTGTGGATCAGTACGTTGAATCTGTGCAGCTCCTAAAGTGACAGCAGCCTACGATTCCTGCTGTGTTTTAATGCTAAACAAAAGATAGAGAGAAAAATCTCTCACTTCTCTTGGCTAAATAAATGGCAAAATGATAGTGGCATGACAGTGAAAGCATAATTTCGTTTTGAAAGAATTTTATGAGAAATGTTTGTATTGCACTTTGGTGCTTTGGAAAATCTGAGCACTCATATTAACATATTTTTCTTTCTTAAGTTTATATGTAACAGCAAATGTATTTCTTGATGAAATCTACATGGTATTTAATGCAAAGGATGTAAATCCATTTGTAGTCTCTGTATGGTGTCATTTTAATTCCATAAAATTTCGGCAAGTATGGAATATTACCCATGAATAAATATACTGTCATGTTTATTTGTTTTAATGAAAAGTTATGTTGACAGATAGCAAACTTAAATGTGTAATAAAGCAAAATCAAAATCTTTCCAAATACCCCGTTTGAACTATATATATAGCGTGGCTGTTTCTTTTGGAAAGTCATGTGTTCGAGTTATTTTTGTCATAACAATGGATGTATTTTCATTTTTATTTCTCTTCCCCTACTGACTTGCGCAGCATTTTCATGGTACTGCAAGAAAAGCAAAACATGCTCTTTAGGTTTGTATTAATGCTTTATTTCTGTATTTTATCATTCTTCTCACCGGGAATGATTTGATGAAATATAGTGGAAATCTAGTTTGATCGTACTTTTTCTTTTCTTTTTTTTTTTTACAGTAAAAAAATTGACTACAAGCTGAATTGTACAATCAACATTCAAAAATATGTATTAAAGTAAACATTTACAATTACGATAAATAACAGGTAGCTTGAAAATCCATTGTTTCCCATTGATAATTGCAATTTTTTTGTTGGCGTTCAAGTGTTTGCTGAAGCCACAACATTTGTTTGGATCTGTATCTGTTTGTATGAGCTCAAGATTGGTGAAACATCATATGTATTACGAGTCTCTCTCACCATCACCGAAACATGTAGCAGATATCCCAGCTCAGATGACATCCTTATCACCAACCTGCTGCAATAAATCTGATTCTGTTACTGCCTGAAAGGCATCTCTCGCTTTCACTCGTGTTTTTCTCACTTTCCTTGCGCTCGATTCCTCGCCCTCACATTCTTCTTGCTCGCTGGCTTCCTCCCGCTGTCGTTTGCAGCTCTCTCTCTCTCTCTCGCACGTCCTCTCCTCCTCGTGACTCAAAGGCAGCTCACTCCTCTGCAGAGGCAGCCAACCCTCCTGATTCGCTCGGTGCTGTGGAGCGATTTGCATAGGCCTGGCCCACATCTGAACAACTCCCGCCTCCTCTTCCACATCCATCCCATCGGCTCCGCTTACTTTCACCTGAGTCAAGCCTCCCCCATTCATCCCCCTTCGCTCCTTTCTCTCTCTTCTCTGCCAGCTTCTGTCTCCATCCTCTCTGCTGGAGAGTCTCTGTTTCTCTTTCTTGCTCAGTGAGTGTTGGAGGGGGGGGGGGCTCAGATCTCAGGCAAGATTTTTGGTTCATCAGCTGTGTGAGCGGACACAGCGGTGGAGAGAGTCAGTGAGCGCCTCTTTCCCTCAGTTGGGGAGAAGAAGGGCAGCACCATTCGGAGTGTGTGGTCGTGAAACAGATGCTCCAGAGCGGTGGCGCAGGTTGCCGGTCGCCACCCGTTGACTCCCTGCACCGCTCTTTCTCCTCCAGAGGTGAGCTGGGTCAACCAGGGATACACGGTGCTCCGATTCTATAAATAACATCTGCTGGAACTGAGGAATAACTATTTTTGCAAACTCTCTAAGGGCCCCCATTTCTTCGGCCACGGAAAAAGAGGATTTCACTTTGGATTTTCATCGAGAGAGTGCTTGCATTCCCTACCATGGGATCTTAGCGGACATCAGGTCCTGCTCACCTGTTTATCTTTCCATTCGGCCTGCTGAAAGCTGTCCACTCCTGCAGCAGGAGGGGGCGATAACCATGCGCCCCCACTCTGAGACCCGATACTCATTGTGGCTTGCCTGCGTGCTGCCCTTGGCCATAGGGTGCGTGTTTGGCACCGCATGGGGCTCAAACCCTGGTAACACCTTCGTCCTCTCATCCTCCACGTTCTCACATTCTGAGACCCAGCACCACCATCACCCGGCAGGAGCCCGGCATCACCCGCCACCCATTGCCATAAACCGCTCCCCCGCCCCCCTACGAGGTGGCCATGGTGAGTTTCTCTGTTTGTCCACCTGCTTAGTCAGCGGACTAAAGTCACAGAAACTGAATACTGAGAAAATGACTTTCAGTCATTTCTTTTGCATTTAGTCCAGAAATTGCAAGTGTGCATATTAGCTTTGCTGGCTAATCAGTTTACTTGGTAAGGAACTTTAAGGTGTTCTTGTTTGCATATCATGTGAGAGTGTGAATGTTATTGAGTGTCAGTGCATCCAGGTGTGCTTACATTTATAATCAAAGTGAAAATGGCACTGGTCATTGAGCTTGACTCTGTTTATGTAGTTCTGAGAGTTTTTTTCCCCTCCACTCCTATCGGCAGTGCTACAGCAGATGGGGGTGACAGGAGGAGAGAGTGTGTTCATCACAAATCTGATTGTGTCAGGTTGTCACCGCTCACACACACACACATTCCAGAGCTAATGAGATTCTACCCCTCTGTCCCTGTCCTTCCCCCTCCATCTGTATGTGTGTAGATTCTGATTTCCGTTGCCCAAACTGCAGATGTCTTGTGGATTTTTTTAATAAAAAAAAAAAAAAAAAAAATTATCACAGAAGGGGCATTACATTACTTCTTGGTTTAAGAAGTTTTTAATTCAATTCTCTGCCACACTTCTTGAAAATCAACCGAGGAATCTGTGACCCTGTCAGAAATCCTGTGTCAGGATACCACTGGACATCTGGTCAGGTGCAGATAGTTTCAGAACACGATGCACATTATTGGTTATCATTGAAAACTGAAATAATGAATAACTTCATTTAAATAAATAGAATGAAATGAATAGCAGTGGTTGAAAAACAACCTAAAGGAAAATAAACATATTTGTAATTGAAGAAGCAACTATGAGTGAATTAGGTTTATTTTTCCCAAACAAATTGTTAGCACTCTGGTGCAATAAAAACATGTGGTGTTTTTTAAAAAAAAAAATTTATAGTTATTTATTCGCTTTGACTTGTACAAGTTATTTATTTATTCATCTCAATAGTTCATTTATTTCAGTAATTCAACTCAAATTGTGAAACTTGTGTATTACATAAATTCAATGTACACAGACTGAAGTGTTTTAAGTCTTTGGTTATTTTAATTGTGATGGTTTTGGCTCACATTGAACAAAAACCCACCTATTCACTGTCTCAATAAATTAGAATACTTCATAAGACCGATAAAAAAAAACACATTTTAGTGAATTGTTGGCCTTTGGAATGTATGTTCATTTACTGTATTTGTACTCAGTACTTGGTAGGGGCTCTTTTTGCTTTAATTACTGTCTCAATTCGGTGTGGCATGGAGGCGATCAGTTTGTGGCACTGCTGAGGTGGTGTGGTTTCTTTGACAGTGGCCTTCAGCTCACCTGCATTTATGGCCAGTCAAGCACACCAACACCTGGTCATTTAACCAGCTTTTGGTGTTTTTGGCAATGTGGGCAAGTGCCAAATCCTGCTGGAAAATGAAATCAGCATCTTCAAAGAGCTGGTCAGCAGAAGGAGGCATGAAGTGCTCCAAAATATCTTGGTAAACAGGCACAGTGACTTTGGTTTTCAGAAAACACTATGGATCAATACCAGCAGATGATCGTTGCACCCCAAATCACAGACTGTGGAAACTTAACACTGGACTTCAAGCAACTTGAGCTATGAACTTCTCCACCGTTCTTCCAGAATCGAGGACCTTGGTTTTCAAATGAAATGCAAAACTTGCTCTCAACTGAAAAGTGGACTTTGGATGACTGTGCAACAGTCCAGTTCTTCTCTTTAGCCCAGGTAAGACACGTCTGACATTGTCTGTGGTTCAGGAGTGGGTTAACAAGTGGAATACAACAACTGTAGCCAAATTTCATGACACATCTGTGTGTGGTGGCTCTTGATGCCTTGACCCCAGCCTCAGTCCATTCCTTGTGAAGGTCACCCAAATCACCCAAAACATGATTGTGTAGCCTAATTAACCAAACTGATAGACCCATGTTGAAGTCTCAAGAAACCTTTGCAGGTGTTTTGAGTTGATTAGCTGATTGCTAATGTCACCATATTCTAATTTGTTGAAATTATTTGTTGAGATTTGTTGAATTGGTGGGTTTTTGTTAAATGTGAGCCACAGTCATCACAATTAAAAGAACCAAAGACTTAAACTACTTCAGATTTATTTAATACACAAGTTTCACAATTTGAGTTGAATTACTGAAATAAATTAACTTTTCCACGACATTCTAGACCATTGAGATGCACCTGTACTTGTGACGCTGCATATTAAGCTGGGATAAGATCAAGTATTTTTTAAAGTAAAAAAACAAAACAACAACACTAACTGACAGCTCTTTCGAAAATAAACCAAAACCATAAAACAAAAATTCAAAATTCACTAGAAAAGGGTTATGAAACACAAAATTACTGTGATATGCAAAACTCTAAACCTGAGCAAGGATAGTCTTTGTGTACGTGTGTTTTGAAGAATGGAGGCTTAGACTGCTCAGCTGTGTTGGAGTTAACTGAGATTCAGTGAAGCAACAGTGATTGGGATTGAGGAAAGGAAACGGTTCTTTCTTTCTTCCTCATCCACTTCCCTGTTTGAAGACCTCCTCTGGGATGGGATGCAGAGCTCTGCCAGGGTTGAAAATGAAAAAGACACTGTCAGGAGACAGACCCACTACACATAAACACACACACACACACACACACACACACACACACACACAGACACACACACACACACACACACTCTCTAACACACACACACAAAGAAAGAGAGAAAGAAAGTCACTGGCCGTTTTGTCACTTTCTACCATTAGAAATATACAATGCATACCTCTCTAAAGAGCACAGCTTCTGTGTAGACAGTGCAAAAATACATAAAAAATAAATAAAAATTCTTGTCTGTTTTTCAGTTAAGAAAGTATTAAAATCTATGTTATGTTTTTTTGTTTTTGCATATATATATATTTCAATCGCTATTTATTTAAAGTATAAGTATAATATAGGTTGAGAAAAATGTTATGTGGCCCTTTTTACAATATGTAATATTGTCTCAGGTGTCCCCAGAAAGTTTAAGCTCAAAATAGCACCAATCATTTATTATGCCATGTAGTAAATGTCTGTTTTTGAGTGCAATAAAAAACTTGTGCCTCTTATACTCTGCCAAAAACGAACAAAACATCTGTTTGGTTATGATTATCATTGCTATAGAGGGCATGCTCACGTCACATTGCTGTTCTTTGTCATCAAGAAAGTTAATTATTTGCATTTTATAGTCAAAAACAGTTTAAACTTCTGGCATATGTTTTTCTGAGCGCATACATCCGAAGCACTCGCAGACTGTTAGACTGCACATCCTGTCAGGATTAAACTGCTTTCTCTTACATGTCTTATTGCAGTTAAACCATAAAATACACACTGGTTACCGTATGCCAAATATTATATATTCTATAAAAAAGGAGTGGTTGGATTTTTACCATTATAGGCTGGTTGTTTAGACACACGGTGGACACACATCTTGTAATGCACGATTGCATGCTGTAACACACGATGATGAAGTTAGAAGATAAAGTCTTTAATAATCTTCCATAAGGTAATAATAAAACAGAAAGCAGCAAACAAACACAACATTCGTAGACGAGACCGGACAATGAATGCTGAAAACACAGGAACTTAAGCACTAAAGCAAATAAGGTTGATTAATGATGAGGTGAAATAACTCTAACTAATCATCTGCAATCATGACAAGTAAAGAGCTGCTGGAAAACTGAACAGATTGAATAGACTTTAGATATTACTGCTTCTTGCCAGTCATAGACAGACATTATTAGAAGGAGGACAATCTGATTCTGAAGAGCCTTTTATTGCTCAAAAACTAATATATTTACACACATTTAAATTTAAACATTTAAACGAGGTAAATTTTGTTGTTTTAGAATACGGAAACATGTAGATGTATCCAGAGCTATAAGACATAGACTAAAGCCATTTTGTTTTTTTGCTGCATTTTTAAGGATGTTTACGTATTTTTAGTGAAAAATGCAGAAAAAAAAAAAAAAAAAAAAAAAAAATTCATTCATTAATTTATTAAGGACATTGCTCTAGATTGTCTGAATTCTGGTGATTTTAGCCATTTGTATCAGTGAGTCCAGCTGGTATAACTTATGCTTTTAATTTCTTACCTTTTGGTTTTAGGAATATTTTCTATTATTTCTTGTTAATATATTGCCTTTGTAGGGCTGAAAATATGAAGAAACAAGCTGCGTTGTATTAAACTGGAAGGACAGTTAAACGCAAACAAACTCTCATTGGGAGACAGAGCACGCGCAAACTCTCTCTCCCTCTCCATTCCTATGCCCTCCATTTTGGCCTTAGACAGCAAATCAATGGCCACCTTTGTTTTTGCTGCTTAATTATGGAGGTTATTTTAGTTTTTTGCTGTCGTCCTCTCTCCCTAGTTCAGTCTTTATCTCAGCATAGACAGACTTGAGCACAGCTGATGAGAACGCAGCTAATGAAGAAACACAAGTCAAGCAAGGTCTCTCTCTCTCTCTCTCTCTCTCTCTCTCTCTCTCTCTTTCGGAGTGCATGCTGGGAGTGTGTTGGGACTGAAACTTTTCTTTTTTCCCCTCGCGAGTTAGTTTATAAGATTATATATAGATTATAGAAAACAAAGTGTAACGTTTTTGTGTTTTTTGCGCGGTTTTCAGACGCCGGAATGGCGGAATGCAAGTGTGTCCCAGAGGCCGGAGTGACAGTGGAGGAGCTGCTTTTAGTTATAGGAGAGCAGGTGGGGTTTGAAAATATAATTTCGGCTTCACGGATGAACAAGGCGATCGTCGTATTTTTAAAATCGGACTCCCTTGTTAATCAGTTGACTGTGAGCGGAATATGGGTGAAGGAAGCGTTTGTCACGGTAACCCCGCTTTCCGCTCCTGCAACGAAAATGATCATTTCAAACATTCCGCCGTTTATATCGAGTGCTATGGAATATGTGTGTGAAGTTACTGATGTGACACAGGCTTAAAGCTTAGAGGAAAATAAGGTTGATGAGATGGATAATTTATCCCAGTGTACTGATGATGGATTAGGAGATGATGATCAGTGGACGGAGGGCGTAAGAGGAACTGATAGAGATGTGTATACAGTTGAAGAAATGAATGCATTTCTTGATAAAACTAAAGGAAAAGCTGGCGTTGAAGTAAGTAATTACTTTCCTGATATTGATAAGTTTATCTCCTCGGTGATGTGGGCTAGGAAAGTGAGTAGCTATGAAGAGCTCTCACAACAGAAGCGGTATCGTTTGAAAAAAACATATTACTGGTCTTAGACAAGGCAAAAGGACAGGGAAAGTGAGGGGAAAAACTAAATAATTTCAATGGCTTTTTCTTCTTTCTGTTTCTTCCTTTTTCCCTTGATCATGGAGATCTCTGGGGTGGGATCAATTAATATAAATGGAATGAGGGATGGGAAGAAAACTAGTTTATTGTCAGAAATAATACAGTTGAAAGATCTGAGTGTTGTTTTTTTGCAAGAAACCCATAGCAGTCAAGACAATGAGATTGATTGGGGCTTGTGGTGGGAAGGAGAAAGAATCCTTAGTCATGGGACTAATTTAAGTGCTGGAGTGGCTGTGCTTTTTTCCCCTCCTCTTAAAACTAAGATTTTATCAAAAAATGAAGTGGCACCAGGGAGATTACTGGTTGTAAGGGCTGAAATTAGGAGTTTTCATTTTTTGTTTGTAAACATCTACGCGCCTAATATAGGAGCAGACAGAGTACAGTTTTTTAATAAACTAGAGCACATTTTAAAACAACAGCAAGATGGTGATGTTATTGTATTGGGAGGAGATTGGAATTGCACTTTAGACTTTACACGAGACAGGAATGGAGAAGAACCTCATGCACAGTCAACTATTTCTTTAGCTAATATTATAAAAAAAATTAATTTCTCAGATGTGTGGAGAGAGCATAATCCATCAGCACAGCAGTATACATGGATGAAAGTCAGCAATGGAAGCGTTTCTGGTGCACGTTTGGATAGATTTTATATCTCACACAATATGAGAAATAAGATTGTTAATACAAATATCATCCCAACTGTTCTTTCTGATCATAAACTTATCACAATTGAGTATATGTTAACTTAGGGCTGTGCTCAGAATATCGATACAGCGATATATCGTCATGAACTCATGACGATGCGTGTATCGATACAGCAGCTGCTGTATCGAGTCTCGTGCTTTTAAATGTAGCCAATCACGTGACGTCAATTGGCGCTAGCAACGCAAGCAGCAGAGCAAGACATCCAAAATGGATAAGAGGATTTTTCCACCGCCGATAAAAGTAAAATCAAAAATATGGGAGAATTTTTGGTCTTACGCTAAACCAGACATTAGACATGAGTCATGCGATATACAAGAACAGCAAAGCAAAAGTTAAGTAAAACGCGATTATGCGATCGCCTGATATTTACGCGGGGGTCGCATTTTTTCAAATACGCTGCACTTGCCGATTTCAGCAAGCAAAATATGCAGGGCTAGCATGATTTCATAATGCTTGTATTTTCGTTGCAAAAAAGTCACATATATCTTCGCAGAGAGTTGAAAAATGTTGTGTTTACTTCACACAAGTAAAGTGCCATTATTTTCTCCTATTGCCATGGGAACCTTATGAAATGACGTAATGACGCGACGTGAACATCATCTGCAAACCCCGCGGTGAAACCATGGTGAAGCACGCAAATCATTCTCATTTACCAACAAAAATAAGTGCAAAAGAGCGCGCAAAGCAGTTTCCCGGTGTGTCACAATGCAGTGGGGGCAAATTATTTTGCACTCCGTGCAACTGCGTGTTGGACCACAGACGGAAGTTGACGCTGGAAAACCACTTGGCCACCGCCAAACATTTGAGGATGGTTACTCAATGTTTTGTAAGTTTGAGCCATGTGTTAATTAAGGTCTGAAACAAAACAGAATGAGGACTTCAATATTCTGTGATTTGGTATGCTTGCTTATCATAGGAAGTAATAAGAAATGATTATAATTGTCATTTCAGTTACTGAGGCAGTGACTTTAAAAGCAAGGAAGAGTCATTATAAGGTTTTTTTGTGACAATTTTTTATATTTCATTTAAAACATTGTTTTTTTAATGACAAAAACAAAATTGTTTTTCAGTGATCACAACTGTTATAACACTGGTTATTCAATAAACACATTATTGTTACTAAACTCTACTCAAAAGAAATTTAAATTCCAAATTGAACCATATCGTGATGCGTATCGTATCGTGACATTGTTGGCGATACACAGCCCTAATGTTAACTGAAAGAAAGTATACAAGTTATTGCTGGCATTTTAATGTTAAACTTTTGGATGATAAACAGAGAGAGAGTTGTAAACTTTTTTGGGAGAAATGGAAAAGTGAAAAATGTATTTATGAAAGTATTATTCAATGGTGGGAAGTTGGCAAAGTGCACATAAGAGGTTTTTGTCAACAATACACATCTCATTCCTCTTTAATTCTGAAAAAGACATTAGAGTGGTTGGAAAAAGAGATCATGGACATTGAAAAGAGTATGAATGATGATAATTCTAGGAATCTTCAAGAATTGTGGACTGAAAAAAACAAACAGTTAAGCTCCTTTTTAAATGAAAAAGTTAAAGGAGCACTTTTAAGAAGTCGTTTTGCAACAATAAGAGACATGGATGGACCTTCTTCTTACTTTTTTAACTTAGCAGGTCAAGAAAAACAGATGTATGTTTTAAAGGATGACAATGAACGTAATACTTCAGACCCAATGGTGATGCGCAAACTTGCTGTGGATTTTTGTTCTAGTTTATATGCTGCTGACAAATTAGATGAACAGTGCAGGAATCAACTGTTACAAGATCTCCCTGTTTTAACTTTGGGACACAAACAATCTTTAGAGACTGAACTCACGTTTGAAGAGATTACTGCTGCTGCTATGGGACTTTCCTCAGGACGTACGCCAGGACTGGATGGATTACCTGCTGAATTTTATAAGAGTTTTTGGAATGTCATTGGTATTGATTATTTTGAGGTGATCCAAAAATGTGTCAAAGAAGGAATTCTTCCTTTGAGTTGTCAGCGGGCAGTTTTAACGCTACTCCCCAAAAAAGGTGACTTGGCATTTTTAAAGAACTGGAGACCTGTAGCAATTTTATGCTCTGATTATAAATTGTTTTCCAAATGTTTGGCCAATAGGGTAAATGCTGTACTGTACACAATTATACATAAAGATCAGTCTTATTGTATAAAAAATAGGTCTATAATAGACAATTTATATTTGGTACGGGACATTTTTGACTTTGCCTCTTGCAATAATACAAATATGGGCTGCTGTATGCTGGGGCCACATGTATGATTAAAATAGCTGGTGGTCTCAGTATTCCTGTGGAAGTCAGTAGAGGCACTAGGCAAGGTTGTCCTATTTCAGGTCAGCTCTATAGTATAGGCATTGAGTCTTTACTATGTAGACTGAGAAGACAACTAACAGGTCTACAGGTCAATACTTTGGATTTTACGGGTCCTATCAAGCTCTCTGCATATGCAGACGATGTTACTGTTTTAATTAGAAATCAAAACGATGTTCAATGTGTAAAAACAGCTTTGGAATGTTATCGGAATGCGTCTTCAGCCAAAGTTAACTGGCAAAAAAGTGATGCTCTGTGGTGTGGTCAAAATTTTACTAGTCCAACGTTACCTGGTGGTTTGCAATGGGGGAGAGCGGGTTTTAAATATTTAGGTGTTTTTTTTTAGGGACAGATGAATATAGAGAAAAAAAATTGGGAGGGTCTTGTGGAGAAAGTGTGTGCTCGGTTGTCTCACTGGAAGTGGTTGCTACCCCGGCTGTCCTATAGGGGGAGAACCCTGGTCTGTAACAACCTGGTCGCATCATCTTTGTGGCACAAAATGATGACACTAGAACCTCCGGAAGATCTAGTTAAAAGAATCCAGCATTGCCTGGTGAACTTCTTCTGGTCAGGACAGCACTGGTTGAAGGCATCAGTGCTCTATCTGCCAATACAGGAAGGAGGACAGGGGCTGGTCGACATCAAATCCAGAGTCAGAGCTTTCAGACTCCAGGCGGCTCAGAGACTCCTGTATGGTGAGGACGTAAGCTGGACCGGGGTAGCCTGTGCCCTTCTGAAGAGAGCAGGCAACATGGGATTAGACCGCCACTTATTTCCTATGGACACAGAAAAACTGAACTTGACAGGACTGACACCCTTTTACAGAGCAATGTTAAAAACATGGACATTTTTCAGTTTTTCTCGGGAGCAAAATGGAGTGAACGGACTATGGCTGAGAGAAGAACCACTGTTTTTTAATCCAGCACTTGACTTGGATGTTTTTAAATCTGGATCCCTCAGAAAAGCATTGTGGAATGCAAAGATTACAAAAATTGGACATTTTGTTTCTGAGGAAGGATGGATTTCTGCTGAGAATCTGGCTTTAAAACTGGACATGAGATCAGTTCGAGTGGCAGATAGACTGTTGACTCAAATCTGTGAGTTTTTACCACCTGATTTTAAACAGTCTTTAGAGACATCGGCTGGAGAGGAGGAATTTCCTGTCTTCCCGGAGCTGAACCTTTCAGCTGATACTGGAACATGGCAAGAAATGGAGAATGGTTTGCTTTCTTTTAAGACACCTCAGCTGGGACTGTTTAGAAATGTTGGAAAGAAAGCAATCTATGTACTATGTGTAAAGGTGTCACATCTTCTTCAGCTTCAGAGTGTGAAGGAATCTAAATGGCAAGAGATTTTTGGGTCAGGCGTTTCCCCTATAGGCTGCTGGAGGACCTTGTACAAACCTCCCATTGAGAAAAGAACTGGAGACCTGCAGTGGAGGATTGTGCATGGTATAATAGCCACAAACAGACACAGAGCACACCTTGACCCCACAGGTTGGGGAGGGCTGTCCATTTTGTGGAGAACAAGAGACTGTTTTCCATTTATTTTTTAAGTGTGTAAGATTACAACCATTATTTTATAAAATAGAAGAGTGGTGTCAAACCCTGGGGGAAGTTTTTACTCCTGAAAGGTTTATTTTTGGGCCAAAATACAGTAAAAGTAAAATGAGGAGTGAGTTTTACTAAATTTCTTATTTGGACAAGCAAAGATGGCAATATGGTTGTCAACAAAAAATAAATTGAATGACAATGGGTCAACTGATGCTGTTTTAATCTTAAAAGGATTAATAAAATCCCGTATTAAAATAGAGTATAGATATTACAAGTTGGTAAATGATATGCAGATGTTCAAATGTAAATGGGAAATTAATCAGTGTATTTGTGAAGTTGACTGATGAAAGCTTGAATTTTTATATTTGAGTGAGTTTTCTCTCTCTCTCTCTCTCTTTCTCTCTCTCTCTCTCTCTCTCTCTCTCTCTCTCTCAGACCACTAACATTGGGTAATTCTTATTTTTGTATCTTGGAAAATAACTGTCATATAGCGGTTTGGCAGTCACTAATTTCCTTGGACATCAGAGTCATCGCTAACTAATTGTTATTACGATCCCATGCAATTATGCAGATGGAGCTGAAAAGAGAATAGCCAAAAATGTCTCATAATTATCTGAAAAGTGATGTTTATTCATTAGAACATACCCCTGCTGATCACTGCCCCATCCGTGATGCAAATTCTGTCTTGGATGTTCAAAAATCCCTTACACCCTGCAGAAATACGTCCCGCTTCCTACTCTATCCATGCAGCTGATCAAATGCCTTCACGTTGAGCGTTTTTATGGAAAACTATTCAAGGCTCAACAAAAAAACTGAGAACTGAAAGATCAGACTATAGAGGTTTCAAAAACTTTTCTTCTGCTTCAGCTGTGACCTTGTCAGAAACTCATGAACTTTATTCACGCTAACATTGGTTCAGATAGCAAATACATCACGCTGTCGGGATTATCCTCTGTGTTGTGATATCAAAAACATGACATCGCGAAATGCGGTGTTTACAGTCACCTTTTTCCTGAGTAAGCGATGAGGAATTCCAACTTCCGTTTGGATGCTGTCCTGTTCCAGTCTCCATAGGAACACACAGTCACGTTTGAACTCACCTGAAACTTTTTGAACATTTATAATAAAAATAAAAATGTGCTCAGGGTTGAGCTGTGTTGTTGTTGGCTGCTACATACCAGCAATAAACTGAAGAAATTCTTAGAAAATACATGTTTTGAGCACCAGCAAATCTGAGAATGTGCGTACAACGATGTATGGCTTGCAAATAAGCACTTAAACTAAAATACCCCCCCAAAGAGGGTATATCTGGGCTTTTGAGCACAAAATCCCCCCGAAGCTGCACTCATACTGTATGTTTCCAGTGCTGCTAACTTCGGTCATCTACGCACTCATTCAACAAAAGACAGTCATTGCTACACTGTAAAGCGATGGCACCGTAGAGCATTTCCATTGGTTTAACAATACGTTATCAGCTCGGATAATTTGATTAGAATAACCGGAGACTGTGAAGCTAATGTAAAGCATCCTTCCAGTGCAGGCGAGACTTCCGCGTTCAGAAAAATAGTGCGTAGTATTAGATGACATGCCTATAAATCATGGGTAAGTGCATCAGAAAGAAATGAGAAAAATGGTACTCATGTTTGTTTTTAGTAGCACCTAAGGGACTATATGTTGTCATTTAAAACTGGCCCATGATTCCTGTAGGACGTGGCTGTAACAGTTACAGGAAGAAGGAGGCAGGAATCGGCGAACGTTAAACATAACTTTAATAAGCACACAACAAAATGAAAACGACGACTGCCGCACACACAAACATAATAAAATACAACTGGCCTGGTCTTCTCTCGTCCTTCACTGTCGTCGCTCCTCTTTTATGCTTCTGGAGCTCCTCCGTGAGAGACATGAGACCGGTGTAGCGCGCAGCTCACGCTCATCATCACTCGTGTCACCGGCCTCGCGCCGTTCCTCGCGGCTCTCGCCCGCCCTGCTTGTCACAGTGGCTTACTGTCTACTTAGGTTAGCAAGAGGTTTGAAGTGAAAGGAGCCATCAGGAGCAGCAAGTTCTTGATACATTAATTCATCTACCAAAGACACAAGATCACTGTCCGCTCCTTCATGAATGGAGGTGTGTGTCGTCTCACATAGCCAGACTTTTGAACATTGGTCTGTTCCAAAGAGTCTGTTCTGCATCTTGTCTGCAAATTATTTTGGCCAAGAACCACCCACTTAAACAGGGAGTTCTAAGTGACATGTTCAACAAGCAAGGCTCGAAATTGTGACCATTTTGGTCGCCTATGTTAAATGTAAAAATCTCTCGAGGAGAAACAATGAACAAATGAGCACACAAAGAAACTCTGTTAACATACTGCGGTAAAATTCAAAATTTTGAATTTTAATAGATAGAGTTTGATAGAGTTAAGCTAACTTACACGACCAAAAGTGCTTTCACTCTGATGTTTTCTTGTGGCATTTCTTGTCAAATATAGCTTGCAGTATTATAGAAGAGGCCACGGTGAGCTAGGGTGATTTTAGGCTGAGTTTACTTTTTTCCCATTTAGGGAAGGGGGTGAGAGTGCCAAGGTTTGAGGGTCACGGTTCGCTGTATGATTATTTCCGGGGCATAAACCATAAATAACTACCACACATTTCACAACCATGGATTTACATGGATTGGCACAATTATACGATAATTGATGATTATGTTTGGTCAGTGTATTTGTTCTGGAAACTAAGCAGTGTTAATGTTGAAAAAATTTGCCACAAGTGATGCTGTTTCTTTTGGTGCTAATTTGGTCGCAAGGTATTTGTTACTGATCATTATGATCACTTGTGATATTATTATTATTATTATTATGGCTGTCCCCAACTAAAGATTTTTCTAGTCGACTAGTGGGCAAATCACATGTTTATATTAATTTAGTTACTTAATTTAAATACTAAACCATAATGAGCATTTAATATATCAAGAGTGTGGAGTTTTGCCTTTTGCTTGTTTTTCTCTGTTGAGCTGGCTGCTCTCTGTAGGGTAAGAGATTGATCTCGCTCCTCGATGGCTGCCAATAGAAAACTATATGGTTGTCAATGTGTTGCTAATTAAAAAGGGTACGCAGGGTGAGTGTGGTGTGTGACCATTCTCCGCTCATTAGCTGCCCTGATCGTTAGCCGGTCATTAGAAAGAAACGGCTCCTCATCAGTTTTCTTGAAAGGTGTATTTAAGGTTTACTCTGGCTGAAAAAGTTCATATGCCTGTATTGCGTTTTCATGTTCAATATTAAGATGTAGTACAAAGCCAGGTCCACATGTGACTTCATTACTTGTTTCAAGTGATGTCACTTTATCATGTTCCCCAGCAAGTATTTCCTTCCATCAGACTGTTGGTAATTCTCTCATGTCTACTTGAGGCCTGGCCGAGACGGCTAATAGGGTTTCTAAAATGTAGTGTGAAGATATTGAGGTGGGATTTGGCGGGGTCCCACAGGAAACACGGTGCGGGCATCTAACAGAGGGTGCGAAGCTGCTGTAAAAATAATGTAACAACCTCAGAGAGTAACCGGTAAGCCACTTCTTGGTTGCCATAGCAATGAAGGTTTGTTCATTGAGGCTTGTGTACAATGTACTATACGGAGACCCCGGCACTGATGTCTTGAAAAATTAATTGAATGATTCAAAAGAAATAAATAACACAGAGTTTAATCAGGCATTATGTGATTTTATAAAATTGGCACTTTAATCCTATAAGAGTTTTTTTTTTTTTTTTTAATTACGATTACTCGATTTTACTTACAGTACGGAGTTTAATTAAGTGACTGAACCTGTGAGGATAGATCATAACAAGCTTTAGGACGCCTTCAACCTATGGTTCAAACAAGCCCTTCATGGTTTTTGTGAGTCCTGCTTTGCATTTTCAGAGTTAACCCACTTTTTCAATGCGTTACGTGAACATTAGCCCTGCCACAGAATACTAATTGCAATAACGGCCCCATTTAATACATGTCACAGCACTATTCCTGGTAATTGCAGATTGTCATCATGATAGTGGTCTAAATTTAGAGCCAGTGGTGCGGTGAACTGGCCGGACTCAGGGAGTCGTGCCCAGTGTGCATTATGAACTGCTCAGAAGTGTTCGAGGAAGGTTAAAGGCCATAGATGAAGATTCCTCCTCTCTTGACCTTTGCCTATGTCTCCCCTCCAGTGTAACTCCACAGCAGAGGCTAAATGTTGTTCTCTAATTATTCTTCTGCGCTCCTCTTGTCTTCCATGATGATCTGACCTCATTCATTCCACTTTGATGTAACCCAGTACTCCACCATGATTCTCTACCTCTGGATTTGTTCCACTCGGAGGCACTGAAATGGAGCTGATGGCTGGTGTTGTACTAAACAAACAACACAAAAGAACACAAAATGAAAGTTTGTTTCATGGTTTGTTAGACATCAGTATCATTTATTCCTCTAGATTGAAATATGAAATGTGTGCTAAAAACAGCCAAGGCTTTTGCGTCGTCCACCACAAACGCCATCGATCTTGATGATGCTCTGCTCTGTGTTTCTTTGACTTTTGGAACTCTTCTGAGTTCCAGCTTGTCATTTCAGAACTTTGTGTTTCAGCATCTCTCATGTTAAAGATGAATGGCTTTAGCCGTAGTCCTCATTTGTAAGTCACTTTGAATAAAAACAAACCTGTGAAATAAATACATTGGAATGTGTAAAGTTGCAGATCAAAGTTTTGATGCGTGTGCTTTGCAGTATCTTGTAAGGATCTCCTCTGTCCATCCAGCTCTCTTCTGTTCCATGAAGGAAACCATCTGTCATGATGATTAATTCTGAGGCGTTCTTAGAGAAGAGCATGACAGTCTTGCCAGGGAAGCTGGAGGTTCAGGTCACAGTGGAGGTCAGTTTTGGTCAGCTCTGTCTCCTCAGTGAGCTCAGCCCAGTGAAGAGGAAACGATTCCAGAGATGGTTCTGGGGTAGGATGTGAGTCACACACTCAAACCGCTGTCTTGTCCGTTTAGCGCTGTGAGCTGGATAATATTATCGGTGACTAACCACTCCCATCCTTCCATCCTTTTCATCCCGTCTTTCTTATGCTTTTCGTATCAGTGATTGTACACTTTTTTTGTAACCTCCACATCAATGCACAGCAGGGACGAGCAAAATCTTCAGTTGATGGGTGTAAATGTGTTACACACACCTCTAATGATGTTGAATTGGAATTTTAATCAAATGACTGGAGCAGATGAAGTTACTGAATTGCTTTTCAAAGAACTTTAGCAGTCCCGGAGCAAAAGAGTCTCAGTGATTACGCTTTATGACAAAACATGTCATTACATCAATGACATCATTCATTTTGACTAATTATGTGCTAACTTAGAATTAGAAGTTCTTAGAATTGACATCTTCTTTTTTCCATGAAGTTAGTTGATTTGTTAAATGCTGAGAAAGAAATTAATACAAATATCCAGGTGACATTTTTAAAATACTGATGATTAAAATATTATTATCATCAGTAGCACTTCATCATTTCACCTCAATTTCACTGTAATGTGTATCTTTTAATTTCATTGAAATGCTGTGCTTTGAAGTGCTTTGAGATGCTACTTTTAAAGGTGCTATATAAAATCAAGTTTATTATTATTATAACAGTATGTGCATATCATGTTTAACATTAGTTTATTCCCTAAAAGGCCACGTATTATCATTATTATTTCTATCTTGTTTTCTCATGATCAGGACCTAATTTTCTTGTAATATCGGCAAAACAAAAGTTCTTTTTTTCTGGAGATCATGACTTAAACTTCTTTTACAATGATTGTTTGATTCTGAATCACTGCAGCTTGATTCTGCTGTTGCTATAGAAACAAACAACTTTCAAGCGCATCGGATCAACGAATAAAGCATGTTGTGGATATTTCAGCCAAATGTTTTCTTCGCTTAATAATAAAGTGTACAATAAATGCATAAATACGGGCTAATCAATCACTGTTCAATCAATGTAGGCTAAACATTATTTGTGTAACATTTTTAAATGATCAACACAGCATTCAACACCTTCCTCCTCCTAGCTCTCCCATTACAAAGAGGTGCAATACTCCAGATGTCTTTAATCTAGTTTATATAGACTAAGTACAGTCTTAGGATGCTGTTTGAGAAGAGTGTTAATGTGTGTGTGTGTGTGTGTGTGTGTGGTTCCCTACAAAGAAATGTTGAAAATGCAATGTTACACACTTTCACTGAATTAAATGACAAGCTGCTACACATCTTTGCGTAGGCTATAAATCATATTTATCAATATGCATTGAGTGACACAGTGAGGTAAACTAACACTAACACTGCGATGATTAAAATGGCGTCATGAAGATGTGCAATAATACTATACAGTGACATAAAAATGTGTTTTAATATGCAATAAGTTTAGAATAACACCGAACGCCATTACGGTATTGAAACTGTGATGAATCTAGCAGTTAGAACGTAACAATAATAGATATGTTGGCATATTTGTGTTAGAGAAGATTCAGCCATGATCACCAGAAAACAACTTTTGTCATCTTGAAATCATGATAAAATTAAGTCGTGATCACAAAAAAACAAGAAAGAAAAATTATTACAATCCATGGCCTCTTAAGGCTTCCGTAAAAAAAAAAAAAAAAAAAAAAAAAAAATATATATATATATATATATATATATATAATTAGAATATCATCAAAAAGTTGATTTATTTACTTAATTCCATTCAAAAAGTGAAACTTGTACATTTATATTCATTCTTTACACACGGATATATTTCAAATGTTTCTTTCTTTTCATTTTGATGATTATAACTGACAACTAAGGAAAATCCCAAATTCAGTATTTCAGAAAATGATATATCTATATATATTTATGAAATACTGTATTAATTAATGTTAATGTTAATTTGTTTAAATGACATGTTATGTTTATTGTTAGTTGATTAACATTTAACATTTTCTCAACAGTCCAGTGGAAAAAGGATTAAAATACTTATATATGTAATATATATATAATATGTATACTGATCATTTCATACAGAACTATATTTTTTGGGCGTTACTGTCATCATTAAGACATATTTAGGTTTAAATTGGGTCTGGTTAGTGATTGTAGTTTCATGTAGAGGAAAGCTGCAAATTTCTCCATCAACTTCAGCTGCCTAATAATAATCTTCTGACTCTTGCCGCACAATTAAGTGAAAATTGTTTTGCTGCATAAGTGTTCAATCTATCTATTAGCAAAACTGGCCGTCTATTAGCAAAACTGCTTTTCTTCCTGCTTTCTTCCAAACAAAAAGTTGCGTCATAATGACGCAGGCGTGCTGAGAGGTTTCAGATAGGTTCATCGCAAGGCTTATATGTGCCGTTTATATTCTTTTTAAGACACGAATGCTGAGTAATCTGCCTCAGACTATGAAGAAATTAGTGTATGGACATTCAGAAGACATGGCATCACTCCCTGCAATTTACATGTCACCAAACACAGTGTGGGAGTGATGACGGCTCCATGTGCACCCACACAAATCCATAATAACATTTAAATCCAATATTTTGTACACACTTGCTTAAACGCAACCGGGATTCTTACTGGAACAGAAGCAGCTTTGGTGTATGATGGCCATTCATGTTTAAGAGCTGCTCTTGTCTTGCATCTCTTGTGCATCGGTGCATAGCGGAGCGTCTCCGAGGTCTTCAGCATTCTAACAGCTCTAAAGGGACACGAGTCTTTTCTAGACTGCTGAGCAAAAGATTGCAGATTCTCTGAAAAATGAATGGTGAGACTTATAAGTACAATTTTTAAAGAGCCAATGTTATACTGTAGAGTTCTCAGAGGAGAATAAAGCATTCAAGGCCTGATCGATGAGTTGGATCAATGACGAGAAGCAAGTATTCTGAAGATCATAGATTATTCAGAGGCATATTGATTTGCCAGTGGTGAGGAGATCACATTCAGACTCAGATGAACATGGGTGCGCTCACACACGAGTGTAATGGTGGCGGTGAGCAGATTCAGACACTACATCATTTTAATAAAGAGCAGACCTGCTATATATTTTATTTTACTACTAATAAGCAGAAGTTTTAAGATCATTATTTACTCATCATTTAAAATTTGTATATATACATTTTAAATATATACATATATTCTCTTGGGCGGAAACCTTAATAGTTTCCAAAATCACTACTTTTCAGGAAATTGGAAGAAAAAAAACCACTGTATTTTTAAACAATTAAACACTGCATTGTTAAAATTGATATTATGGTTTTATATGTGGTCAAACACTTGCATGTTCAAGCTGAAATCGAGTTCCCATTCAGTCGGTCACTTCGACGTACGTCGGATGACCGACGAATAGGAATCTCGCTAGAGAGGCCAATCTACTAGTGTAACTAAAACGAGCCAATGCATATTGGCATGCAATCATATGCATCAGCTGCTCACTCCGCGCAGCGCGGGTATATAATGAGCAGCAGGTGCGTTGCATCTTTAGCTTTTCGCTTCGGAGCTGAACCATTCATGGTTTCTACGGAGTGTGACGAGACGAGACAAGGCGAGAGAAGTTCTTTTGGCGGATTCTCCTCAGCAGAGTGCAGGCGAACAGCGCAGCAGCGGGGCCGTGCTCTTGTGTGTTTTGTGTTGTCTTGTTTGTGGGTAACGGTGCGCTGTGAGAGAGCGCGCAAAAGCTGTTTTCACAGCTACAAGAGTGAGTGCACACGACAGGCTGCACTTTTTCCTGTCTGTGTGCCGCGGTCTTCCCCTGCGTGCTCCGGCACTTGAGAGAGTAATCCCTAAAAGAGCTCGCACGAGTAGTGTGCGTCTTTTTAAAGATGTCATACTGCTTGTGTGTTTCTGGATACGGTCGTTACCTGGCGTCTTGGGATGGTCACCAGCGCTTCGTCGTGTGTTTGGGCTTAGAGCACACGGAGGCAGCGTTTGTGGATGAGTCATACACCCACTGCGGGAACATGACCATCGCGGAGTTGCGGTCTAGGCTCCGTCTCCTGCAAGGGGGCGGGGTCCCAGTGCCGCCGCCTCGAACGAATCCTCCTCAGAGGGTTTCTTCGGGCGGTGACACTGGTAATTTGAGGATTACGGTGAGCGCGCTTCCCTCGGGGAACCAACCCCCTGGGAACCCTCACTCCTCCCGCACTCTGCAGCCAGTAGAGCTGCTGGAGGAACGTGGTGGACCGCCCCCAAGGTGTGTACCATCCGTATCCTTCGGGGCTCCCCAGGACGACCAAATGTCGATCGCTGCATCGGAGGGTGAGCCTGATACTTTCGAGGATGACGATTCGGCGCAGCTGCCTCCCTCGGGAAGGGTAGCTGTGCCCGAGTCGGACCCGGAAATGATGGCTATGCTTTCCCGGGCCGCCAACAGGATCGGGCTCGTGTGGAACCCTCCACCGTGTCCCGAGCCCTCGAGGCTGGACGATTGGTTTCTCGGGGTGGCAAGGGCTGGTTCTCAGCCCCCCACCCCAGTTCCTTTCTTCCCGGAGGTACATGAAGAGATCACTGGCTCGTGGAAGGCACCTTTTACTGCCCGAAACCATGCCAGTGGGACCTCCTCCCTCACCACCCTTGATGGCGGTACGGCGAAGGGATATTCGCGTATACCCCCAGTGGAGCGGGCCGTTGCTATGCAACTGTGCCCTAACTCCACGTGGCGGGGGGAGCCGTCTCTCCCTTCCCGGGCCTATAAGCACTCGTCGGACCTGACCGGCAGGGCTTACCAGGCCTGCGGGGAAGCCGCTTCCGCCTTACACGCTATGGCGTTGTTGCAGGTCCAGGCCAAGGCACTGAAGGACCTGCATGAGGGTGGTCACGATCCACAAGTTTTTCAGGAACTTCGTGCCGCAACGGACCTCGCGCTTCGTGCGACGAAGGTCACTGCGTGGTCAGTGGGTCGTGCGATGTCCACGTTGGTGGTCCAGGAACGCCATCTCTGGCTGTGCCTGGCTGACATGAGGGATACCGACAAGGTCAGGTTTCTTGATGCCCCCGTGTCCCAGGCCGGCTTCTTCGGCGACGCGGTCGAGAACTTCGCCCAACAGTTCTCGGCTGTACAGAAGCAGCCTGAGGCCATCAAGCACATCCTGCCGAGGCAGTCAGCTGCTGCACCTCCACAGCCCGCAGCGCCTCGGGCTGCTTGTCGCCTCGGGCGCTCCCCCGCGGCCGCCCCCGCTCCCCAACAGCAGCAGCCGGCGTCCAAGCGGCGCCGTGGAGCCGGTCGTGGTCGGGGTGCCCAGCCTGTCCAGGCCCCCGCCAAGAAGGGCGGCAAAGCCAGGAGCAAGAGGCCCTAGGACAGGCGACCTGGAGATGGAGGGGACTGCTCTGCAGGAGAGGGTGACCGCACCACTCCTTCCCCCGGAGGAGGGCCGGGTGGAGAATCCTGTTTTGTGTTTGTTTTATGTTCCGCCGCTGGCTCAACAGCCGGCGGTACCCAAATTATCAATAAAAGAGCAGTTTCACCCAACTCCGGGTCCGAAGAGGACTCGGAGAGTAGTGGGAGGGCCAGAACCTCACCACTCTCATCCTCCTCTTCTATCGCCAGCGGACAGCAGCGTGCAGCAGGCAGCCAAGGCTCCGCCTGCTCCCACTGTCCTCCCGTGGAACCAGGTAAGTGTTGCACAGCACACTCTGACCCCGCCTCGGGCCGCCTCACAAAGAGAGCCTCCCAGGCCGCGTCCCTGCGTTCCACCTCGCTGCCCCACGGCGGGTACGCCTGCGGTCCCTTTGGTCCCGCTTGTACGGTCTCTGCGAGCCTGGTTAGCGCTCCCCAGTCCGTCTCGCTGGCTCATTCGGACCATCAGGCTCGGCTATGCGATTCAGTTCGCCCGGCGTCCCCCGAGGTTCAGGGGCGTCCACTTCACTTCAGTGAAAGCTGCCGATGCTCCTGTCTTGCGTGCGGAGATCGCGGTCCTACTGGCGAAGGACGCGATAGAGCCGGTCCCTCTAGCCGATATGAAGTCGGGGTTCTACAGCCCCTACTTCACTGTACCCAAGAAAAGCGGTGGGTTACGACCGATCTTGGACCTGCGAGTTTTGAATCGGAGCCTTCACAAGCTACCGTTCAAAATGCTCACGCAGAGACGCATTTTTGAGTGCATCCGTCCCCGAGATTGGTTTGCAGCGATCGACCTGAAGGACGCGTACTTTCATGTCTCGATCCTTCCGCGACAGGTCGGGCATATCAGTACAGAGTCTTACCCTGTCTCCCCGTGTCTTCACGAAGGTCGTGGAGGGAGCCCTTGTTCCCATGAGAGAACAGGGCGTTCGCATCCTCAACTATCTAGACGACTGGCTCATTTTGGCTCAGTCGCAGGATCAGTTGTGCGAACACAGGGATTTGGTGCTCAGACACCTCAACCAGCTGGGTCTTCAGGTCAACTGGGAGAAGAGCAAACTCACCCCCATGCAGAGGATCTCTTTTCTCGGTATGGAGTTGGACTTGGTCGAACAGACAGCACGCCTCACAGAGGAACGTGCTCAGTCGGTGTTGAACTGCCTGAATACGTTCAACGGCAGGACGGCGGTCCCACTGAAATTCTTTCAGAGGCTCCTGGGGCATATGGCGGCCGCAGCGGCAGTAACTCCGCTCGGTCTGCTTCATATGAGACCGCTTCAGCACTGGATCCACGGCCGAGTCCCGAGATGGGCGTGGCAACGCGGCACTTTCCGGGTGGCAATCACTCCAGAGTGCCGCCATACCTTCAGCCCGTGGTCGGACCCCTTGTTTCTTCGGGCCGGAGTGCCCCTAGAGCAGGTGTCCCGGCATGCTGTGGTTTTCACGGATGCCTCGTGGCTGGGGCGCCACGTACAACGGGCATGCAGTGTCAGGGGTGTGGACGGGCCCCCAACTGCAGTGGCACATCAATTGCCTCGAGTTGTTGGCAGTACGGCTCGCCCTGAGCCGCCTCAAGGGGCCGCTTCAGGGCAGGCATGTGCTGGTCCGTACGGACAACACTGCGACCGTTGCGTACATCAACCGTCAAGGTAGTCTACGCTCCCGTCGCATGTCACAACTCGCCCGCCATCTCCTCCTCTGGAGTCAGAAGCATCTGAGGTCGCTTCGTGCCATTCACATCCCCGGTGTGCTCAACCGTGCGGCCGACGAGCTCTCACGAGCTGCGCTGCCGGGAGAGTGGCGACTCCACCCCCAGGTGGTCCAGCTGATCTGGAGAGAGTTCGGAGAGGCTCAGGTGGACCTGTTTGCCTCTCCAGGAACCTCTCACTGCCGGTTGTTTTACTCCCTGTCCGAGGCAACACTCGGGACAGACGCACTGGCACACAGCTGGCCCCGGGGCCTCCGCAAGTATGCGTTTCCCCCAGTGAGCCTACTTGCACAGACACTGTGCAAAGTCAGGGAGGACGAGGAGCAGGTCATGTTAGTTGCGCCCTACTGGCCCAACCGGACCTGGTTCCCGGAACTTTCACTCCTCGCGACAGCCCCTCCCTGGCCTATTCCTCTGAGGAAGGACCTTCTTTCTCAGAGACGGGGCACCCTCTGGCACCCGCGTCCAGACCTCTGGAAACTCCATGTCTGGTCCCTGGACGGGACGCGGAGGTTCTAGGTGACTTACCCTCCGAGGTACTTAACACCATCACTTCGGCACGTGCACCGTCTACAAGACATGCTTACGCCCTGAAGTGGAACCTGTTCGTCGAGTGGTGTTCTTCTCGCCGAGAAGACCCCCGAAGATGCTCGATCAGAGTCGTGCTTTCCTTCTTGCAGCTAGGGTTGGAGCGTAGGCTGTCCCCCTCCACCCTCAAAGTCCATGCTGCTGCTATTTCTGCATACCACGACCACATAGATGGCAAATCTGTTGGTAAGCACGACCTGGTCGTCAGGTTCCTTAGGGGGGCGAGACGGTTAAATCCTCCTCGTCCCCCCTCCATACCCTCTTGGGACTTGGCTCTGGTGCTGAGAGCACTCCAGAATGCTCCCTTTGAGCCTTTGCAGTCAGCAGACTTAAAGATTCTTTCTATGAAGACTTGAGGGACCTGCAGTCTTTTTCGGTCGACGTATCGTGCCTAGAGCTCGGGCCAGGTGACAGCCACGTGGTAATGAGACCCCGGCCTGGCTATGTGCCCAAGGTTCCTACCACTCCCTTCAGGGACCAGGTAGTGAGCCTGCAAGCGCTGCCCTCGGAGGAGGCAGACCCAGCCCTGGCTTTCCTCTGTCCAGTTTGCGCTTTGCGACTGTACGTGGACAGAACTCGAAGCTTCAGGACCTCAGACCTGCTCTTTGTCTGTTATGGAGGCCAGCAGAAGGGAAAGGCTGTCTCCAAGCAGAGGATGGCCCACTGGATAGTGGATGCCATTGCCCTGGCTTACCAAGCTCAGGGCGTGCCCTGCCCGCTCAGGTTGCATGCACACTCCACGAAAGGTGTTGCATCTTCCTGGGCGCTGGCTCATGGCGCCCCGCTAACAGACATCTGTAGAGCTGCGGGCTGGGCGACACCTAACATGCTCGCTAGGTTTTATAGCCTTCGTGTTGAGTCAGTCTCCTCCCGTGTTCTCGCCTCAGGTCAGAGGCACGGAGAGGCCCCGGCTTAGTGTCGGCTTGCTGCACTTACATGTGCTTATTCTCCAGAGAGTCCCTACAAGGCAGACCCTGTTGAGTCCTCCGATCTCCCTTCGGCAGCCGACGTGGCGGAGCATCTTGCGCCAGGCCTATACCGGATTTAGGCTGGGTTCCATATGAGTGACCCTACGGGGATCCCATATGTCTAGTTCCACGGTTGCTCCTAATCGAAGCCCGTGTCTTTCCCTCTGGGAGAACCCACCTCTCGAGTGGAGTCACCCCAGTTCTTCCATATGACAACCCCACGGTTAGTCCACTTTTCTTCCACATAACTCCTTCGGGGAAGGATGTGGCTTCCGCAGTGTCCCTTTTACACGAAGGGTACGCTTCCCAGTGTTATCCAATAGTCTCACTGAATGGGTTTGGGAACAGCAGTGATTGACACTCTCTGTGTTAGCCCTGGCAAGGGGGTTCGGGTGGCTTATAACAGAGCGCTGGAAGAGGGCAGCTCCTGTGGCGCTTTGGTAGGGATTCCTATTCGTTGGTCATCCGACGTACGTCGAAGTGACCGACTGAATGGGAACGTCTCAGTTACATAGGTAACCCTCGTTCCCTGAAGGAGGGAACGGAGACGTACGTCCCGTCGCCACAGTTGCTGTACCCCGCTGCGCTGCCGCCTATCTGGTTCGGCTCCTCAGCGAAAACCTAAAGATGCAACGCACCTGCGGCTCATTATACACTGTGTGCACAATTATTAGGCAAGTGATTATTTTGACCATATCATTATTTTATCCATAATTTCCAAGTCCAAGCTGTATAAACTTGAATGCTTATCGGATTTAATGCATATCAGGTGATGTTTATTTGTGTAACGAGGGAGGGTGTGGCCTAAGGAGATCAACACCCTATATTAAGGTGTGCATAATTATTAGGCAGATTCTTCTCCACAGGAAAAATGGGCCAAAAAAGAGATTTAACTGACTCTGAAAAGTCAAAAATTGTAAAAAGACTTTCACAGGGATGCACCACTCTTGAAATATCTAAGAAATTGGGGCGTGATCACAGAACCATCAAACGTTTTGTAGCAAATAGTCAACAGGGTCGCAAGAAACGTGTCGAGAAGAAAAGACGCAAATTAACCGCCAAAGATTTGAGAAGAATCAAACATGAAGCTACCAGGAACCCATTATCCTCCAGTGCTGCCATATTCCACAACTGCAACCTACCTGGAGTGTCAAGAAGTACGAGGTGTTCAGCCCTCAGAGACATGGCCAAGGTAAGAAAGGCTGAAACCCGACCACCTCTGAACAAGACACATAAGCTGAAACGTCAAGAATGGGCCAAGAAATATCTGAAGACAGATTTTTCAAAGATTTTGTGGACTGATGAGATGAGAGTGACTCTTGACGGACAAGATGGATGGGCCCGTGGTTGGATCAGTAACGGACACAGAGCTCCGCTTTGACTCAGACGCCAGCAAGGTGGAGGTGGGGTACTGGTATGGGCAGGTATTATTAAAGATGAGCTAGTTGGACCTTTTCGGGTTGAAAATGGACTCAAAATCAACTCTCAGACCTACTGTCAATTTTTAGAAGACACTTTCTTCAAGAAGTGGTACAGGAAAAAGTCTGCATCTTTCAAGAAGACTTTGATTTTTATGCAAGACAACGCTCCATCACATCACATCGCTCCATCAAAGTACTCCACTGCGTGGCTGGCCAGTAAAGGCCTTAAGAATGAAAAACTAATGACATGGCCCCCTTCTTCACCTGACTTAAACCCTATTGAGAACTTTTGGGCCCTTCTTAAGCAGGAAATTTACAGTGAAGGTAAACAGTACACCTCTCTGAACAGTGTCTGGGAGGCTGTGGTTGCGGCTGCACAAAAAATTGATTCTGACCAGATCAAGAAACTGACTGACTCTGTGAATGGAAGGCTTGTGACTGTTATCGAGAAGAAGGGTGGCTATATTGGTCACTGAGGTTTTCTTTTTGAAATTTCAGAAATGTTTATTTGTAAATTTTGAGTTTGTTTATTATTCTCACTTTGACAGGTGAAAATAAACATGTGAGATGGGAAAATCTTTGGTTTTCATTTAGTTGCATAATAATTCTGCACACCAATAGTTGCCCAATAATGGTGTATGTGTAGATATTCTCTTAAGAAAGCCAAAACTTCAGTTTCATGACTTAAATGTTCAGGTTTGAGGGTTTGTTAACATTTTGGATTGATCAAGAGCACTGTAGTTGATCAATACAAAAACTGATCCTCAAAAATACAACTTGCCTAATAATTGTGCACACAGTGTATACCCGCGCTGCGCGGAGTGAGCAGCTGATGCATATGATTGCATGCCAATATGCATTGGCTCGTTTTAGTTACACTCGAAGTAGATTGGCCTCTCTAGCGAGATTCCTATTCGTCGGTCATCCGACGTACGTCTCCGTTCCCTCCTTCAGGGAACGAGGGTTACCTATGTAACCGAGACGTTTTTGACCATCAAATTTAAGAGAAGTGCGTTGCATTCTGTTTTCAATTTACAGGTTATAAAGTTTACGGTAGCCTTATGTGGGTGCTAAGGTTTTTTTGTCATTTGGACAAAATTCCATGTTATAGAAGATGAAGTGGTACGCACCGAACTAAGACATTATTGACCATGACTCAACACTAAATGCTAGACACCCTATTTATATATACATATAATTTATAACGTTTCTTGTGTAAAGAAAATGCTGTACTTAATCAAACAACCAATTCTTTATTTACCTTTACGTAGCAAACAAGCAGAGACCGTCCAAACACCATGTGGCACTTCATTTACCATAGAGACGTGTGGAGTTGTGAGGTTTTACAGACAGTTTGAGGATCCAGTGGAGTTGTGAGGTTTTACAGACAGTTTGAGGATCCAGTTGTAACGCTCGGCGGAAGGCAGGAAGACGGGAGACGAGTTTTACGAATAACATTCAGGTTTAATATACAAAGACAGGGCAGACACGTACAGCGTGCAAAGCACAAACAACGACCGACAGGGATGAATACACAGACGGGAACTTAAATACACAGAAGACTAATGACACACAGCTGAAGGTGGTAGACAAAGTGATCACAGGTGAAAGGATAACTGATTAGACATGGTGACGACTACGCTAGACATGACAAAAACATACATGTGACACCAGTGGAGTTGTGAGGTTTTACAGACAGTTTGAGGATCCAGTGGAGTTGTGAGGTTTTACAGACAGTTTGAGGATCCAGTGGAGTTGTGAGGCTTACAGACAGTTTGAGGATCCAGTGGAGTTGTGAGGTTTTACAGACAGTTTGAGGATCCAGTAGAGTTGTGAGGTTTTACAGACAGTTTGAGGATCCAGTGGAGTTGTGAGGTTTTACAGACAGTTTGAGGATCCAGTGGAGTTGTGAGGTTTTACAGACAGTTTGAGGATCCAGTGGAGTTGTGAGGTTTTACAGACAGTTTGAAGATCCAGTGGAGTTGTGAGGTTTTACAGACAGTTTGAGGATCCAGTGGGACAGTTTGAGGATCCAGTGGAGTTGTGAGGTTTTACAGACAGTTTGAGGATCCAGTAGAGTTGTGAGGTTTAATATCAAGCTCTTTTTGATACTTTGACAGACATATGGGGTGACCAATAGTAATGATTTATGAAAAAGGAGATTCAAGGTTTCTGCTCGACAGCGACAATATACGGATGTCAAACTTACCGTGTTTCAGAACCAAGTCAATACCAAAACCGTAACAATTTCTTTCTAGCACACAAGTCAAATGCACTTATTAGTTAAAATGTTTTCGAGAAACATTCATGTAAACAAAGTCTGTTTTAAAGTTAAGAGCATGTAAGCAGACAGGATTGAAAATCTGCTATCTGATCTGCTACGGTAACATTCTACTAAAGAACTGTGCTGAAAGAACTGAGATGCATGACACACCACAGGAATTATGCACAGTAAAAATCTTACAATGCCTTTACACCTAAAATATATCCTTATGTCTTTGTACTTGGGGAAAGGGGAGGTTTTATTTGTCGGCTAATAAATTGTATTATTCATTACTTGAAAAAAGAATGTGATTATGTACGACATTACCCCAAACACCATGTACTGTATGTGTGTGTGTTCATCCTCCGCAGTGAAGAAAGGGATTTGGATGGGTTTTCTGTAAGTAAATGTGATGCAGTCTGCTTCTGTTTTTCCCTCTCTGAGAGCCAATGGCCACTGTCTCTCACAACAGAAGGATCTCTGTACGTCTACATGGCTTCGAGCACAAACTGGATGCATGTGAAACATGTGCATGAAAATATGCTCATGCAGATGCTCATGCATTGTATGCGTGCACTGATACACTCAAACCCACACACACACACACGCACAGCTAATAGGACGAGTGATGCATCGCCCCTGAAAGATCATTCTACGCTGTACCAGAATAGCTCCAAACATCTCTGAGCATCTATCCCAATGTTTTCTCAACACGTGCTTTGAATATTATATCAAAAGGCGCTCTGTCTCTCTCACACAACTGAGGAGGGGTTTGTAGTGGACGAGTGGCTCTTTATGCTCATTGAATTCTGATTTGATTCTGCAATCATTCTTCCATGCTAATAGCCTCTCAAAACAGGGAGGGTGTATTCTGAGTCGGTTATATTTCAGCGAAAACCGCATCAGCTCAATGCTGTCAAGTCTTTTTTTTTTTTACATGCGCTTTGCAAAAAATCTTACGGTGTGAACAGAAAGCATTGACATCAAACTTTAGTGTAGTAGTGGATTAAAACTCTGCAGCTGGTTTGCTCATGCCACAGGTCTGCCGTTGTGGACCAAAGCATTGTTATTGTTGTGGCATAAATTTAACTCATACTACGTACGAGACAAACTCAGTGAAAATTGTCTTTATAAGAATTTATTCCTTGCAAGGAAGGTCAGACGGTCATACAGAAACACAGGTCACTGCAGAGTGTGACCTAGAAGGACGGGTTTCCTCAGCTTTAATACCCCCGCGCCCTTCAAGGTCACAACTCTTAACATCAGTACATTTCCACACATGGTAAAAAAAAGAAAAGACACTGTACCATGACAAAAGACCTATACCTAAGACAGGATGACCTTTTAGGCCTCAGGTCATAAATCTATGATTAAGCTAATAGAAGAACCCCTAATACTAAAATTTCCACTAGTTATAAAGGAGGTTTTCAGATGGACTGTCGCGTTGAAGCTGTGCTGGTTTGAAATGCGGGGGCGAGAGATTGTGAGGGAAAGGACAGCGGAAGGCGAGACAGTTAGTTTGGAACACATGGGGGGGCTAAACAGCGACTATGATCTCAACTTTGATGTGATGATTTTTAGCAGGGCAGAAGGCAAACAGGACTGCCTGTCACCCACCACACAACTCACAGAAAGCCCACACAGCCTCCTGTGTGGAACGTTCTCCTCTGAATCTTTTTATTTTGAAGGTTTTGGGTGAAGTTGAGGGTTCAATACATACTTATTCTACGTAGCTACTCATTTGCTTTGAATCAACTGAATCAAACACTCCCTTCCCTTCGTTGCTCCCCCCCAAAATCCACAAACACTCAATGCAAGAGAGGATGTCTCTTTATCATGAATAGCAAAATACTGCTTGGCCAAAAACTACATGGAAGAAAAAAAACATATATATATATATATATATATATATATATATATAATATATATATATATATATATATATATTATATATATATATATATATTTATTTATTAGGGGTGTGACGAGATCTCGTACCACGAGATCTCGCGAGACTAAAACGTGACGAGATTTCTCGTCGAGGTGAAAAGTTGTCTCGTCGTGCTATCAGTGTGAGGGTGAAATTATTATTGAAGACGTTTGTGTGGAAACATTTTGGTTTTCCAGTAGAAATAATAAACGGCGAAAGAATAACATACAAGACATAAACAGTATGTAAACATTGTTAGAAAACTATGTCGTACACCTTGGCAAAGGTTGTACAGACTCTTAGGGGCCGTTCACATATCGTGCGCATTTTCATTCTCGCAAAATGGAAGTGACGCGGTTGCGACGCGCATGCGGTGCGGCGCGCTCGTTTTTTCCTGCTGCCCCTGTGCCGCGGTAAAGCTAAAGCAAGGGCTAAAAATCAATTTATCCCTTGCTGAAACTTCCTCATGGTCGTGGAGAGCACAGTTCATGGTTGCATAGCAACGACAGACGCTACAGAAGCACGAGCTCCCGAACGCTTGCAAAAGAAGGAGGAAGCGACGCGGCCGCGCTTTACACGCTTTATTAGGCGCGACATGTGAACAGCCCCTAAAGAGGCAGAAAGCATCGCTATTACTGCTGACGGTTGGACTTCTCGGTGTAAGCAGAGCTATATAACAGTTACAGCCACACAATCAATAGTGACTGGGAAATGGTCAACTTTGTGCTGCAGTTAAAGTGACACTTAAAGTGTAATTTGAATTTTTTATTTATGTTTATTTTATTTATACTGTTTAATTTATGTTCAATCTGTAGAAAGAAGTTCAGTGAGATTTCTCATGTGAAATTATACAGGGCAGAAAACAATTGGTTGATTTTGTGGCAAAACATTTAGCAGTGTTTGCATGTTGTTTTACTGCAAATAATTCATTAAAATAGAAGTAAAATGACATGCATTACAAGTTGAATTCAAATTGCACCAACATTTTTGCATTTTATGATTTTCAGTTGAATAAAACTATTTTCCCTTCATACGTTTCATAATTGAGGATTTCTTAAAAATACTATAAAAATCTCGTCTCGTGAACCGAATCCCGTGTCTCGTCACGTCTCGTGGGATAGGGGTCTCGTCACACCCTTATATATATATATATATATATATATATATAAGAGACAGAGAGAAAGAGAGAGAGAGAGAGATTAAATGGCATGTTCTTTCCAACAATATTCTAATTATATTATAATTGCATATATACTTATTTAAATTAAGTTCAAATTAAAACAGAAACAACAGGAAATTAGCTTAAATCAATGTCATGACAGCTACTGCACGTTCATAAACACAATGGGAGAGTAATATTTCATTCAGTTGGTCCATGAGAGTTTGTTTGAAAGTTTCTGTAGTGTTTTCATGCACAACACAAATTTATTTGCAGTCAGCACAATTTAGTCAACTTATTAACGCTGAAGTACAAAATGAATCCAAGACCAGCACGGAGGAATTATTGGAGCGGCCAATAATGGATGAATGAATTAACTTAAAAATGATGAGATTACTCTCCATTATCCCACAACATTATCGTTCCTACTAAACCACATCGAAATCAAGCATGCACACGCTGATGATAAAAACTAACAATGAGGGTGCTTTTACTGGGGTTTGGAGCATGTGTAATGGTAAAACATTCCATTCCATTTTCATAAACGAAGTCCAATTCGTATTTGTTTAGTTCCCAATAAATATATCTTTAAAAAAAAATCTAAAGCTGTGTCCGAAAGCGCCCACTCGTTCACTTGTTCACTAACCCTATATGGCAGTTGAGTGCACTATATCAGCAAAGAGTGAACGAAAATGAGTGAGCGAATTCGGACGTTGACGTTAATAGCATGCGCCAGACAATTTCATCATTAACATTTCCTGTACCCGTCTGTAATATGTCCTGTTTAGCTTCATGAATTGTATATTACGGTTTAAAATTAGCTGCCTAACATCCTCATCCGTCCCTAAAGCACATAAAAATTCGTCAATACATCATATTCTAAGACGTTGGTTAAATACACTGTACAACAGTTCACTAACATATGTGAAAAATCCACCAAATTATCATATGATAATAAGTATATGTATATATTATGATATAAACCTGTATCATTTCGCTTCAAAATATCTTTACAAAGATGTTCTAATTAATAAAAAATGACACTTACATTTGTAGAAGTTGCCGCTTCCCGTATTGCTGTCCGCCATATTTATTTGTCTTTCGCGCTCGATCGTCTTATCGTGTTGGATTTGGGGTGACGGCGCTTTAACGAGCGTACATCGAATGTACGCTCAAAATCAGAGAGGATTGTGGGTGAAAGTAGTGAACGAATGTAGGGAATGAAGTGGCTCACTCAGAATTCGGACAGCACTACAAAATGGCCGACACCTGATATAGTGCACTATATAGTGGATAGGGAGCGCTTTCGGACACAGCTCAAGATCCTTAATGTAATAAGCCTTTTTTAGCACTAAACATGTTTGGATTAGTTTTTTTTTTGTGTGTGTGTGTGTGTGTGTGTGTGTGTGTGTGTGTGTGTTTTAAATTTGAAAGATTTACCATGGATACAGCATGTGTATTCTGCTTTGTTTATAGGGCTGTATTCATTTAAGTTACTTATCACTTTCGGAGTGTTAAGAAAAAAAAAAATATTTTTTAAGTTTTTGGTAGTTTGTTCTGCAGCCCTCGTTAAAGATCATTAAATTAATTTTTCCGATGACTTATGTCCTAGTGGAAACCTATGTGTTTCTCATTCTCTCATTTTTGGGTTTTGGAGAGCAGGGACAGACGGAGGACATAAAACAATGTCCTCTGCTTTGTTATACTGCACCTCAACCCACAGGAAGGATCGAGGCTCAAGACGCCACACTGTCTCCCCTAATGACAGTGTCTCTCTCTTTCAGTGCTGTCTGCCAACTCAGAAACTCAAACCTTCAAGATTCAGTGAGGCTCGGGCAGCCACAGTTTAATATGACCTCACTGCAGACAACTCATTTTCAGAAACATCATCTTAACGCCTATAGGAACTTAGTGTGTGTGTGTATATGTATATATATATATATATATATATATATATAAACACACATATATAACAGATGTAATGGATTAACGTCTGTGTTTATAAACCTTCACTTTCCCTCTGAAATCAAGGTTAGGGAGTGGCATGGTTTGCCCAATGATTATTAAGTTGTATTTTTTTTTTCAACTTGATCTAGGAACATAGCCAAAGTCCATTGCATATACAGTAATTGTGTTTTTTCACAGGCAAGGGGGCTGTTTGAGGCGACAGTGTGGTTTAGTGTGTGTTAGAGCGGGCTGTTGAAGAGAGCTAGTGATCTGTCTTCATTTTGCGAACAGCAGCTGGAACTTGCAGCATGTGATTGGAACTAATGAGTTGTAATGGAACGGTATTCCTTAATCAGAGGGTTATTGGACGGTGCGTTGGTGTGCAGGACAAGCAATAATTTTCACACTTGTAAATACTCTTGAAGTGATTTATCTTTTGTCTTTTTGTTTTGGTCTTTCTTTCTTTCTTTCTTTCTTTCTTTAATCTGCAATTATATAAACACAGAATCTTCTCAAGGGACAAGACTATAGAAATGAAACTTGGATATATTTTAGAGTTTAGATTCACTGTGGTGCTTGTATAGCAGTATAGAATTACTGTTCTCAGAAAATAACTTAACATACAGCCATTATTGTCCAAATAGCTAACAACAAAAGTGAGTAAACCCTAAGTGATAACAGCACGTAACTGTACGTTGTTTAAGCCACGTCCTATTCATCATGTTTACTTTAATACAAGATATACAAATGTTATTGGCCACTCCAATAATTCCTCCGTACTGGTCTTGGATTCATTTTGTACTTCAGCGTTAATAAGTTGACTAAATTGTGCTGACTGCAAATAAATTTGTGTTGTGCATGAAAACACTACAGAAACTTTCAAACAAACTCTCTTGGACCAACTGAATGAAATGTTACTCTCCCATTGTGTTTATGAACGTGCAGTAGCTGTCATGACATTGATTTGAGATTTTTTTTTTTTAACTAAGTTGTAGAAACAATGAAATTGTGTTGATAAGTAGAACTTTCAGTGCCAAAGTCTGTTGTGGCACACTGACTGACTGATAGAAAGCGATGGAGGTGTGCCTGCAGCTATGAATGCAGATATAGAAGCACACACCTGCGTTCCAGGAGTCAAAGCCTGTGTTTATGGGTTCAAATGGCACGTTTAACTCTCATTACCTTGTATTAAAGCAGTTCAAATTCGGTGCTTTGAGTACAGTTCTCTCATACTGACCCGCAAAGAGTTTTTAAAATTGTTGCTCTCCACAAAGATGGCCTAGGCTATAAGAAGTTCGGTAACACCCTGAAACTGAGTGACCTTACAGTGGCCTTGGTCATACAGAGGTTTTCCAAGACGGGTTCCACTCGGAGCAGTTGAATCCTCGTGCTGGGCGTCAGCTGCAGAAGCTGGCTTAAAATAAAAGCAGACGCATGAGTGCTACCAGGATTGCTTTAGAGGTTCCAGAAGCGGAAGGTCCGCTCGTCAGAGCTGGTTTGCATGGCCATCGTTCCAGAAGCCTCTTCTGAAGCTGGCTCACAAGAAACCCGCAAACAATTTTTCAAATTCAATTTGTCAAAGAAATAAAAAGATTGAAATTAAAGATTGAAATGAAATGCATGATATAAATCTGGCAAAGAAAAACGAAACCAAAATACAATTAAAGTACATAATTTAGATGGAAATGATGTGTGTGAACGAGTGAGTAAATCCATGAGTGCGTGTCACCGCTCACTGTACCCGCCATCGCACTGTCCAAGAGCATGAAGTACTGAAACCATGTCCTGTGGTCTGAAGAGACGACGATAAATGTGTTTGGCTCAGATGGTGTCCAGCATCTTGGTGCTGGTCCCCTGCTTAGGATTACCTGGAGAATTGTGTCTTGCCTACAGTCAAGCGTGGTGGTGGTAGCATAATGGTCTGGGGATGCACGAGTGTGAGCTGCACTTCATTGAGGGAAACATGGATTCCAACATGTACTGTAACATTCTGAAGTAGAACATGATGCTTCAGAAAGTGGGCCGAATGACAGTTTTCCAACATGAAAAAGACCCCGAACAAACTGCCAACATGACAACTGCCATGCTGAGGAAGCTGAAGGTGAAGGTGATGGAGTGGCCAAGTCCAATGTGTGTTCAATCTCAAGCGGGAGGTAGAGAAGAGCCTTGTGTGAAACCAGCAGTAGCGTGCTTCGTGATGTCATTATGGAGGAGTGGAAGAGCATCCCAGCAACAACCTGTGCAGGTCTCGTGAATCCCATGCCCAGGAGGACTAAGGCAGTGATAGATAACAAAGGAGCGCACACAAAATATTGAGACTTTGGACACCGTTTTTACATGTTCACTTTGGGTGTCTCACTTTTGTTGCCAGTTATTTAGACAATAATGGCTGTATGTTGAGTTATTTTTATAGGACAGTAAATCTATACTGCTAATCAAGCTCCACATTGATTCTAAAGTTTATCCACGTTCATTTATATTGTATTGTCCCTTGGGGAACTGTACTCACTTTTGTGAGATACTGTATATCAACAGAAACAAGTGGTTTCTAAGATTTCTGTTAATTAGCTAAGTGGGCCCAGTGATATTGAAGCGCAGAAGTCGGCCGATATGACAGTGTGTCATTAGTTCCCTCTTATTTTTTTCTTTCTGTCACTATCTACAGTACCTTTTCTCAACCCAACAGGTACTCCCTAATGAGACCAGTGAGCCTGCAGGACGTTGTAGGACATTCGAGGAGAATACTGAATACTGACTGCTAAGGGCTGTGTGCTTAAACTGACATGCTCTTTGGGGAATGGCCTCTTAAAGGTGACCACTCCAATGAGGGAATAGGCCCAAGGACACATATGACACATTGGACCCTTATAGCAGGTCCAATATAACTGTTGCCAGGCCTGAAGGGCACTTGGGAAATACACCAGAAAGTGAGAGAGAGATCCTTCATCATGATCCTCTCTTCATCTCATCTTAACCGAAACTAGTACAAATATGAAATATTAAAATTTGAATAATTTCCCTTATGCATCTCATCCAGAAAACCCTTTTTCGAGCCTTCACTGTCAAAATCGGTACATTTTTAATTATTGTCACACTCATTCATTTCATGTGTTTTCGTCTCCTGTTTCTTGTCTTTTCACCTCTAAGCTCTTCATTAATTCTTAAACTGTTGTCATAATTGAAATGTTGTACCCAGTTGTGTGCAAAACATTTGATCATTGAATGTCCCTGTTTTTGCATCATTCATGCCTTATTCTTTTAAGCTCTGTAACTTGAGGAAAAAATTGTTCTTTATTATCTTTCTTTTCTACATGCTATTCTTTCAGAAATATCTTCTGGTTAAATTCAATGAAATGTTAGTAACTCAACTGAAAGACAATTGACAGGATCGTACTGATTGTTATAATTTGATAAAACTGGGCTGATGTTTGTGCTGTTGTCTGATATCACTTCATTGTCATTGAGGAACCGGCTTTTTCTAACTGTGTTCTGAAGTGATTTTATAAAATCACCCCTGTGTTCTCTTAATTGTGGCAGTTTTAAGAAACTAATTAATATGACATCCGTCTTTGAAAAGTCTGAGTTTATAATGGGGAAAAGTGATGGAGAAAAGAAAATATCCTGCATAAGAGGGATGACCCTTTTACACATTTTTAACAGGTTGTTTTGTCATGAGTGTCTGGCTGCTTGTCCAAGAGAGGGAAGTCATAAGCTGATAACGCTGATAGATTCGGGGGACAATTTCCATTGGTAATGAGAGTTAAACGTGCCATTTGAACCCATAAACACAGGCTTTGACTCCTGGAATGCAGGTGTGTGCTTCTATATCTGCATTCATAGCTGCAGGCACACCTCCATCGCTTTCTATCAGTCACTGACTGTGTGCCACAACAGACTTTGGAACTGAAAGTTCTACTTATGAACACAATTTCATTGTTTCTACAACTTAGTTAAAAAAAAAAATGTTTTATTAAGTTAATGTAATGATCAATATTATTATGTCAACAGAACTTAAAAGTTTTAAATAAATCAATCAATTGGACCTTTTAACTTGCAACCATTAATTTAAGTTGTGCTGACATGTCTCTGAAGTACTTTTTAGAGTGTAGGCTCCAGCAACCCCATGACCCAAAAGGTCTGAAAAATGGCTAGATGCATGTTTTGATGATGCTTATTTATTTATTTTTGCACAATGTAATGTCATGCCACGTGTTACGAATGAGGCTCCCTCTTCGCGTCCTCCGGATCAGCAGAGGTCGCTCTCACCTGAGTATTAACTGGTTTCGGACTACAATTCCCATAGACCCTCAAACCTGGGACTGATTACACACACACACCTGATCCAGATCACCTCTCTATATAAGCACTACACAGACAATACTTTAACGCAAAGTCTTGATTGGCCTTACCGTGATCATTTCTGAGCGTTTTCCTTGTGGACAATATTATTATAATATTGTTATTATATAACAATATTGTTGTGACCTCTGCCTGTTTTTTTGGTTATTGTACCTTTGCCGCCTGTCCCGGTTTATGTTTATGGTTCGCCTTTGCTGTTGTTACTGCTGCTTATTGACCCTTGCCTGTCTGACGCGGAGTATTTGGATCCACACGCCGCTGACCCATCGTTACACCACCATCACTTACACTTTCATACGACTCAAGAGTGCCATTTCAACGTGTCTGAGGCCTCTCAGCATGGTTTCAGCTATTTGTAAAAAGACGGTAACATTTTTTATCAAGCGAGTCCCTTATGCAAAACTTAAAGGGTGGCTCCAGCTGCACCCTCACCCTCCCTGAAGACGGCTTCTTAGCAAACTGCCATGCTTTCTGTCCTCCAGTACACGGTTGAATGACACATTCCTAAATAAAGCCTAATTTGTATACACAGTTTGAGCCTGTCCTCTTGAGTGCACTGCCACTCAGAGCTCCATTCAGAATCCAGAATCCTGATTAAAGCACTGTAGTCCAGAGATACCAGCGCTGATGCTAATCCCCAGCCTCGTCGTGTCAATCAAGATAGCGGCCATCCCTGTACGCCAAATGATTTAATTTTTTTTTTTTAAAATTCAAGAAGCCAAATTTATCCTTTTATACCTTTCTATCAGTAGAAACATGGGTTTGATGATGTTCTGAGTGTTTTAGAGCAATCACCTAAAGAAAGAGGAAGAAGAGGTTGTTTTGTTAGGTTTCAGTCTGTTTTATTGTTGTGCCTGAGGAGACTAAATGCAATGTCAAAGCTAATGTAGCGTAAAGTGTTTTGTAGGAGAGAATAGAGTTTGACAAGTGCAAAATAGGAATGAATTAAAGGATGAGCTCAGCCTATTCTATTGTATCATATGGCTCTAGTAATTGTTTTGGTTATCAAAGTCTTGTCAATTTGCCACCTGTCACATCCACATTAGAAATAGGGAATTCATTTGCACCTTCAAAACCCATCCTTTATCCAGCAGTGCAGTCATCTTATGATGAGATGAGCAAACTCTTTTATTTATCAAAAGCTAAACAAGTTTTTTTGTGTGTGTTTTTTTATCCTTAATATGAGCTAAATGATGTAGTATATAATATTTCTCTTGCAGATGTAGTTAATTGCTTTGTATTACCAAAGTGATATTGTATACCGATGACTGTTTAATTAAAAAGGCCAGATGTGAAGGTTTGTTGATGCATATTACAGGTCAGATAAAACAGTTTGGCTCTAGAAAAGTATAATATTGTGCAATCCTTATGTAATATGGCTGAATCCTGTCTTACTGGACCTGACTACACTTGAATTTGTAGTGTTTGCCACAGTAAACTGCTATTTGTTGGGGAAAGTAGCAATGGTTTGAAAACAACTGAACCAGTAAAATGAACCACAGCAGTCCTCAGATCTGTGGTTTTCTGTTGTTGTCTGAAGGCTACTTAAATATTTATTCAGAAGCATTTATTATTTGTAATTTACACTTTCATTTGATTTTGAGATGCTCTCATTCAAAATAATAATAAAAAAAACTAGGTTGATCAAGTTAACAAAGCATATACAGGTGCTGGTCGTATAATTAGAATATCATAGAAAAGTTGATTTATTTCACTAATTCCATTCAAAAGTGAAACTTGTACATTTATATTCATTCATTACACACAGACTGATATATTTCAAATGTTTATTTCTTTTAATTTTGGTGATTATAACTGACAACTAAGGAAAATCCCAAATTCAGTATCTCAGAAAATTAAAATATTGTGAAAAGGTTCAATATTGAAGACACCTGGCGCCACACTCTAATCAGATAATGAACTCAAGAAGGCCGTTAAATGGTCTCTCAGTCTAGTTCTGTAGGACACAATCATGGGGAAGACTGCTGACGTGACAGTTGTCCAAAAGACGACCATTGACACCTTGCACAAGGAGGGCAAGACACAAAAGGTCATTGCAAAAAAAGTATGGCTGTTCACAGAGCTCTGTGTCCAAGCACATTAATAGAGAGGCAAAGGGAAGGAAAAGATGTGGTAGAAAAAAGTGTACAAGCAATAGGGATAACCGCACCCTGTAGAGGATTGTGAAACGAAACCCATTCAAAAATGTGGGGGAGATTCACAAAGAGTGGACTGCAGCTTGAGTCAGTGCTTCAAGAGCCACCACCCACAGACGTATGCAAGACATGGGTTTCAGCTGTCGCACTCCTCGTGTCAAGCCACTCTTGAACAACAGACAGCGTCAGAAGCGCCTCGCCTGGGCTGGTGTTGGTTCACTGTGTTTTCTGAGGTCCAAGGTCAACGCAGCCGTATACCAGGAAGTTTTAGAGCACTTCATGCTTCCTGCTGCTGACCAACTTTATGGAGATGCAGATTTCATTTTCACCTGCACACAGCGCCAAAGCAACCAGTACCTGGTTTAAGGACCATGGTATCCCTGTTCTTAATTGGCCAGCAAACTCGCCTGACCTGAACCTGATAGAAACTCTATGGGGTATTGTGAAGAGGAAGATGCGATATGCCAGACCCAACAATGCAGAAGAGCTGAAGGCCACTATCAGAGCAGCCTGGGCTCTCATAACACCTGAGCAGTGTACAATATAAATTTTGATGTGTTGTCATTTTTTGTGAAGTTTCTTTGAAACTGTTTATTGCCTTGCTTTTACAACACTTGGCAGACCTCTGAAAAACTGTGCAGCTGTTGTCTAATGTATTACTGAGTCAAATGAAAACAACAGTAACAAAAGGGTCAGACTTGATTTTTTTTTTCGATAATTGATTGGATTGTGAAAAGTAGGTGTTTCATACCAAAATAAAAATAGAAAGGCCCCATTAAAAGTAAGTGGTTTTGTCAAGTGAAAAAGCAAGTTGTTTCAGCCGCAGAGCAATTTTAAAATACATGATTACTAGGTCACACTTTAGGGTCCAATTCTCACTATTAACTATGACATCGGCTAATATGCTTAGAAATATGTTAAACGTGCATATAGTTAAAGCATAAAGTTGTCTATGACATTTTTTTGTCTTAAGCGGTCATGATTGAAGTGGAATAGGGTCCACATTAGGTGGATTTCCCAATGTATTCTTAAAGGGTCTATACGAATATATAAGAATTTGTATGTATTAATCTCCATTTGCATTGCCAATGAGTGATCAATTATACAAAAACAAAATAATAAAATAAAATAAAAAAATAAAAACTAGACTTTCCCCAACTTCATGTAGCCTATGACTGATTTTATGTGAAGGACTTGGATCGGTTTTGTCTTGAAAATCAACAAGATGTGACGAATACACACTCTCCTGAAAGCCTTTCTTCCTTTCAGTGACGCATGAAACCATAGTTTAGTCAGGATAATGCCAACAGAGCTATGCTGTACTTTAATGCCAATGTATCATGCTGACCTGTTGTCTCACATACCCAAATCCATAGTCTATAGTCTCCAATATACTTTATACTCTTGAAGACTGGAAAAGAACTTTGCCTGAGTATATTGTGGCCTTGAATCGCGTTCAGTCTCTTGTACGTTATGTGAGCTTGACTTCACTGCAGTTTAGAGGGCTGCATTGGGTTTGGGCTCCGGCGGGACCCAATGCAAATCTCACGTGAGCGGGCGGTTTTACCTTTTCTGCAGGCGGGAGTGGGCGGTCAGAAAATTTAGCGGGAGACCCGCGGGGAACGGTGGGATTTGGCGTGTAGTAGAAATGGGGTGAACACAAGAAGTTGAGAAGAAAATGAAAGCGGCTGTTTACTTTTTACTGTTTACTGTTTACAGACATATGGAAACAATTCTCAATTGACCCTTCGCAAACAGTTTGATTGACAGGCGATCTAACTAGTAACAACGCCGAATCCGCCTTCTTATCCGAGCCGTCAGGGAGTCGCCTATAGTACATTAGTGTTGGTGAACTTGAAATATTGTGTGTCCTCACATGTTTCCACGCTTGAAACAACATTCCTTCATGTTCATTCATGTTTATTTGATGCTGTAAATGAACTAGTATGAAGATATGATCGGTTCACGAGTCTCGACACATTAAGGAGCCACTGTACAGTATTTAAACTGCTTTAAAAAATGACAATATTTTAAAAATGAAACCATTTCATACGTTGTCAGCGTCCTCTTTGCTCCGCGATGTATTTTTCACATCGTGAGAACATGATGTGTGGCGTGAGAGAGTACGGGTCGTCGGGCATTGCAACACGGGGCGATTTTTGCGAAGGGTCAATTGTCACGGACAAAATGGGAGTTAAACTTCGTAAGTTGCGGTAAATGTGCAAAAGTTTTCGTTTACAACGGACATAAATCTGGCACCTCTGTCCTGAGGCGACATACAGTTTTCTGTTTCCATGTTCTCGTTTTATGAGTCGATATGCAGTAGCCTAAAAACTGAGGTGGCGCTAGTGAGTTAGGCCTAATGTTTTACAACCCTAATAAAAACAATGAGCCTAGCCAAAATGTTTCACATGTGTGGTGCTTTGGTTTAGCATTGGTTAATTCATCTTATTTAAACAATCAGGTTTAAAGACTGTTATTCTGGATGTTAACCTGAACGAATATTTAATCTGAGTATATGTGCAGCTACATTACGTCACATAAACTGGACACAAACATTGTGGGCGCGGGCGGGAGTGGACACACAGGTTGCTGGAGCGGGCGGGTGCGGGTTTAAGAAACAGTCCCGCGCAGGGCTCGACTGCAGTTCACTAAATGGCCATCGGTATTGCTAATAACAATGGTTTCTGAATTCTACATTAAGCCCCTTTTCAGATAATATTTCCATGCTACCGTACCCTAAGAAACACAGTAATACCATATTATATGTTCTTGTGGTGTCCGCTTCCTATAGATTTGTTCAGGCATTAGTAAAGTGATCCATCTTCCTGTCAGAGGCTGTTTCTTTGGCGGAGGACTGTCATGAAATCAGCCCTTCTGCTTCACTCCTCCACAGATTTGACTTGTGAGAAAACACTGATGTTGATATGCTGTGTTATGACAATTAGAAATGCAAATTTGAACTTCCCTCAAAGGTATACTGTGTGGTCCTGTTTCCTGAAGTTGCCTAAAGTATAAAAGTTAATTCTGTTGTTTAGTTAGCTACGTTTGTTAATCAACAACTCTAACAGTTCATCAGTGTGTGTTTGAAAGAATCCTGACGTAAAATTGTGCATTCTCATTCTGTTTTCAAATAACTTATTGGTGTTTAGAGAAATATGTGCAGTTGAAAGCTGTTAGATTGCACCTGGATGATTAAAAAAATGTTAGACTCTATTCTAAAATAACTAATAATTCATTCATACTAACGTGGCCATTTCAGCTCGTCTCTTTGTTGTAGTCCACGACCCACTGATGTATAAAGATTAGCTGTTTAAGTTTAATCTCAATAATAGCAAATCCCATGTGGCCTTTCATATTTTTCAGACTTGGTTCGAAGTAAAGGAGGTATTCCTAAATGGCTCAAGAAACATTTAACTGAAAACATGAGTGCATCTGAGTAAATGTGTGAAGGAAACACAGCTATTCTTTGAGAAGCTCATTGCATGCGTTTGCTGTAGGCGGTAAGGTGTGCTGGCTGAATTGGAGGGATGGTGGTACTTTTCATGGCAGGCATGTGCTTGTGGCATCTCTCACCCTGTGTTTCTCCAACACATAATGCCGGTTCTTCCTCTGTCTTTCATGCAGCTCCTGAAAGCCTCGGTTCTCTCTCTCGGTTTCTCATCATTTCAGCTGAGCACATCTTCAAAGAAAGTGTAGAGAGAGAGAAAAAAACAATCTGGATGTGAATGAGCTAGCAAATAGCATGTCATCTATACAAAACGCTGAGAAGGGTTGAAGAAAACTTCTTGTTTCACAATAAACATGCAACATCCAAACATGTGGCCACACATTTAAAAGACATCACTGTTTTGTTCGGGACAGATAGAGCACTCAGTGCTATCAGGACACAGCAAACAGCCATGGGTGGGATTTCCTATAGATGTCCAAATACAAATTGTCCCATCAAACATGAGAAACATGGCTGATCACCCAAATATGACAATCCGGTAACTCTTTAGATTAGGGAACACTACGGTTGCTATATTAGCATACATATTACTAGCATACTGGATGTTTATTAGTGCTTAAAAAACACACATTGATGCCTTATTCTGCACGACCACATTCTACATCCCTTAACCCACCCAATACCTAAACACAACGGCTCAATAACTACCATACTATCAATAAACTGTAGTTAGGAGTTTACTGAGGGAAAACTCCTAGTTAATAGTGTATATGCATGATACCAGCTAGGTGATATAAAGTGTCCAGTCCTTATTCACTCATTAATCCGTTATGTCAAACCTGTACAACTAAGATTCTAGAATCTGAGCTGCTGTTTTTCATTTAATGACAGCAAAGCTTCAAGAGTCATAAAAGCATGTTTCAAAAAGTCCAAATGAATTGGCCATTATGTTCCAAATCACCTGAAACAGACAGAAATCATTGTTCACTGAACATTTTCCCCTCATCACAGTTGCCATTCATACTTGTCACATTAAGACGTCACAAGATAAGCGATGTCAGTGGCAACAAACATTTGATTTAAAAAATACGATTCGAATTTGAGGTTAAGGCTGTGTTCATACAGTTCTTTTGGTCAGGACCAAAAAAGAAAACAATCCATTTAGCCCTTGTTCGCTTAGTGTTCACACGGTCATTTATAACTTTCAGTCTGTCCTTTTTAGGGTCGCATCTTTGGTTCTTCAGATGTCTTTGATCTGTGTTGAATCCATATTTCCTTCAAACTGCGAGTTTGTTTGGTGTGCATCAAAGTCCGGATTGCAGCTTCCACACTTATTAAAATGAACTGCACTAATAGAGCAATCACACAAGACCCTGTTTTAATTGAACCAAACCAAGTGTGAGCAAACCCTGAGATTGCTTTTATTGTACGGAAAAGATGCTTCCAAGGAAGAAACTCAAAAGTCTTTGGAGCAATGTGAGCAAATTATGTCAAAATTTTGCAGTATACTAACCAGTTAACCAGCAAAAATAGCTTGTTTAACCAGCTTCACCAGAAAGTCTGTGATGTTTTGTTTGTTTGTTTGTTTTTTCTGTACATCAGCACTAACCAAGCCTGGACTAGCATGAAAAGGGTCTGTTTCTCTTCCAACAGTCTTCTGCAAATTATCTCTCAATTCTAAACATATTTCCCTTCCTCACTTTTATCATCACTCTATATCAGTCCCTCCAGAAAAACACGATAATGCGATCGTTTGATTTCATGCATAATCAGCCAAAGCCCATATTTATGCATATTTTTCAAATACGCCGCACATTATGCGGGCTAGCATGATTTCATAATCCCTGTATTTTCGTTGGTCACATAAATCTTAGCAGAAAGTTGAAAAATGTAGCGTTTACTTCACACAAGTAAAGCGGCGTTATTTTCCCTCGATTGGGAACCTCATGAAGTGACGTAATCACGCGACGTGAACATCGTCTGCAAACCCCGCGGGAAAAACCGTGATGAAGAATGCGAATCATTCTCATAAGCTCAAAAGAGCGTGTGAATCAGTTTCCGCTGCGTCACATTCAGCCGAGACCTCCCCTCGATTCTTCTCCACCTCTCATCTGTTTTGCAGACGATGAGCAGCTCAGCCTCTCAGAAGGTCATTTGTGAGACTCGTTAAGCATTTCTCTCTGTTGATAAGGACTGAGAACAGATAGCACACCGACTTTTGCAGGCCAGTCCATTGGCTTACAAAGGAGATGAATCACCTGTCCTCCCAGTGGCTTCTCACTTCGCTCTTTTTGTTTATACCTCAGAGCGTCCCAGGAGAGAATCGAGATGGGCAATGACATCTCAAGGAGGAGACTCTGGGATGAGGTTAGATATCTGGAGCCTGGGCTGAAAACACTGCAGTTAAAGGATTAGTTCACCCAAAAATGTAATTTCTGTCATTAATTTCTCACCCTCATGTTGTTCCACACCCGTAAGACCTTCGTTCATCTCCGGGACAGAATTTATTTATTTATTTATTTTAAATCCTCCCTTGAAATTACCATCATTCAAGGTCCAGAAAGTAAAACAAATATCATTAAAATGGTTAATGTGACTGCCTTTATTTCACATGAACACAATCTGCATTGTAAAAAGCGCTATATAAGTAAAGGTGACTTGACTTGACTTTTTAAGAATATTTGTTAAATATAACAAACATTTGTGTCTGATTTATCTCAATCGTTACAACGTTAAACAACAATTGTTTTTTTGCTAGATATGATTGTGCCACATCGCACAGCAATTTCACATTTTGGTATGAACAAACAAAAGATTGGTCTTTGAAAACTTGGTTCGGACATAGTTTGAGGTCAGTTCCTGTGCTCATCTGTTCATGTACACATGGATGTTGGTGTGTGGGGCTCACTGTGTCGTCGTTCACATGTGGTGTGAATATTGTGCTCATTTAGGACACACACCGGCCATAAATCATTCACAGGGGCTTGAATAGAGGTAGAGGCCGTGTCCCTCGATTTCCGCCCGTGTCCTCCTGGCGCAGATCAGAGTTTGTGTGAATTCACTCCCTCTCACCCTGCAACAGATTCATCATCTCCCTGAGTGCTGTTGGATAAATAGAGGACTCTCAAGCGCCCCTAGGTTTGTTAAATTACAAGAAGGCATCAAAGCATGTGTCACACCTCGTCTCACCTGATCACCACATGGACTTTTAGTTTGTTGTCATTTTCACAGTCACATGTTCCTTTGTTTGTAGTTCCCGCCACAATCTGTTTCCATGGACACTAATCTAATCACCACAGCTGATCACAATCACTCATCTCGTTATCCCCTGTGCTCAGTGTATTTAAGTTCAGTTCAGTTCTTCCTTCTTTGTCTGGTATTGTATGTGTATGCGTTGGATGTGTCCCTGTGTCTCTGCCTGGATTACCTGCCTGGATTACCTGCCTGGATTATAAAGTTTACCTGTTTCTCACTTTATCTTCGTCTTCGTGTTTATCTGCACACCCTACGTTACAGCATGTGGACGGAACAGGACTGCTAGAGTTCATACAGAGCTCCACAGCCTCACATAGAACATTAATACAGCCTGCTTTTAACCAGAGTAATAATTTTTGCTCTTGACAGGTCTTGCTGAATGAATATATGGGCTTATGGGTGCCGTTCTCAAAAAAATTAGTTTTTTTTTTACCCCTCTATAATGAATACTGTAATTAGCTGCCATGTTTTCATACCTGTATATTGTTGAAATAACCTTCATTTTTTTGATATGGAGTGGCATAGTTACTTCAACAACAGTGCTTTTTAAGGACACAGTAATATATTCTCTCCGCAATACAGACCGGTTACGCACAAAACTGATTTATGCCGTTGGAATGTACAGTTGTTTTTTTTATTTGTATATATCAATATTTTCTGAGAAATTCCCCCCAATTGATTAATAATAATAATAATATTATTATTATTATTATTATTATTATTATGTCCTAAATAAAAGCATTGAAATGGACATTATAGAAATGGCTTTTTGTTTCCACGCCATAGAGCTATAACTGTTTCAATAACTGGCCTAAAATCTTTATATTTAGTGTATTTAATGTAGAGATATATGTAGGTATAGAGCTAGAGGCCAACAAGTCAAATCCAGCACTTTTTACAATGGACCCCTTTTCAAATTTTCGGGTTTCTCAAAAGCGGAATAGTTGGGTAAAATTTTATAGCAGTGAATGAGAGACTTTAAAATATATTTAATATAATGTTAAATAAATAAGTAAATAATGCTATATAAATGTATAACATTAAATATATTTTTAATGTTTCCTTTTATGCAAATAGCAAAAGAAAAACTCAACAATAGTGTTTTCATATCTTTCAAAAAGAGGAAAAAATAGTGAGTGATTCATAATGGCAGACAGAAGAGAGAAAAATGTCATTTTTACCGTCACTCCCATAACCGCTGTATTAGAAACAACCTCACAGCCGCATCAAACAGATTTCTGTAATGTGTTGCAAAGGTAATGTAATTCTAAGAATAGTGTTATAAATTACATTTAAAAGATGAAAATATATAAAAAAAACTTTCTTATTTATAAAGAAAAAGTTCTGGTGAGGGGGAAAAAAAGAAAACCTATCTCATAATTTCTACATGATAACTCATTATTTCATAGTAACTCGTTATTTCTGGATATTAAGTCGTTATTTCAACATAATATCTCGTTATTAATAGATAATGCACCTATGTCCTCGTCTTCAGTGGTGCAGCAGAAAAGAGTCGGATTCGAATCCGCCTTTTGCCCAGCTTACTCTTTTCTATTTTCTCAAATCACATCAGAAATGCCTTTATTTTCAATAAAAATGAAAATACTGTTCTAAAAGTGAAAATAAACTGCCTAACGAGTGTTTCTACTCTATTTACTTTTGTAAATAGTAATTAGATGCTATAGATTGTTTTGGCAGATACTATTTGCACCTCAGTATTGAAAATAAAGGCATTTCTGATGTGAAAATAGAGAAGAGCGAGCTCAGCAAAAGCCGGATTCGAACCCGCGGCGATCATGGTAAAAGCCAGGCCTGCGAGCTGACTCACTACTGCTGCACCACTGACCCTAACCCGTTTAATCTCAATTGGTAACACTTTAAAATAATATTCATTAGTTAACAACATTACATGAACTGCACTTACACAGCATTTATTCATCTTTGTTCATGTTAATTTCAACTTTTACTAATACATCATTAAAATCTTGTTAACATTAGTAAATGCACTGTGAACTAACATGAACAATGAACATACTTCCTGGATCTTGTAAGAACTCTTGCTGCTGCATTGTAGACCAGATGTAGTTTGTTTATTAAGCGAGCAGGGCAACCACCCAGTAGAGCATTACAGTAATCTAGGCTATGAACACATGAACTAACTGTCCCGTACTTATCATTGAGAGCATATGTCCTAGTTTAGATATACAGGGAGTGCAGAATTATTAGGCAAATGAGTATTTTGACCACATCATCCTCGTTATGCATGTTGTCTTACTCCAAGCTGTATAGGCTGGAAAGCCTACTACCAATTAAGCATATTAGGTGATGTGCATTTCTGTAATGAGAAGGGGTGTGGTCTAATGACATCAACACCCTATATCAGGTGTGCATAATTATTAGGCAACTTCCTTTCCTTTGGCAAAATGGGTCAAAAGAAGGACTTGACAGGCTCAGAAAAGTCAAAAATAGTGAGATACAGTACTGTGCAAAAGTTTTAGGCAGGTGTGAAAAAATGCTGTAAAGTAAGAATGCTTTCAAAAAGAAACTTGGTAATAGATTATATTTATCAATTAACAAAATGCAAAGTGAGTGAACAGAAGAAAAATCTAAATCAAATCCATATTTGGTGTGACCACCCTTTACCTTCAAAACAGCATCAATTCTTCAAGGTACACTTGCACAAAGTCAGGGATTTTGTAGGCATATAGTTAGGTGTATGATTAAACAATTATACCAAACAGGTGCTAATGATCATCAATTCAATATGTAGGTTGAAACACAATCATTAACTGAAACAGAAACAGCTGTGTAGGAGGAATAAAACTGGGTGAGGAACAGCCAAACTCAGCTAACAAGGTGAGGTTGCTGAAGACAGCTTACTGTCAAAAGTCATACACCATGGCAAGACTGAGCACAGCAACAAGACACAAGGTAGTTATACTGCATCAGCAAGGTCTCTCCCAGGCAGAAATTTCAAGGCAGACAGGGGTTTCCAGATGTGCTGTCCAAGCTCTTTTGAAGAAGCACAAAGAAACAGGCAACGTTGAGGACCGTAGACGCAGTGGTCGGCCAAGGAAACTTACTGCAGCAGATGAAAGACACATCATGCTTACTTCCCTTCGCAATCGGAAGATGTCGAGCAGTGCCATTAGCTCACAATTGGCAGAAAACAGTGGGACCCTGGTACACCCATCTACTGTCCGGAGAAGTCTGGTCAGAAGTGGCCTTCATGGAAGACTTGCGGCCAAAAAGCCATACCTCCGACGTGGAAACAAGGCCAAGCGACTCAACTATGCACGAAAACACAGGAACTGGGGTGCAGAAAAATGGCAGCAGGTGCTCTGGACTGATGAGTCAAAATTTGAAATATTTGGCTGTAGCAGAAGGCAGTTTGTTCGCCGAAGGGCTGGAGAGCGGTACACGAATGAGTGTCTGCAGGCAACAGTGAAGCATGGTGGAGGTTCCTTGCAAGTTTGGGGCTGCATTTCTGCAAATGGAGTTGGGGATTTGGTCAGAATTAATGGTATCCTCAATGCTGAGAAGTACAGGCAGATACTTATCCATCATGCAATACCATCAGGGAGGCATCTGATTGGCCCCAAATTTATTCTGCAGCATGACAACGACCCCAAACATACAGCGAAAGTCATTAAGAACTATCTTCAGTGTAAAGAAGAACAAGGAGTCCTGGAAGTGATGGTATGGCCCCCACAGAGCCCTGATCTCAACATCATCGAGTCTATCTGGGATTACATGAAGAGAGAGAAGCAACTGAGGCTGCCTAAATCCACAGAGGAACTGTGGTTAGTTCTCCAAGATGTTTGGGCCAACCTACCTGCCGAGTTCCTTCAAAAACTGTGTGCAAGTGTACCTAGAAGAATTGATGCTGTTTTGAAGGCAAAGGGTGGTCACACCAAATATTGATTTGATGTAGATTTTTCTTCTGTTCACTCACTTTGCATTTTGTTAATTGATAAATATAAACTATTAACATGTCTATTTTTGAAAGCATTCTTACTTTACAGCATTTTTTCACACCTGCCTAAAACTTTTGCACAGTACTGTATATTGCAGAGGGATGCAGAAATCTTAAAATAGCCAAGCTTCTGAAGCGTGATCATCGAACAATCAAGCGTTTCATTCAAAATAGTCAACAGGGTCGCAAGAAGCGTGTGGAAAAACCAAGGCGCAAAATAACTGCCCGTGAACTGAGAAAAGTCAAGCGTGCAGCTGCCAAGATGCCACTTGCCACCAGTTTGGCCATATTTCAGAGCTGCAACATCACTGGAGTGCCCAAAAGCACAAGGTGTGCAATACTCAGAGACATGGCCAAGGTAAGAAAGGCAGAAAGTCGACCACCACTGAACAAGACACACAAGCTGAAACGTCAAGACTGGGCCAAGAAATATCTCAAGACTGATTTTTCTAAGGTTTTATGGACTGATGAAATGAGAGTGAGTCTTGATGGGCCAGATGGATGGGCCCGTGGCTGGATTGGTAAAGGGCAGAGAGCTCCAGTCCGACTCAGACGCCAGCAAGGTGGAGGTGGCGTACTGGTTTGGGCTGGTATCATCAAAGATGAGCTTGTGGGGCCTTTTCGGGTTGAGGATGGAGTCAAGCTCAACTCCCAGTCCTACTGCCAGTTTCTGGAAGACACCTTCTTCAAGCAGTGGTACAGGAAGAAGTCTACATCCTTCAAGAAAAACATGATTTTCATGCAGGACAATGCTCCATCACACGCGTCCAAGTACTCCACAGCGTGGCTGGCAAGAAAGGGTATAAAAGAAGAAAATCTAATGATATGGCCTCCTTGTTCACCTGATCTGAACCCCATTGAGAACCTGTGGTCCATCATCAAATGTGCGATTTACAAGGAGGGAAAACAGTACACCTCTCTGAACAGTGTCTGGGAGGCTGTGGTTGCTGCTGCACGCAATGTTGATGGTGAACAGATCAAAACACTGACAGAATCCATGGATGGCAGGCTTTTGAGTGTCCTTGCAAAGAAAGGTGGCTATATTGGTCACTGATTTGTTTTTGTTTGGTTTTTGAATGTCAGAAATGTATATTTGTGAATGTTGAGATGTTATATTGGTTTCACTGGTAAAAATAAATAATTGCAATGGGTATAAATTTGTTTTTTGTTAAGGTGCCTAATAATTATGCACAGTAATAGTCACCTGCACACACAGATATCCCCCTAAAATAGCTAAAACTAAAAACTAAAACTTCCAAAAATATTCAGCTTTGATATTAATGAGTTTTTTGTGTTCATTGAGAACATGGTTGTTGTTCAATAATAAAATTAATCCTCAAAAATACAACTTGCCTAATAATTCTGCACTCCCTGTATATTTAAGATGGAAGAATGCAGTTTTATTCTAGAAATGTGGCTTTCAAATGAAAGATTGGTATCAAAGAGCACACCCAGGTTCCTAACCGACGAAGACGACTTAACAGAGCAGCTATCAAGTGTTAGACAGTGTTTTAGGTTCTAATTAGAATTCTAAAATCAGAACCTTTGTTTGTTTGTTTTTTCTGAATGTAGTAGTAGGAGTGTATTGTCAAGATTAACGGCAGATTTTCATAGGGCAAGTTTCTCTATTGGCTGTCACATGAGTAAAAAATGCAAGTGTCTTTCAAATTTGAGTCATCACGAGCGCGGGCTTTGACCGTGACCATCGCTGCTGAGCATGAAGATGAAGATCGCTGGATAAAGGGCTGAATATGGATATATTCCTTGCAAATTTATAGATTACAAAAATTTGTACAGCGACCAAATAAAACAGATCTGAATTTATGTTGTGTTTTGGTGTATCTTATGGTTGTATTATCCGATGCTTTATAAGAGCCTTTAGTGTCACAGCAGACAAACTGAATATTTCAAAGTGGTTAAACAATTACAACAAAATGTTGTTCATTTTAAGATTTTAAGTCTTGTTTGACATTATATAATCCTCCGAAACAAATTTGTCACGAACAGAAATGTTATTTCATATTAAGTAGATGAGTAAACTGCATTTAATAAAGGCAATACAAATATACATTGATAAAACAATTGAATATAACAAAACACACAATTCATACTTGAATATGTAAATAATTTACGTTTTATTGCTGTCAATACGTATTTTATATTTTAGTGCTATAGATTTTTTGTGTCTGTGAAAACGTACAGAGAATTCACACACTGCTTTTCTTGAATAGTAGATAATTTGCCATTGTGACCATCAAGATTCAACAATCAGGTTTCATATGTGAACAACTCTTGTGTCTCTTTTAGTGGATTGATTTTCACATCGGTTTTGCCATTACCTGTATGTATCATAGTATACAGTGCATAGCATTTTTTTCTAGATAACATATTCATACGGCATATACGTCATGAAGTTATTTCTTCCTTACCCAGTTTTCTCAAGCACACAGTCTGTTCAGTGCTAGAAGGCGTCGGAATGCCAAGCAGGCAGCAGAGTCTCCCCGGAGACGACTGAATTATGAATGAGACTTCACTTGCAGCCGTCTCTGGATGGGTTATTCTTTCTAATGGTGCGTCCTCCGTCTCCAAGGGTCACCGCGTATTCTGATGCAGCAACACACTTCTACTGCAACGCTTTAGGTCCGTGGTACCTTATCAATATTTGTTTGGGTGATATAATGATGTTTCTGATAGAGATATTTATACTTTTGGGGAATTTAATCAAATATTTTAAAGTTTCAAAATATTTCTGTAAACCTTGGTATTCAGCTTGCGTCTATTCTTTCTTTGTAACTCTTTCTTTTTAATGCTTATTGGTTGAATCTTGGGAAAGGTCATATTTCAACCTAACATCAAAAGGAAACAAGATGTTATGTTTTGCATGAAAAAAAGTAGCCTTTAAGATTACGTGTGTGTGTGTGTGTGTGTGTGCGCGCGTGCGTGCGTGTGTGCGTGCGTGCGTGCGAGTGTGTGCGTGCGAGTGTGTGCGTGTGAGTGTGTGCGTGTGAGTGTGTGTGTGTGTGAGTGTGTGTGTGTGTGGTAAGCACATTTCTCTTCCCAACTGTCAGAAACCTGCTGTCATCTCATTTACTGTATATATTATTTATTGTGTAAAATACATTATTTATTATATATATATATATAATCATATCATTTCTGAGAGAATCATATTCACGGTATATATCCACTTGAGTGTGGGAAAAAACAACAGCAACAACCAAAAAAAAAAAACATTTTGTGAATGCATTAATCTAAACTCTTTTGAATTAATGTTTTAAAATTACTTAGTTACTCAAGAAGACATGTAAGACATATTTGGTATCTATAATTGTTGAAGTTTTAATTTCCTAAATATGTATTATATTTTGGTAAATCTGCCTCATATTAGAATAATAAGAATCAGTTTTCTCATTAAAGGTAGGGTAGGCAATTTTTAAAAAATATATAAAATGATATCCTGGTATTAATCAATGTCAAATAAAATAGAAGTTGTCTAAACATTTAAACATGCACAGTGTATATATCTTCTGTGGAAGTCTCAGGACCAAAAAATGTTTGTCCAATCATAGCATTCGGTCTGAAAGACATCACACACCATCTGCACGTTCCGTAAGGCTGTGCAGAGCTGTCGACAGACCGTCACCAAGCGACAAAAACAAATGGCAGCCACCTTTTACAGTTCCTCTTGAGCCAAATCAATGAGCTTATGCTACATTCATGCCCTGTCATAACCGTGATTATGATTCCCGTAGCTGTCCTCAGACTATCAACGCCGAAATTAATCTGCAACAGTCAGGCGGTACATGTAAGAGCTCTGTAAATTGTTTACGTTCTTTATTATTGTAATGTATTATGTGCTTTGAGATGAGGTAATTTAACACCATCTCTCGCTTAGCTCTCCACTGAGTGCATTCATGTTTTTTGGAGGTTTGGCTTTGGAAGGGAGGGTGGAATCTTGTGCTTTCTACTCTCGCTATTACTATCCTCTCTGAAATTGCCTATACTTTGAAGGTGCAATATGTAAAATCTTTGGCGTACAATCAAAACAACAACAACGGCATAGCTTGAATTTTGGGAACTGTCGTCTTCAACTCCACCGCTGATTTAAATCAATCAGATGGGAAACAGAAATCATGTTCATGGATGAGGTAAAGTAATAGTTTTATAAATGTTGCACTTGATGACATGATTTTACTTAATTATAATGAATTAGACGCAAGTAAAGCAAGGTTTAATTGTAAATTGGTTGTCATAGATGTTACTGTATTTGTCATTGGTGTGATGACGCTGCAGTTTTACGTGTTCAAAACAATCGTAGTAAAAGTACAATTGAACGTACCCACATCATTTGCAAAAAGGCTGATTAATATTTATATATAACACATACTGTATTAATTTACATTGTTTATCACATCAGGTGAAGTGTACAGTGAAGTGCAATAAACATTAGGCTACTCGTACAGAATCAACTCATGCACAGTTTTGGCATTTGACACATTTGATGTAGTGACAGTATTTCACTAAAGCTACAGTATGAAACAAAATTACAGCCAAAGGTTCATAACATGCCTTGAAGTGTTCATAGTGAACATCACCTCACCGTTTTTCACATCATACGCATAGACAAGAAGAAGACATTAAAACAATAAGACTAACACTACAATAATCACATGTTTTCTGTCAGTAAATCATCCAAATAGTTCCTCACCTGTCTATTAAAACACATGCAAGATCGGTATGTCTGTCTTGTTGAAATTTGTCGCGAAGTTCTCTCCATTTAGGAAATCTGACACCGATGTTGATCCTCTTCTTTATTTCTCTTCTTGTCCCAAAATCTTCTCGGGTCATTGGCTTGCTTAAGTTGGGGACACTTGCTTGATATTCAGCAGTGTTTTTGATATGCCTGCATTGGCGCCGTTGTATACAAACTGAGCTGAGCCGGACAATTACGTCACTGTTTTCTGCAGTGCTGATATACATAAATTAACTAGACTAATAACTATTGATATTTGCAACGGAATGAATCAATAATATATAGAATAAGCTGCACAATGACACCATTTTCTTATTAATGTAAAGCTGCTTTGCCACAATTTGCATTGTAAAAAGCGCTATATAAATAAAGATGACTTGACTTGACTTGATTTGTTTGACGTTTACGTTTATGGGACTCGTCTTTGTTGAAAGAACTAGTTACAAACAATAAAGAATAATTGTGTTCCATAATGACGACACGAAACAAGCCTGATAGACGCTACATTCCTGCATTTGTCCATGAGACTTAAGTTGTCATGGTTTAGATGGCAATAAAAGCAGCAGCTGAGGGTATCGTGCAGATGACGTCATTGACAGTCCCAGAGGCAATTTTCTCAAGATTTACAAATCGTTGGAAACGTTTGGGTTATTGTAAGTACGCAACTGAACAAAATATATAACACTGGCCTAGTGGTTTTTTGGATATTTTACTGCAAAAATGTTACATACTGCACCTTTAACAACCAATTAAATTGAATGTGCGAAGCATCCTTCTGGATGAAAAACAGTAAAGGTCCAACTTCTGATTGACACGCTCATGTCCTGAGAGTGTGAAATCCTTACAGTTTAAAGATCACGTCTTTCAACACAGCTTCCTGCAAAGATCCGCTGGAACATCGGCACTCTATTTCAATTGGGAAAGACTTAAACTTAGTGTTATTAATGGATGCATGAACCTACCGATTTTTGACAAAGGTTTGTTAAAATTGGTTCATTCACGTTGATGATCCACTGAATTTGAAATTCTGAATTCAGCTATCTATTAATCACTCAAAATTACAGAGTGATTACAAACAGGGCAGTATCTGAAAGGCTTACACATCTTTAATTGGAAAGCTCCTCTCTTAAACTGCTCTCCAGAAACACATTGGCTCCGGATTGCAGCATTTGTGGCCAGAGCCTGCTGAGTTGCTCGGTTTTTCTTGTGCTCTTTTGCTTTCTGGTTTTGCGTGTTGAACCTCGTGGAACAGATTTTCTGCACCTCAGACATACTGCATGTTTGAAAGCCCAGGAGATTGAAAGCCCAGAAGCCTAGCAGCAATTAGGGTTAGGGTTATTGTGTGTGTGTGTGTGTGTGTGTGTGTATGTGTATGTGTAAAGGCTCCAGAAACTCTCACTGTGGATCTTGGGTAATTGGGTATTGCAGGGACAGACACAAAATCCAAACATGAAACCAGTGTGTGTGCTAATGAATCTATGCTTCCATGTGGTGTTTACATGTTTGCCTTCATAATGAGGGGATGTTTTTTTTCTGCTTCCATGTCATTCATTCACAGAGACTAAACAAACTGCTAGTTGGGCGTGGGATATGAGCCAAGAGACATGTTAGGCCTGCTTTGCTACACATCTACACTCTTGACCTTGGCATTGGCATTGTGTTGACCCACACTTTTAATCAAAGAGAGGTTTAAGCACAGTCTGCAAAATGATAGATGAAAGGAGAAGGTTTGAAGATTCAAATGCATGTAGGGGGGTGAAACTTTTTTAATTTTATGCCATCAGTCCATGTCACATACTGACATCCAGTGCAAAAATAAAAGCAAACCCTTCATTTAGGGGTAGTCGTGGCCTAATGGTGAGGGAGTTGGGCTTGTAATCAGAAGGTTGCCGGTTCAATTCCCACGCCAGCAGGAATTGAAGGTGGGGATTGTGAATAAACAACACTCTCTCCACCTTCAATACCACGACTAAGGTGCCCTTGAGCAAGGCACCTAACCCTAAAATGCTCCCCAGGCACTGTAGCAATAGCTGTGTGTGTGCACTTGGATGGGATAAATGCAGAGCACAAATTTCAAGTATGGGTCACCATACCTGACCATAACATGACTTTCACTTCACTTTCACTTCATTTGCCAATTGTTTTTCATCCTGTAATCCAATCTAGTGCTAACTAAATGTGTTGGATGTAGTTTCTGCTTTGCCCCATTTGGTCCTCCTGAAGACACCAATATTTCATCCAGCATGTTTGTTAACAGCATTCTTAGCTTTTTTAACGTGTTTGATGCATAAAGGTAACTTTTCCGCACACACTTTACCTTTGTGTGTCATTATATTGAATTGAAAATGTTTGCTACAAATCACCCTTTATCAGTGCATGTCTGTAATGAAGTTTTTTAATGAAGTTTTCACCGGCCTGAAATTCCATTAAGGAGACAGAAACTGTGGTGCGCATTGCTCCAGAAGATGCAATTTGCCCATAATGAATTCATGCATAAAACACCAGACTTTCAAAAGCTTTCAGTATTCATTAAAAACAGTCCATTTGTGGCATAATTATAATCTCACTACTTTTAGCCTTTTTCTTAACACCAGTGCCTAAATGCAAATCACTCCCTCACTCTATCAAGGCTGCAAGTAATTCTCAGCCTAACCACCAATTCGGCAGCATTTAAATGAACATGTGCAATCGCTTAAAGCCCTGATGCGATTAAATTTGGTAAATAGCTTTTTTTTGTGTGTCAGGGATTCGCTAAGCCTACTCGTGCAAGGTCCATTAGAAACCTAGTGTTGTAAGGGCTGAATGGTGTCTCTTGTTACTTAGCAAATCCACTGAGTGGAATAATTGGCTCCCTGGGGTGAAGTGTGGATGTACTACTGTAAATCATGCAATCCCACAGCATTGAGAAGACATGGTGTGTGAGGACAACTCTCTGAAGACTGAGCTCAGATCTGTCTCCATCCTCACGAGAACTTCGACTGGAGACAGTGAAGAATTCCGAGTGAGAACCTGTGCTTCATTTCCGCGCGGTTCAGGATTTTACTCTGTGCCTGAAGCATGTGATTTGTCTAATAAAATAGCGTGTTGACCTAATGTAGACATATTAGATTGGTACAAGGTAGGTTGACCCAGCACAAGTCTTATACAGAACATAAGCAATGCATTCTCTTTCATCTCACTCCCATATGTCTCTCCATCTCCTGGGACTCAACCCCATCCGTTTGGCATGATGTCTCTTCCCTTTAAGGAATATCAACCAGCTGGGCCCTCAAGCCCAGATGTGCAAATGAGATGTTACAGTCTTAATGACAAATGAATGGTGGAGAAAACGGCGACGATGGCAATAAAACTGCCAGTGCACCTGCGCTCTTATTCCTTCTCCACAGCGCCCAAAAACTGCACGAACATATTCATTTTTCTGTTTCTTCCTTGGTCTCAATTGCTTTTTTCAAAAACTTTGTAGGTAAGCTACCCACGAAGACAATATTTTATGAATGTAACTCTGAAGGGAACTAACTTTACTCAGAAAAGTTTTGATGGTATTCTTTTCTTCCTACCTTTGTACGACTCCTATCTATCTATCTATCTATCTATCTATCTATCTATCTATCTATCTATCTATCTATCTATCTATCTATCTATCTATCTATCTATCTATCTATCTATCTATCTATCTATCTATCTATCTATCTATCTATCTATCTATCTATCTATCTATCTATCTATCTATCTATCTATCTATCTATCTATCTATCTATCTATCTATCTGTCTATCTATCTCTCTATCTATCTCTCTATCTATCTCTCTTTCTATCTCTCTCTCTCTATCTATTTCTCTATCTCTCTCTCTATCCTCATCCCATTTCTTTAGAAATAATCTGCCATTTTATAATTTTGTTTGTTTGTTTTTGTCAAAACTCGTTATTTGAATTGCAAAGTTGTTTAAATTGTAATTTTTACAGTTGTTACCACAGGACATTAAAGAGCTTCAGCTATTTAAAAGTATTGAATTTGACAGGACTAACACATGCATGTGGCACTTCATTCACGTTTGTTGGCTTTATGAGGTTTGACTGACAGTTTGAGGCTCTAATGGAGATAAAGGTTCAGTCACAAGCTCTTTTTAATATGTTTTATTGGCTAAATACATGCAAAACCCACAGACATGAAATAGTAATACAATATCCAATAGTAATGATTTATGAAAAAAAATTACAAAATATTGAGATACAAGGTTTCTGCCTCAAATTTAAAATTTTGTCAAATTTAGGTAGTAATTGGCTTTTGTTGTTTTACTGTTAATAATAATAATGAAAATTAATATTATTTTTCCTCTATGTAATTGCCCGCAGGCGCATGCCTAGAATTCCTGTGCATAAATCTGACCGTGAAATAGATTACAGAAGAATCTGGTGTTTTATAGAGCCTGACCCCAGAGACCTGGACATAATTGATCGCACGCTTGTCCAGACATTAGTAAACGGTGATGATTTGAGAGAGGTAATTACTGTGATTCAAAGGTTCTTTTTTAGTTTTGCCATCAGTGTGATATGAAAGCATAATGATCCTACTTCTTGAAGTTTCAACGTCTAGCTTATTTTCTTTGCCCTTTTGTGTTTTTCAAATTACACTTGGAAAAGATTGTTTGGTTGTATTTCTCTGCCTGTTTTTGTTCTGTAGTTGCAGGTTCATGTATATCGGATGAGGATTGCAAGTCTTTTTTCATTTATTTATTCTGTGTATAGAGCCCTGTTTAAGAGGACTGTTAGCCAAGCGTTGTTCCCAGAGCTCAGCTCAAGCACTGGACACTCCAGCCAAGGTCTACGAGTGACCATGAAAATTAGATCACTAAAACTTGCAAAAAAAGACATGGGCTTGTTTGAGGTTTAACAGCAATCTCAGACCAACTTCTAATAAATTCTGCATGAGCCATAATGATAAAACAAGAGTCTGACCTAGTCCTAGACCAGCGTACCCTCTGAATCATTCACTATGAGGTTCAATCCACCATGTTATTTGTGAAACTGAGGAACCATCTATATGTGTTTTATAAAAGCAATCATAGTTCTGGAATACTGATATTCTGTATTTCCCTGAATACTTAAACACTACATGGGTTTTACAGTAATCTAACATATTACAAGAAATGAGACAAATAAAACAATCATATAGTGAACTGTATAAAACATTACATTGTGTATGAATAAAGTATTAATGTGAAATAAAACAAATTATTTTAATAGTTCGTAGTATTAGATTTTGTTACAAACCCTTTTTAAAGTTGTCTAGGGTAAGGGTGCAACATTGAAATACCAAACATGGACTGGAAAAACAAATACGCACCATTGAGTCACGTGTTTGTTTATTACAGTAAACCAATAATTCATTCCAAAAGATATTTACAGACATTTATTAACCAAGCAAAAAAAAAAAAGATAATTAAAGAAAAATAACGGGGAAAAGAGAAAAGAACGAGACCGTGCCAAATCTTACTAAGCAAAAAACAAAAACTTCTAATCTAACTCAACTATCAATATTCACAAAAAAACCCCCAACATTCAACAAAAAGAAAAGTCTTCAGCGTCAAAGATGCCTTAAACGCTCTACTCTTACTAAAACCAAAAATACAAGACGTGGCACGAATCGCTAAATTTGTGTTCTAGACAAAAATTGATAACTCTGTGTAGCAAGTGTACGTCACGTGATATCTTACCTGTTCTTTGTCTCTTTCCCCGTTCAGTAATATCGTATCGTATTCGTAACACGAATTTGTCAAAGAACACAGATTCAACTAATAAAGAATGAAACAAGCATGCAAGTCAACACCAAACAAACAATGTGTTCGACCCCCGCTTCCTGCACAGGTGTGCTCTTATATCGTCAATTAGGACGCCCTCATTGGTGAAGCTGTGCGTTGTCATCACCAAGCGTCATGACGATTTACAAAAGATTTGTCCACTCAGGTACCTGCATCACCCTGCTGAAGCGAAAGTAAAGACATAGAAAGAGAGAGAGAAAACAAAATACCAGTCTCTAAACATCATGGGACGTAACAGATATAATACATCAATATTGGATCCAATATTACTGGTGACTGACTGAAAATCTTGTTGTTCAAGTCAGCTGCACTGATTTCTTTAGGCCTCACTTTATCTTCATGTTCAGTTGTAGTAAAGCTACTAAAATCATCCAGCAAAAACCAGTGAGTGTGTGGCGAGCAGGGCGGGCGCGAGGCCGGTGGCGTAAGTGATGATGAGCGTCACCTGCGCGCTGCACCGGTCTCGTGTCTCTCACGGAGGAGCTCCGGAAGCATAAAATGGGAGCGAGAACGGTGAAGGACAAGAGAGGACCAGGCCTGGATTTTATGTTGTGTTTTATTTTGTTTTACTTTCGTTTCATTGTTTGTTTATTTGGAAATTAAAAGTATGTTGAATGCTCGCCGGTTCTTGCCTCCCTCCTCCCATATTTACGAACGTTGTTACAGAGTGGTTTTTTTTTCCTTGTCAATACTGTTATTTGATAAATATTAACAACATAATAGTCTTTTACAGTGCACTGTAAGATCTAACGCACAGATCTGATTTTTTGACACTTTTATGCCCCATCTGTGCTGAAGACAGACGGGCTGCGTTTACATTCATACTCAAGCTTGAAGCTGCATTATCGTAAACTCTCCGTCAGCTGTTTGCTGCCTTTTAGTCAGACAGCACTTTGGTACTGAATTGAGTAGGAATTCTGTACTAACGATACCGCCTAAAGACAGATGTTGCTACTTTTGGCATCATGCCATTAACAGCTGGATGTTGCATTGTAAATGAATTTGCTGATCCCTCACACTATCTTTCTTTATTGATCCCTGCAGCTGGAGCAACATACATCTTTGGGAAGGGTGGAGGACTGATCACATACACATGGCCTAATAACGAGAGGCCCAGCACTCGGACCGATAGACTGGCAGTGGGCTTCAGCACCACTATCAAGGATGGGATTCTGGTACGCATTGACAGCGCCCCCAGACTAGGAGACTACATCATGCTCCACATCGTAAGTCCAGTCTCCCATAATGTTTAGGAGTTAATGGGTGGCAATGATTGTCCACTATAGAGCTGACTTTCACAACTACTACTATATATATATATATATATATATATATATATATATATTATGTGATAATACAATTAATTAATTAACTGAATTAATTGCACATATTTGCATATAACGTCTCAGGTTACTCATGTAACCATGGTTCCCTGAGAGGGAACGAGACGCTGCGTCGGTTCTGACGCATTGTGGGAACGCCTCTGCGTGATTGCGTCGTGAAGCACATGTGAAATCTGTCCAATGGTGTGACGGGACGTCATAGACGGGTGACGTCATGACCAGGAAGCTATAAAGCACGCTGGAAACAAACCACTATTAGCTTCTGAAGAAGTCGAAGCAAGCAGCTCACGGGCATGCAGGGAGTATGGCACAGCGACGCAGCGTCTCGTTCCCTCTCAGGGAACCATGGTTACATGAGTAACCTGAGACGTTCCCTTTCAAGGGAATCTCAACGCTGCGTCGGTTCTGACGCATTGTGGGAACGTATATACCCACGCCGCCATAGGACAAAATGCCTGTCTGGAGAAACTTCGAAGAATTATGAAGTTAAAATTCGAGACCCCGGAGTTGAGGCCACATCGAGGTTATAGAACCTCACAAAGGTATGCGGGGAAGACCAACCTGCCGCATCACAAATTTCTTGCAGCGATACTCCTGAGAGTAAAGCTCTTGAGGCAGCCATACTCCGCGTAGAGTGGGCTCGGACAGCAAGAGGAGAGGGTTGCCCGGCCGAATCATATGCTAGTGAGATAGCCTCGACTATCCACCTACTCAACGTCTGCTTGGATGCAGCATACCCCTTCTTAGGAGGTCCAAAGCACACAAATAATTGATCTGTTTTACGCCACAGGGCAGCTCTGTGAACATAAGCATCCAATGCTCTAACTGGGCAAAGCAGATTAAGCTTCTCCTGGTCTGATGACAAGAAAGGAGGAGGACAAAAAGCTTGCAGCATAATAGGTCCTACCACCTGAGTGGGAACCTTAGGAACATACCCCTCACGAGGGAACAGAAAAGCTTTCACCATACCCGGTGCAAAATCAAGATAAGAGGGTGAAACCGACAGAGCTTGCAAATCTCCTACTCTCTTAAGTGATGAGATAGCTAGAAGAAAAGCAGTCTTAAAGGAGAGAAATTTCTCATGGACTTCTTCAATTGGCTCAAATGGAGCTAAGGACAGGCCTTCTAGTACCACAGCCAAATCCCAAGTTGGTACCCTCGAGCGTGCCGCAGGCCTAAGCCTCAATGTACCACGAAGGAAGCGAGTAACAAAGGGATGTCTCCCTAGAGATGCGCCATCAACAGGAGCGTGATAAGCGGCAATGGCCGCAACATAGACCTTTAGTGAAGAGGGGGATAACCCCGCTGAGAATTTGTGCTGTAAAAACTCTAGTACTGCACTGATGGGGCAGGCACTTGGGTCCTGCATTCGAGCTGTGCACCAAACGGTAAACACCTTCCATTTTAGGGCATATAACTTCCTTGTGGAGGGAGCTCTGGATTGGAGTATGGTCTCTACCACCTCAGTAGAGAGACCTGAGTTTATGAGCTGGGCCCCCTCAGAGGCCAGGCCCACAGTTTCCATAACTCTGGGCAGGGATGAAGGATTGACCCCGCCGCTTGAGAAAGAAGGTCCCTCCTGACCGGAATCTCCCAGGGAGAGCCGTCGAGAAGGGACACAATGTCCGAGAACCATACTCGGCCCGGCCACAACGGGGCTACTAACAATACATGAGCCCCGTCCTGGCGTATTCTCTCCAGAGCTCCCGGGAGCAGCGCAATCGGGGGAAAAGCGTATAACCGCAGCCTCGGCCACGGGTGTACCATTGCGTCCAGCCCGAGAGGGGCTGGATGTGTGAGGGAGAAGAAAAGTGGACAGTGAGTCGTCTCTCGAGACGCAAACAGATCTACCTGGGCTCGCCCAAATCTCTCCCACAGGAGCTCCACCACCTCGGGGTGAAGTCTCCACTCCCCGGGCCTCAGCCCCTGTCTCGACAGGATGTCTGCCCCCAAGTTCAGGCGCCCTGGGATGTAAATTGCTCTGACTGACAGCAACTTCCCATGGGCCCACAAGAGAATCTGGTGCGCCAATCTGCATAGCGGGCGTGAGCGCAGACCCCCTTGATGATTTAAATAAGAGACCACCGCTGTGTTGTCTGTGCGGACCAACACATGGTGGCCCCTCAGGTCTGGGAGGAAATGTTTGATTGCCAGGAACACAGCCATCATCTCCAACTGGTTTATATGCCATGACAGATGATGGCCCCACCACAGACCCTGCGCCGAACGACCACTCATGACCGCCCCCCAGCCGGTGAGGGAAGCATCCGTCGTAAGCGTTACACGACGACAAGGAGCTCCCAACACCGGTCCTTGGGAAAGAAACCAAGGTTTCTTCCACATGACACAAGCACGAAGGCAACGCCGCGTGATCTTGATCATGCGAAACGGGTTCCCCCTCGGGGAAAACCCCTTGGTTTTGAGCCACCACTGTAAAGGTCTCATGTGCAGCAGGCCAAAAGGTATCACGTTGGACGCTGCCGCCATCAGCCCTAACAGCCTCTGAAACTGTTTCACAGTGAGCGACTGGCCTAGCTTCAGCTTGTTCACGGCCCCGAGAATCGAATCTACTCGAGCAGGGGAAAGACGTGCCTGCATGGCAGTCGAGTCCCAAATGACTCCTAGAAAAGAGGTTCTCTGTAGTGGAGATAGCTCGCTTTTCTTGGCGTTTAACCTCAACCCCAACACCTCCATGTGAGCCAGAACAGCATCTCGATGCTGAACAGCTAACTCTCTTGACTGAGCCAGAATGAGCCAATCGTCTATATAGTTTAACACGCGAATGCCCTGGAGTCTCAATGGAGCCAGAGCTGCATCCACGCATTTGGTGAAGGTGCGGGGAGATAAAGCTAGGCCGAACGGAAGAACTCGGTACTGGTATGCTTCGCCCCCGAAAGCGAACCTGAGGAACTTCCTGTGTTGAGGAAGGATGGAGATGTGGAAATAAGCATCCTTTAGATCTATCGTGACAAACCAGTCCTCGGACCTGATTTGAGACATTATTTGCTTCAGCGTAAGCATCCTGAACTTGAGCTTTCTGACAGAGCGATTTAGTTGTCGCAGATCTAGAATAGGACGCAACCCTCCATCCTTCTTTGGAACTATGAAGTAACGGCTGTAAAACCCTGACTCTCTGCTGGGGGAGGGAACCCTTTCTATAGCCTCCTTTCGCAGAAGTGTCTGTACTTCCTGTTCCATAACCAGAGCCTGCTCTGGGTTGACCACAGTAAAAACAACCCCGTTGAACCTGGGCGGACGAGAACCGAACTGAATTCTGTACCCATAATGAACTGTTTGCAGGACCCACTGAGATATATTTGGCAGAAGTTTCCACGCTGTCAAAAATTCTACTAGGGGAACCAGTCTCTCGAGACTGGCCTCTGGCGAAACTCGAGCGACCAGCTCGGTGCCCTGAAGCGGCGAACCGGCAGGGAGACGCCGAACTGATTGCTTTGAGACCCTCCTTAGAGGGAGCGAACACTCCAGCACCGCTCTTAATTTTCTTTTTACTAATGGGCACTGAAGCGAACGCTTGCTGAGAGCCGCTGCGCCCTGAAGCACACGAGGTGGCAGGGTTGGCAGAACGGCCCCCTGAGGGCTCCGAGGAGACACGGGCACCGTATACTGAGGTGAACACCGGTTTTCCCCGGAGGGGACTGCCCTCAGACACCAGTCTCGACTGGCGTCAGGAACGTTTTGCCGAAGCCTTCTTGGCGATAAGAACGGTCCTCAGATCCGCTCTATCCCTCGAAGGATTTGGCTGCGGGCGCCGACCCGCCCCCCAGTCTCTCTTTGGGGGAGTACGGGACGCAACGCTCGCCTTCTGTTGAGCCCTATGTGAGGAGCTCGCACTCGGCTGGGGCTGCTCTCTTTTGCTTTGAGCAGGCCCCGAGACTTGAGAGCGGCGAGGAAGGATTTTATGGAACGCCGCCGACTGTTTCTTGGACTCCTGAAACCTCTCGACGACATTATTCACCGAATCGCCGAAGAGGCCAGTAGGAGAGATCGGGGCGTCCATCAAAAAGCTCTTGTCTTTGTCTTTAATTTCTGAAAGATTAAGCCATAGGTGTCTCTCCGTAGCTACCAAGGCTGCCATAGAGCGGCCGATGGATTTTGCCGTCTCCTTGGTAGCCCGGAGAGATAAATCTGTAGCCCTACGAAGTTCAGCTACTACCTCTTGACTGACTTCCTCGCCCTCATCTAAATCTTTGAGCAGGTCAGCCTGATAAGCCTGCAGCAATGCCATGGTGTGAAGGCATGCTGCCGCCTGACCTGCCGCCGAGTACGACTTGCCCACCAGCGCTGATGTTGTTCTTAGGGGCTTAGTGGGCAATTTCGGGGCTTTGAGGGACGATGCTGACTCGGGGGAGAGATAGCTCGCAAGCGTCTCTTCCACACGAGGCACCGCCCCATAACCGCAAGATTTCAGTCCCATAATATTTGAATAATTAGATGTTTGGGGACTGAAAACTCTATGTGATACAGGTTTCTTCCATGATCTCGACACCTCAGTGTGGAGATCAGGAAAAAACGGTAAGCCCCGTCGTGGAGGTTGTGATCTTGACGGTAGGAAGCGTTCGTCTAATTTGCTTACATGACGAACCTCCTGTTTCTCGACTGGCCAGCTTATATTTAATCTAGACACAGCGCGAGACACAACCTCCACGAGCTCCTCATATGCTTGTGAGTGAGGTGGCGAATCCTCAACATCAACTGTGTCGATGCTGACAATGTCCAATTCCTCAGAACTGGAACATTGCAACATCGGCGCTTCAACACGAGCAGAAGAAACCGCAGCGCGTGCTTCAAACTCATGCGAAGCGCTGGAACGAGCAGGTGAAGGCAGAGAAAGGGCGGGGCCCGTCTCTAACCCCTCTGCAAGATCCATTTGCGATCCCCAGGACACGAGCCTTCGCTGTGCCTCGGCAGCAGCGGGACCCGAGCCCCGAGGACCGCGAGCTTCGTCAAACACAGCTCGCCGGGACCGGAGCGTTTTCGCAGACAACAGATCACAATGCTCGCAACCAGCTCCCTCGAGAGCTGACCGAGCATGCTCCGGTCCCAAACAAACAACACAAAGCGAGTGTGTATCCCCACCCGTTATGAAACGCGGGCAGGGAGGAACACACTGCTTAAATTGCTGCTTATTCGCCATTTTCTTATATATGTATGAGAGACAGACAACACCAAATATGACACACAGTTTCGACAGAGAGTGCTTGCTGAAGACACAGAAGCTAATAGTGGTTTGTTTCCAGCGTGCTTTATAGCTTCCTGGTCATGACGTCACCCGTCTATGACGTCCCGTCACACCATTGGACAGATTTCACATGTGCTTCACGACGCAATCACGCAGAGGCGTTCCCACAATGCGTCAGAACCGACGCAGCGTTGAGATTCCCTTGAAAGGGAACTGTGTCATTAGAAGTCTAGTCCAAACATTTACATGAAATCTGTCATGAATTGTCTCGTTCACTGTTCAGGTAAGTTATTACCAGATCCATTCTTTAGAATAAGATCTTGCTTTAGGTTTATAATTGTGACCTCAACGACAACAGAGTCAGGCAGTAATGTCATATTGCTGGAATCCACAGATGTGCTTGTAGGGGATTCTGCTGATGTAAGAAAATTGTGATAATATCTGAAAGATAGCCAGACTTCAACAGATTTTTTCTCCTTAACGTCTCCGTTGAGTCATAATGTGCTTGCATACCATCTGTTCTATGAAACAGCAACCAAAGCATCTGAGTTTTGAGAGCAAGTGAGAGAAGTCACTAAAATGTTCTTGACCCCTGAGTGCGGACGGCCTCATGTTGTGATTCGACTTGAAATGCTGCTGTTGAATTAGAAAGACATCTGCTGAAGCCGTGGATCTCAACTGGCAAATGACACGCCAACACCATTCTAAAACATAATTTTCCCAATTTTCTCTTTTCTTTTAAAAGTTGCTAAGCCAAACTATTTCACTATCAGAAATGCAATGTATGCTTATAGGGTAATGCATTTAAATGTTTGCATTTGGGAGCAATTCAACTATTTAAAAGGAAAAGTAGCAAAACTACTAACTTAACTGTATTTTGTTATAGTGTGACAGTTTATCCGTTCAAATAATTATTGATTCACAGATTCATTTCAGCCCCTGTGTGAAACTTATATCTTTAGCGAAATATTTAGTTAAATTCAGCTGTTTATCTCTGTGTTTTTTATTAATTTCAGATTAGAGTGTTTCTAGTTCTATTACTTTATTTTCTGAAAATGTATTGAATTTCATTGATTAACCCTGTAACCCTTACTGAGATCCTTATTGATTTTGTACCAGATGAATTCTTATTTTAAACATATATAATATCATTAGATATTATTTTTATATTTACAAGATATTGATCCTTATATTGTCACAAAATAGATATATACTTGAACCTAGAAAGTTACGAGTTATTGTAGATTCAAGATTCATTTTTCATTATTTACCTATTTACAACCCCATACAAATAAATCTGTGGTCCATTTGTGAATCCCAAGCCACCACTGCGCTGAAGGTTGGAGTGACCCTCTACACCTGCATGTTTGTGAAGTGAGTGTTGTTTTGAGTCTTGAGATCGATTTGAAGTTCATCCAAGTGGAAATTATAATCGGGTTATCGTAGCTCATACTGTTCTCCGACCCAAATTATGAAGAAACTGCCTAATAACATCTACAAATCCCACTCAACAACGCACAGCAGGAAAGACGACACTCAGTATCCCATCATTTCAGTCAGAAGGGATTTTAATTGGACCAGAACTATGAGTCTATTGACACACATCTACACACACAAACACACTCTAAAGATTAACAGCATCCCACTGTGCAGCTTCAGTGCAAATTAACTTACTTGCTTTAGACTGAGAAGAAGCGGGACATCATGGAAATCAACATAGTCCGCTTTCTTTGTCAGCTACTTAAAACACTTATTTACACTTATTTACATTTCAAATTTGCACTCATCACAACTGTACATTAAATTGTCTATATTTTATATATTTGTATATTTGTATTTTTATTCCTTTATTCTTTTTATTATCTGTGTCTTGTCTTGTCGCTGTCACTTTGTTGCGCTGTGGAGCTTCTGTCAAAAAAAAAGTTCCTAGTATGTGTAAACATACCTGGTAATAAAGCTCTTTCTGATTCTAATTCCTCTAACCGAGCGCCAGTCGAATAATCACTGAGATTAAGCTTTCACCTGAATATTAAATTAAAACAAATATAACAGGAAGTCATAGTGATGATCCAAGGATTTTTTTTTCTTGCTTTCTTTACTTTACTGGGTTCCAGACTGCGACCAAAATGGTTGTATATGCAACCTTTTTTTTTTATTTTTATTAAAGAATGCGCGAGTTGAAACTTTATGTGGCTGTGTAACGGAGGCCAGCTAGTGTTTGCTGTGCGAGTCTTCAGCCTCCTTGTCAGAGTGTCTGACTCTCATGCCGGAAGGCTGGGGTTCGGGGGTTGAGCAGGACCCCGGTGGAGAGGTTACAGTTGCATTTGTGTGAGGGCATGATCATGTTATTTGCGCGTGAAACAGAAAGAGGTATCTGTTTTGTTTTCAAAATGTATATATTGAACGAGTACATCATGAATCTATTTTCCAAACCGTATTTTTGTCTTATCCTGAATCACTACGGTGCGCCTATAATAAGTGTTTATATTCGGACTATTTCAGACCAGGCTCGGTTGCGCTGCGGAGTATCACACTTCCTGCGTGACTCGTCACAGACAAATAGAGAGAAGTAGTTCCGGCTACAATGTTCTTCCGCAAGACACATGCAGTTCTATTTATTAACCACTAGAGAGCGCCATTTAGGAATTCGGGAAATTTAGGAATTAAGCCATATAAAGATGAAAAGGTTAATAGCTGAATAATCATAAATAAAAACAAAGTTTGGAGTTCAAGGATGCCGGTGGAAAGGACGAGCCATCATACAGACGCAACTGAAGATGAGCGCACAGGAGAAAGACATCCAGTTTCTTCAACAGCAATGAGTTACTCCAGAGTTCCTCAACACACCGCGAGAGAACGTTTGGCCCGCGCTGATGTCAGATAGTGTTCAAAGCATCATCGCTTCCGTCGCGCAACCGCTGGTTCATTGATAGCGCTCGCGCTCCGCTCCTAGACTCGAATGTGAATGGACTGAAAATGTTTGGTGTATTTTGTCAGACCAACCACAACAAAGAAAGAACGCAAACTGTATGTGAGAAAGTTCAGTGTTTGCTTTTATTAGTTCAAATGCTCTGCAAATCTATATCATTAAAACAAATCTCTGAATATACAATTAGCATTAATTTCACAGACCTTGCAGATTTATTCGAATACAACAGTGAGATTTTCTGAAGTGTCTGTAACCCGCGTGAACGCGTGTATTCTGCGCGTGACCGTCGATCCGAGTGAAGTGAATTCAGTTCAGCTTCACCGGAAACGCGATATATATATATATATATATATATATATATATATATATATATATATATATATATATATATATTCGATTAATTTCCATACTTTTCATATTTCTAATTTATTAAATATGAATTAAAATAAATATAAATTATACACATATACCAGATTTATATCGGCCATCAGCCACTGTGATTTAATATATTTAAGATTAAGACGACTATTCATCAAGCATGCATTGATTAAAATTGTTGTAGCAAAAAAAAAAAAAAAAAGGTGCAACCAAATCTTGTGCTGCTGCGACTAACTGAGAAAGTCGGTAGTTAGTCTGGAGCGCTGCTTTAGACGAGAACACAATGTGAAGTTTTGGGAGTTCAGGCTGTGTTTATTTGCTATACATACAGCTAAACATTTCAGAACAGGATAAGGATTTTTTTTTTAATCAAGACTTGTTTTCAAAGAGTATATCTTGAATTAAGTTCAAAATTCTTACCCTATTTTCTTTTTGTTGTTGTTGTTGTTGTTTTGGTGTCTTGTAAGTTTAAAAAATGTGGATAGACATAGTTTTTATTTTACACTAAACTAACATAAACAACCAGTCATGCAGCAATGAGTTATACAGTAAAACACAGTGAGTTTAGTTTATGTTTCTTCTAAACAACAGCCACACGATTCATCAAAATGTGCAGTTGCCCCGAGACAGCGGGGCTGGATCTACTAAAGTGAAATGAGGCAGATCAAAATTTGTACATTTACAGATTTTATTTGAATTTGGTTGTCTAAACCTTTTTTAAGGAGTGCTGGAATTATTAAAAATATTAGAGATGTGACAGAAGGACAATGACAGGCATATTTTGCTGCAGTGAGAATATCACCAATCAATATTACTCAATCCATATTCTTCCTAAACAAAGCGAGGGTGGCGCTGCTTTCTGTTGGAGTCAGAATTTTAATGTACTCACATTCCCTCCTTTTTCATCGTCAGATGCCAGAGGAGTCTTAATGAGCTGTTCCGTCGCTGGGCTAATGAGGCGTTGAAAGAGTTTAAATTCTATGTCAGTTTAACAGTTTCTGTAAACAGGGATATTGTCAAATATCTGATTTCAATCTGATTTTATACCGTCATGGGCGGCAGTAGAGAGCAATGCTAGTTGATCTCTTGAATGCAGTGGCCAATCAGGTGTGTTTAATTTAGTCAGAATCCTCTCAGTGGTCCAAACACCAGATTTTTTGATCATTGTTGAGTTCTGTACACTCACAAATCCTCCTATTGACAAAAGTATGAGCCGGTTTACAATCTGTAATTCCCGAGCAAAATGTAGATTCAACGGTGTTCAAGTCAACGAAAGCAACAGATATGAGATGCATTTCATCATCAGCGAATTTCAAGAGCAAAGACTGCAATAAAAGAAAGAGCAGGATCAGGAAGGGTCATTTAGTCTCACTACTTTAAATGAAGGTGGTCGAGTGCCATCACATCTGGCTATAACATGTCATATAGTTTATAACACACTCTCACACATTTATTTTTTTGGGAGTATTTTGGGAAAATGTACATATGTGTTTTCTACAACCAGAAGCATTTACACGTCTCAAGTTTTGTTTGAAATGTGCCTCCTGAAGTGGTTTGAAAGATCAGATTTAAATCCGTCTCCAAAGAGTTTGGGAGGGCATTGAGATTACGTTGAGTTGAGTGACAGCTTTTCAGTGATTACAAAGTGAGCGGTCTTTGTGCACTTTCCAGGCTAATTCATTCAGAACGTGAATAAAATGTCTGTTTTTTTATGTCGTTAAGAGGACCAATGGCCAACTGCATGCTTCGGTTTCAGTTTTCATATAAATGTGATTGTCTCTTAAAAGTTCAGTGATTGACAGTGAGAACCATCGCACATTAAGATATATCAATGGAGACTAATATTGATTTTCTTATCAATATTTTTGAGATTCTATTCCAGTCATTTGCAAAAGTAACTCCTTTTAAATGATCTGAAATGACTCTCTTTACATTGATGTTCTTGTTTTGGTGGAGCCACTGCTTGCATCTGCACATGCTGCTTTCAGAAGCTCTGTGAGGTGCTCTCAACACGGCACGAGAAAAATGTGTTGGCAGGGTTTCTAAAAACCCTGACTGACAGTCGACAGATCTCTATGTTATGTAACATTCTTTGAATAGAATTGAACAGCTCCCAACAGGTGCTGACTGCCCATGCTCAGCACACAAACTCTGACCTCTCGGCTCCAGATAATAGTGAATGTTTTCCTGGAGAAGTTAATGGACAATAATCACAACCCTTTTACCAGTGAGATGCCATGGACACACAGAGCTCTGCAGCATATGTACAGATATTACAGCTTTGAACATATCTCACAGACACAAAACCATCTTTTAACAGTTTAACTCAAACTTAAGCTGTGACAAAAGTACAGGTAAAAGTGAACGATACTGAACAGAGAGCAGCTGAAAAAGTGAAGGAAGACAAACATGGAACTCCATCTAAGTGTAAACCATGATATTCTCTCTCAGTCTCGCCTGCCAGTGTATTACAGTATTTGGTGATTTCTGCTGTGAAAAACTGCTTCTCCATATGTTTGGGCAGAAAGGACTTTCTGTTTCACACATTGAAGAGAATAAATCTGTCGTCTTGTGAAAGGCGTCTGTATTGTGATCCTGAGAGCCATTGTTTGCTGGTAAGGGTGCAGTTATTATAACATGTACATTCACTTTTGGACTGTTAATGATCATGTCTTTATTTCAATACTGTGAAGTTGTTGTTGTTTTTTAGGTTTGTTTGTTTTGGCTTTTAGTATTAATGTGTTAATGTGTTAATCTTAAGGTTAACTGTCTGCTCCAAAGACATGAGAGCACAGATCGAATCATGTGTAAATCAACGCAGACCAAAAAACTCTAGTTCTGTGCAGAATGATATATATTTTAAAGCGATATGGAGTAGATCAGGAGGAGAAATGCAGTGTCGGCTGGTACTAAAACATGCAAACAAACTAAATTAGAAATGTAGGACTGAATGTAACAAGTGATATAATAATGTATCTGTCATGCTAGCTATTCAGGAACAGGCACGGCAAGGAAGAATATAATATAATAAGTAAACTTTAATAATCCAAACAGGTCAATCCAGTGGAGCCGGGGAACATAACCAGAGTAACAACGTACAATACCAGACCATGAGGAACACACACAACTGAACTTAAATAGATAACGAGATAATTGATGAGCAACAGCTGCGGTGATTAGGTGATGACTATGGTACAAATTGTGGCAAGGAAATCAATGTGACAGATGAAAACGACAACAAACTGAAAGTCCATGTGGTGATGATGTGTGACAGTATCATTACTGCTCAGCTAAAAAATGGCCATAATGTGGACCTGGGCGAAATGACCCCCAAAAATTGCAATGTATAATCTCATTTTGTACATTTCATCTATTTGAATTAAAAAAAATAATAATTTAATATAACTTTATTTAATTAAAAGTTATTTCACATCCTGCACAATTTTGTCCTACAAACAATGTTCATATTGAAGGCTACACAAACATAGTGAATGTAACCGTGTAGACTATGCTACATTATGTGCAAAAAAGGGTTCAAATCACAGAGACAGTAGCTGAATCTCTCAGCCTAATACTATCTTTATTTGTTCTACTTCAGTCATGGCAGTAAAGTTCTTTATCGAGGTACTGAATTTGTTTAGCTAGCCCTCCCGGAACCCATAGAGATTGCATTGCAGCGTCTGCAGTTCGAGGAAAAAAAAAGTCTTTGGGAGAACAGTCTGGGCGATTCTTGGCCAAAATGACGCGGTACTCCACAAAACGTCACTCGACAGTGGTTGTACTATATATCCAGAGGCAGAACAAACAGTCTAGAGCAGCGACAGCCATCCCTTCCGCATCCCTTTTGTCACCCTAATGAAGAAACAGCCCCTGGAGAAATGGTTAGAGAGCCAATGCTCCCGGGCTCCGTGGCTCTGACCCGAGCTGTGATAGAAATGAAAAGCTATTGGCTGTTCTTAAAACGTGGTGGGGCTGTTCGATATATCTGTTTCAGTTTAAATTATGTCAGCGCATTGAATAATGCTGCACTTCCATGGACCTTTAAGCAAATACTGTATCTCTTTTAGTTCCAGTTGTCTAATTTGACCGATAAATCCTTCCAACAGTACTGTGATTTGTGTGTGATTGCTGCGCTCCAGACCCGAGTGTAAGCGTGTGGGGAGGTCATTCAAACGGTGTCATTTATCCACAGCTGTTATTGTTCTGTTGCTTAATCGATTGAAAAAATTCAGTTGGAAAGCATTGTGTTTTTGTTCTTTCTGGGGATTGCTTTTTTAAATGTTATTTTCATAATAGTCACAGCAATGTTTACCTGGCCAAGACCACAGTGACTGCACTTGGCAAACAAAACGAATCACCATTATAATCTCATTATATACTCATATACTCCAACCTATATAATCATAGCATATTAATGTAGTATGATTATATAGGCTACTATATATGATTATTACTATAGCAAACATGGTGCACTTTCAGAAACATTCAGCCTTGGTGGCCAGAAACTCACTGCAGAAAATACAAGGACAAGACAGGATCTCATTACTTGATGGGATTTTGATGCACGTATAAATGTTTCATTAAGCGATATAATGGTAATTTTCTAATCTGCATGAAATATTAAAATCTGATTTTTACACATGACACAGATAACACAAAACACTGTAATGCACAATGCTGGGAAGCAAAGCAATTTAAATGCAATATAATGATATTATATTTCCAGTCCTTTTACTGTTTTTCACTGAAAATTACTTCCAAACTCCATATATATTTATTTATTTATTTCAGTATTTCTCAGTTCCAATATTGACCCATTTACAGTTTTTGACTGTATATGGTAATGTAACTTACTGTTAACCAATTAACAGATTTTTCCTGTAGGATTTTTGGGTTTCTGTAAATATTAGTGTATTATTGTGGAAACTATGGCTACTTTTGCTATTTTTATTGGAAAATATTGTAATTATTTGTTAATTTCTGAAACAGTTTACTGTACAAATAAATATCTTTTAACAGCTTCATAACATATTGATGGGAATTCCAGAACACACATCATGTGTGATCGGTCAGGAGAGATGTGGCCTGTCCAGCTCATGCTGCTAAAGTCAATGCAAATGAGAATGGAAAGAAAGATTGGATAAAGACAGACAAGCGGTGGCATTTAATCAGCTATTTTCCCGTGGTCACACCTTTCCAACCTTGATGTACATTTTATAGATTAAGTTAGAAAAGGAAACACAACAGTCTTGTTTTCAGTGTTTCAGACATCTTTTCTATCAGGGATCAGCATGTTTTTCCTCTGATTGTTTCATAGCTCAGTGTGAGATGGAATGATGTGAGTGTGTTTGCAGATGTGTGTGAGGGTTGGTGTGTGTATGCAAGAGTCAAAACACATGCAAATACTGTATACCATAGAGCTGTCTGAAAAACAAAATTCAATATGACCTTGAAGAAATTCAGTACTACTTGTGTGTATTTTTTCTTTCTTACGTCTTTCGAAAATAAGCTGAGTGGCTTTTAAAACAAGCTGAGTGGCTTTTAATAAATCGATATCAAAACTGAAATATAATTGACTCTCACTCCAATCTCTTTCAATTCAGTACCTTATTCTACATTCTTCACATGATATTATATTATATTCAGAACGCTGATGAACGAGAAAAACATTGACAGCCAATCAGAATCCATCCTGCTTTGAAGAGCATGAGCATTTAAAGCGGCAGATGATTACAAAACTTATGCTTATTCCATTGCACTGCTCTCAACCATCAAAAGTGTCAAATGGCTCGTTCATGTGATAAACCTCAAAAGTGAAAAATAAATCATTTGTAAGAAAAGAAAAAAGCCGTATTGTCAGCAGGGAGAGAGATGGACTCCCACTGAATGTATTCATTTAGGATTAAGCTAGAACAGCAAGAAGTATCTTTCATTCCAACAAAATGAAACAGAGAAGACTAGCAAAGCAAATGCTTTTGAATTCATTTGAAAACATCAAACAGTTTGTCCGTATCCTCTAGACCATTTTAAAACATCACCGACTTCCTCGAGTGTAAAATTCTGAATGTCATCATTGAACCATAGTACACTGTGCGTTTTTATCATTTAAATCTTAAAGTAGTAAGCAGTAGGGGTGTGACGAGATCTCATACCACGAGATCTCGCGAGACTAAAACGTGACGAGATTTCTCGTCGAGGTGAAAAGTTGTCTCGTCGTGCTATCAGTGTGAGGGTGAAATTATTATTGAAGATGCCCCCGCCACTTTCAAATCGTTTGTGTGGAAACATTTTGGTTTTCTAGTAGAAATAATAAACGGCGAGAGAATAACACACAAGACACAAACAATATGTAAACATTGTTAGAAAACTATGCCGTACACCTCGGCCAAGCAGTTTCATTCGCGCAAAATGGACACGGGCAAAATGAAAACATGAAAACCGCAGGTCATGTGACAAGAACCAACCGATCATCTTCGACCTTTCCGTAACAAAACATGGAAATCTGATCATATCTGTACAGGGGCGTTGTTATATCTCATCTCCATAAATATATCTAGTAGTAAAGCTAAAGCAAGGGCTAAAAATCAATTTATCCCTTGCTGAAACTTCCTCATGGTCGTGGAGAGCACAGTTCCTGGTTGCATAGCAACGACAGACGCTACAGAAGTGCGAGCTCCCGAACGCTTGCAAAAGAAGGAGGAAGCGACGCGGCCGCGCTTTACACGCTTTTTTAGGCGCGACATGTGAACGGCCCCTAAAGAGGCAGAAAGCATCGCTGTTACTGCTGACGGTTGGACTTCTCGGTGTAAGCAGAGTTATATAACCGTTACAGTCACACAATCAATAGTGACTGGGAAATGGTCAACTTTGTACTGCAGTTAAAGTGACACTTAAAGTGTTATTTGATTTTTTATTTATATGTTTATTTTATTCATACTGTTTAATTTATGTTCAATCTGTAGAAAAGTTCAGTGAGATTTCTCATGTGAAATTATACAATTGGTTGATTTTGTGGCAAAACGTTTAGCAGTGTTTGCATGTTTTTTTTACTGCAAATAATTCTTTAAAATAGAAGTAAAATGACATGCATTACAAGTTGATTTCAAAATGCACCAACATTTTTGCATTTTATGATTTTCAGTTGAATAAAAGACTATTTTCCCTTCATACGTTTCATTATTGAGGATTTCTTAAAAATACTATAAAAATCTCGTCTCGTGAACCCAATCTCGTGTCTCGTCTCGTCTCGTGGGATAGTAGTCTCGTCACACCCCTTGTAAGCAGTACTATCAAAGTGCATGTTAGACATTTTTGGTTTGGTTGTTGTCTCTGGAAAATGATATCATATTTTAAATAATTGTTTTCCAGTTCCCAAAATCTTCACATCAAATGAGTAACACAGAGAAGCTTTTCAGATCTGAACGTTGAAGAGAAAGGGACAGAAATAAGGAAATTACTGGTAAATATTCTCAGATCATTTCTGTGTTTTTGTAACAGATCCTTCCCCATAAATCCCAGAAGAAAACGAGGAAAGGGTGTTAATGGAATAGAACAGCTATACTCTTCAATACCGCGTGTGTGGGAGTGGAGAAATTCAAGCTTATTTGTTCATTCTGGCGGGATCTATCATCCATTAATTTATTTGTATCCAATCACAGCGTAGCTTGTATTTAAAGATCACTGAACTTGTTAGGATTACCGGCCAAAGGTCCTGCCATAACCACAAGAGGGCACTCTACCGTGGAGCTGTTATTTTCACCGGACTACATTTCCTAGAAGCCTTCACACCTGGACTGATTGCACTCTCACCTGATCCATATCACTTCTCACTATTTAAGCTACACACGCACACGCGAAGTCTTGATTTGGTTTCGCTGTCAGTTCTGAGCGTTTATTCCCGTGTCTCGCTTTCCAGGTCTTGTTTTCTGCCCGTCTGTTCCGTTTACTGATAGTTTGCTGCCTACCCTGTTGGATTTACTGCTTTGGATTTATGGACTGTTGTTTGCCTCGATCTATTCGCCTGTGTATGGACTGCGATTCTGCCTGTCCTCCTCCACACCTGTTTGCCATTATATTGACCATTGCCTGTTTGACCACGTTTTCTTATAAAGCGGGTTCCCGTTCCGCTGACTCTTCATTACAGAACTGAAGAATGTGGCCATTTGTGTCATTGTTTTGGTGTACTTTGAAATATACACGACAATTCAATGAGAGTAATATGTGGTATATATATTCATAAAATAGAACTGCCAGAGTTTACCCATTAACTCCTGAGAATGATAAAACGGATTATAATGATTGTACAACACTACTAAATTCAATTAACACTGATTTAAAAATAATTAAAAGATTTATTCAATTTAATTTCATTACGCGTTCATTTTGTTGTGTTTTGTAGAACCAGTGCTAACGCTTCTAATAGTGTGAATCTGTTAAACGTGGGCTTTAAATGAAGATAGCCTGTGGTTGAGCACTGTGTAAAAAGGATTGGCCACATCGCACATATTACACAATAGACAGTATATACTATTGCAAACTAGCAGAAATTGTCATGCTATCCTGAGACGGGACTCTAAGATGAATTTTGGTATCCTGCACAAAACACTGTGAGATTAATAAAAAGTCTTTAATCGCTCTGGCAGGAAGGTCCTCTCAGCTGCTGGATGTACATTTTTCCATTAGCCAAGAAACAAACAACTACCACCAACATCAAGACATATAAACCATTTAACATTCACAGCTGTTTTATAAATTCCTCCTTAAACGTTCTTTTCGGTCCCTTTGCCGCTGCCATGATGTCCGTTCTGATGATACTCCTCTGGTAAAGTTATGTTGGTGGGACGTATTGTGCGATGTACTGCCGTGTACATCCCACCCTTTTTGTGAAATTTCGTACACCATCACCAAACATCACCAAATCATCAAACTCTGATCCTCCCAGAGCAGATATTTGAGGGCAGTATGGGAAAGAAATCGAAGCCATTCACCTTATTTGCAATCGGTGTCTTCCTTTATACAAATCAAAAATTCTATTAAAATTAAAATTAAATACATTTAAAATACATACACAAAATGAAATTCAATTCCTTATATGCATTATATCTGTATTTTCATCTGACTCCAATTATGAAAAAGGTTTTCAAGGTATTTGATTATTTATATATTTGAATAAATGTTTGGTCATTCTTCTTAACCCTTAGTTTGAATTATACTCGTTCATTTGGATTGCTATAATCCTTTGAGTCTCGCACTGATCTCTTAATCACACTCTCGTCAGTCTCGGTCATTTAGACACAGGCGATTGACTGATACTTTTAGACGCCGCACCATGCTTGCTCATTTCTAAAAGTGTGTTATTCAGTCCCCATAGATCTGTTCACATTTCATTTAAAGAAAACTATATCTATCCAGCGGTCATGACCGTTACCATAGAGCTGACCAATTTAACTTCCACTCATCGTAACTTTACATAATCATGCTGTGGTTTCCCACGTTCGAATAATATTACAATAATCAGAGGCTGACCCTATTCAGATTGGTCAGACAACACTCTGTTGTTCTGAACGGAAAAACCCATTATTGGTATCTACAGTCTTAGTACACGTGACTAATGCCAATGTGTTATTCGGAGCTCCAGTACTTCAGTTGATGTGAGTTTTGGTCCGTTACTAACCTGAGCGAAGATTTCTGGTGATATGGACTCAACGTCACCAACTAGAGTTAATCATTTCAGAATCAATCGGAATAAATTCAAACATCGCAATGTATTAACCAGATAATAGAACAATCATTCAAATCCAATTCAAAGTATAAAACTGTTATATACAATTCAGACATAAAAGAATATAGAATTTACCAAGATAAAAAGAAAATTGCAACACTTAACGGAACATTTAACAGCAAAGAAGTAACGTCTTCAGGTAGGGCTGGGCGATATATAAAAATAGTAGATAGATAATCAGCTTGAAAAATTTTGAAATATCTGATTTGATCTACACAACTAATCTGACGTCTTTTATTCAGCCATCTTTCTGTACAGTACGTTCCTGGAGTTCTCTCATACACAGATCTCCTCACTGATTTTGACAGTTAAATGCAGTGCCAAGAAATAATCTTGACATCTTAGAGCATCATTCAACTAAATTCCCTGTGCAGCGCATTCCTGGCCCAGCAGCAGCCGTCAGTCACTCCACACGAGTCAACACATATCTGCCATACGTGCCTGACAGCTTCTCTTAACTTTCTCTGGAGAACCCATCATCATTAAGGCCCACAGTCCACTTACAGTTTCCAGTACCTTCACGTCTCCGCAGATTTGTGGATGTACTGCCTGTCACAGACACTTCTATTCCCTTCTGTAGGGCTGCATTTGCCTTGAAGAGGCTTTTGTGTGTCGTCTAACGTGTGGATGTTCCCTTTGAGATGCTACAAACAGACGGCATGTCAGGGGCCGGAGGTCAATCAGAACAGGTCTGTGTGTTTTGTGAGGGGGTTCTGCTTTCTGGGTCTGAGGGACAAATGTGACCGATGTGACGGTATCATCTTGGAACAATATTAGATTCTCATTCTCAGACAGAAACTGAAATACGTATTTTTAATCAGTATTTTTTTAATTTTTCTGTAAAAAAAAAAAAAAAAAAAAAAAAAGAAAAAAGAACAAAGAACAAGTTCCATTTAATTGAAAAATCAAATTATTTCAGGATCATGTGAGATGTGAGGAATCGTTTTCCCGAGGGGTAGAAAATCTTCTACAGAGCATGTATATATGGAGAAGGGAGGAAACAATGTGTCTGTCATCTTTATTAACACATTTTTAAATTATCCATGTAGCAATAAACCTCACATGTTTTTTCTTATAGAGGCGTGAAATCAAGATATCGCAACTGTGCATGTGTGATCACTCCTTTTCTCCTATTTTTAACTGCATTAGAAAGGAGAATGATTCCGTATTGTCTGAAATAAACCCATTTATAAAGCGTAGAAATAATCGTACTAAAGGCACATACTCTCTTTTTAAAAAAAAAAGAAATCGTTAAAATGATATTATTTTAATTGAAATTTAATTTGATTAAAATAGCAATTTAAATGCCAAGTTGAGTTGAAAAGAAAATGTATTACCATTTAGTGAATTTTATTTGTTGTACATTGTGTTTCTTTTGGTTATTTGATTTAATTTTTTATCGTCAACCTTTCTGTTTTTTTTTGTTTTTTTTTTAAATTACATTTTAAATCCCAGATTTTCTCTGTGATTTTGGACACCACTGCACTTTGGCAATAGCAAAGAAAGTAAAATGAGGAACATGTTACTAACGTTAACTTACGGTAAAGAGCGAAATCGAGAGAGAACCTCTGTTGCTTGCTCTTGATTGCTGATCATTCACTCAGCACACATACGTCATTTGGATTAAAACTAAATCATTCGTGCAAGTAAAAACATGAACTCTTACATCATTTATTTATAATCAGTGGTTCCCTACATTATTATTGGAAGGCATTTTTTTTTCTGTGCATAAACATCCGAAGCAGAAAGTCAGCGGAAAGCCTATTAAATGCGCTTGAAACCCAAATTCACCCAAAATTTTGTCAAAATGCCCGTATGGGCAAGCATCCTTGTGAAATATAGTCTGTTGTGTCTTAAGTGAATGTACACAGTTGAGAAAGAAAACACTGTGTTGTATACATGCGGCGACAGACAAATAAACCTGCTGTTGTCTCAAACTAACAACTGACTGAATAACTTCTGCAACTTTAATAATGACTAATCTAGATTTATTAAATGCATTGACGTCTATGAGATGTTATGTTACTTCTGATTACTTCATTCAATTTCTGTTCCTGAAAATTTAGATATTTCACTGGTATCGCAATGAGACCTGCTGGAGCAGCTCTAAATATTCACTGAGCTATTAAATTAAAGATAAAATGTGAGAGACCAAAAATATTAATTTTTTTTACATTTTTACAGGCATAATTAAACATGAAAATAACTGAAAGAAATAGACTAGTACTTTTATTCATATTCTTTTGATTTCTCTGCCCAATATTTTTAAAAATTATAAATTCAGTGAAAATACGATATCGGTCAGTGCTAAAAGTTTAAGTATCGTGCTGGACTCGTTCTGGAAACAGTGGTATTGGTGCTTCCCTAGTGCACATCTGTGTTTATTCTGTGATGTGATCACATGATGTACATTTGCCACTACAATGAGTTATATGTACCATTGAGGTTATGGGTCATTGCAAAAAAGTGAATTTATGTTTTAAAAAATGTCTTCAGCTTTATTTAGGGAATTACAAAGAGGAAATAATCTCTTTAAAAACCATCTGTCACATGCACTTGGGAAGGTGTTTTTAGAACAGTTGACAGTCATTTTCAGTGGGCTGCTCTTTGATGCTCTCTGATCTTCTGTGTTCATGGTCGTTGGATGACCGGAGGTATCTGCGTGCTCCTAATACACAAGTCAAGTTTTGAAGACAGCTTGCTTTTCAAATGTCCAGCTCACCAAAGAACTAGGTCACTCACAGCGATTGTGCTGTAATGCTATTCCAACAAGGAGACAGCTGACCCAGATTTGTCGCACTATTTATCCCGCCATTTTACCTCTTCTCATTCTCCCTCTTTACTATCAGAGATATCCTTCTTAATCCATCTCACGGAGAAAACGTGGCTGGTTGGCCGTGTCACATCTCCTCTGGGCTGTTTCACAGCACGGGGTCCTTCCTCATTGCAAATAGTGTTTTTTTGTTTAGTTTTTTTTTCTCAGATGGTTTCTGTCTGTAAACTTGGATTTTAATCATTACTTCATTTAGGATCCATTTTCATCTTTTGCCATTGATCATTGCTAAAAACTAGATGAGGATTGATCAGTGCGAAACATATTGGCAAAGCTCAGCGGGAGGGAGGTTGCATGCCGAGCCGGAGGAGGTCTTCATATGGTAATGGTCTCTTACTGCGAAAACTTATTTGACATGGGCATACGCTAGAGACTGTGATAGGAGAAATGAACGTGCATTAGTGTGCTATGACCCGAGACAAATTACAGGATGACTTCGCCATGAAAGATTTTCTCATCTTGTTTAGACAGCATGGAACCGTTTATCTCGAAGACTGGTTTTTACAGCACTTTCACCACTACATTACTGCCCGTTTCTAAGATTTGTTTATTTCACTGGAGTGTAATTCAGATTAGTGCTGGCCAGACTGGTGCCTGTGTCTGCAGTCTTTTGATGCTTTAGCAAGCAAATCTTGGACTGTTGGGGAGCGTGAAAAGGCTCCGTTTTGTGCCTCATCTGCACTCATCTGTCTTACTAAGTCAGACTCCATAGCTGGAAAACATTCTTACAATGCAACAGCAGGCTTCAGGTGCTCTCCTGCCAAGGATCAGCCTCATTTTTGGCCTGAAAATGTGCTGTACTCTGCTTAAAAGGCTTTTTTAGACCACATGAATTTCCATGCTGGGTCAAGAAAGTTTATGTTGGTCTTGATGGCTCACCTGCTAGACAAGCGCCAAACTCACACTAAGCAGCATATGTTCCTCTACGCTTTCTGAAAAAACCTCAGACACTCTGATCTCCTGAGAAAATGCCATACTATTAAATAAAATACCGGCATCTGTCTCCACACCCCCCAGAGGTAAGATTCGAGAAAGCTTCTTTCTCTCTGCTCCTTCATTTTATCCTTTTCCCCTCGATTCCTTCCCTTTACTTAGTTCACTCAAAATGGTTTTATGCAAAATACGTTACATGTGAATGCAAGTGATTTTCTCGTTTGGGATCAATTGATTCATGACTGGAACAATGGTCTCGTCCACATAGAAGTAAACTAAATTATACCTTATGGTTCTGAATATAAGTCTGTGTTTTTTTCTTGGAAATACATCTGAAAAAAAAAAAAATGGAATCATCTTATATAGACCAGGGGAGGTTAAATTGGTCCTGCAGAGTTCAGCTACAACCCTAATCAAACACACCTGCTCAAGCTAATCAAGGGTTAGGGTGAAGGGCTGCTAGAGAGCTACAGGCAGGTTCATTTTTATCAGGGTTGGAGCTAAACTCTGCTGTTCTGAGGCTATGGACCACCAAATACGTGTAAAACGAATGTGCCCCCCAGGACTGATGAACACGGAGGCATCAAACAACATTCATTAAGCAGCCAAGAAAAACGTGTGTCAGAGTGTAAAGTTAGAAGATGAGAAGCCTGGTTTTCTCCCAAGGTTTTTTTTCTCCATTTGTTGGAGTTTTGGTCCTTTGGCTTGCTTAAGTTGGGGACACTTGCTTGATATTCAGCAGTGGTTTTGGTGTCGTTGTATGTGAACTGAGCTGAGCCGGACAATTTCGTCACTGTTTTCTCCAGTGCTAATCTACATAAATTAACTAGACTAACAACTATTGATCTTTGCAACAGAATGAATCAATAATATATAGAATAAGCTGGACAATGACACCATTTTCTTTGGGAGCTGCTGTGCAGCCAACATTATTTGCCCATTATTAATGTAAAGCTGCTTTGACACAATTTGCATTGTAAAAAGCGCTTTATAAATAAAGATGACTTGACTTGACTTGACTAGAGCACAAAAATACAGTCTTCAAAATGCTAACAGTCAAAGAAAAGATTTCTGTGGTCCTAAAAGAAAAAGGATTGTCGTCTTATAATCAGGGTCGTCTATATTTGGGACAATATACATTAAGTTAAAGATAAAGAGTTTAGGAATATTTTGCCAACTAAAGAGGTTGTGCCCTTCCCCAGGGTCTTTTTAATTCAAAATCTCTCTTATTTCCCCAATAGGGTGTGAACGTCCCAGGTCTAAGACCCTATTCAATTCAAATTCCAATTGGTAGTTCAAGTTTCCATTTGGAGAAAGTTCTCAGTACAGGCTGCAAAAGTCTCAGGGATTCTGTAGCCGATGGCCCTGTAGTTTTGAGTGTATCCTATGTCTTCCGCCCTGGGTATACTTCGTTTTTAGTGTACGCAGACAGTCGAACGCACAGCCTTGTAATGTATAGTTCATTTGACTCGTACGTGCACACACAGACATTCAACGTATGCGTAGATTTGAGCAATCTCTCACCAAGAGTTACAACCCATGCAAACATCTTTGTATTCTTTCCTGCTAGAGTTGTACAAATTAGGGTACTTTCCAACCTCTTGGCAAAATCTCTCATGTATGTTGGGACTCCATTGTTGCTGTAACTTGCACGCGTTCTGTTGTGTTATGTTTATGCAGTTACCCCCCCAATAAACTGATTACTGCAAAAAAAAATAAAAAATGCATATGTATGCAACCTGTGCATACAAGTACAAGCGGTTACAATCCGGTGGTGTGCGTACAGCTCTCACTGATGATGACATTCGCGTCATGCGACGTATACTTTGATCTTGACTCTTAAGTGACATTGCATTCCTAATGAAGGAATAAAGGAAGAGTTTAATTACCAGAATCATAATTATCCCTGAATAATATTTATATGATGATTATCTAAATTGTATCTAATCTAACTTAGAGGTCATTCATTAAATTGAGGTTAGGTAATAAAAAGTAGCACAGTCACAGGTTAATTGGAAACAAACAATTTTAAAATCACTAAACGGAGCTGTCCAGCCTGAAAACTTTTCTTTAGACGCTGGCGATAAGGGGATCTGCCAATATCCTTTCGTTAAGTCCAGTGTCGAATAGAAACGAGCGGTGCCCAGCCGATCAAGCTGCAGCATTGGATATGCGTTGTTGGATTCTTCTATCACCCCCATCTCGAGCATCGCCTCTAATTCGGTCTGAACCACTTTTTTCTTGTGTTCAGGCAAATGATACGGCCGACTGCGCAATACCACCCCTGGCTCCGTCTCGATATGGTGTTGAATAAGATTCGTTCGACCAGGTAGGGGTGAGAACACATCCGAAAATTCTGCCTGCAACTTGGCTACGTCAGTGACCTGGGAGGGCGAGAGGTGGTCTCCCCCCGGGACCAGAGTGAGAGATTGAGATTTGCCTCCGGTCCGAGATCATCTTCTCCACTCACTGCCGTCACCAGCATCACTGTCTCCGCCTCACTCCATTTTTTTTAGGAGGTTGAGGTGATAAATTTGACGTGCCCCACCCCTATCTGTTCGTACCACCTCACAATCGAGATCTCCGACTTGCCGTGTAACCTCAAATGGTCCTTGCCACTTCGCAAGTAATTTAGAACTCGAGGTTCAATACAAGCACTTTCTCTCCCGGTGTGAATTTCCACAAACTGGTTCCCCTGTTGTACAGCCGGCATTCTTTGTCCTGGGCCTGTAACGAATTCTCCGTAGACTGCCGTGTGGAGTTTTGCACTCAGGTCCATGACATACTGAATTTCATTTTTACTCTGAGAAGGTCCGTCCTCTCAAGGGCTGACATCCATAAAGAATCTCGAAGGAAAACCCCGTGGAGGCTTGTGGGACCTCCCGCACAGCGAACACGAGGGGTTCCAACCATTTATTCCAAATTTTGGCGTCTTCATGAACAAACTTATGAATCGTGGTTTTTAAAGTGCGATTAAATCTTTCCACCAGTCCATCTGTTTGTGGGTGATAGACGCTGGTGCGAATCGATTTAACACCCAATAATTCATACAGTCTGCGTAATGTACGTGACATAAACGCCGTACCTTGATCAGTGAGGATCTCTTTCAGGAAACAGCGCGTCCGCAACACTCTTAGCCGATATGCTGCGGAGCGCCACTGTTTCGGGATATTGTGCTTCATAGTCCACCAGCACTAATGCAAGACGGTGTCCCTGTGCTGATCGTTCTAATGGCCCGATGAGGTCCATTCCAATTCTTTCTAAGGAGACCTGCATTGATAGAAGAGGGCGTAGCGGCGCCGGATTTACCAGCGGACACCACCACCACCTAAAGACATCTATATGCTAATATTCAGTTAGTCAAAGCGCCACCTGCTGGCAACAGGAAATGGCATGCTTTACATTGTAATTCACTCCCTGAAAACTGTAAATATGCCATGAAGTACCAAACATGTTAGACAAACTTGCAACACGGGACTAAGTGCTAATGTATGTGATTAATGCCAATTCTTCTGCAATTCTCCTTTATTTCTTCGCTTACATGCATGTCGCCCTCTGTTCACTGTTTTCCTAAAGGCCAACGGGTGGTGGTGAGCCCTTTCATTGTTGCTAGCAGCTTTAATATTTATTTGTTTTTGGATTATGGTATAAACAGGTAATTAATTTGAAAAACTTGAAACTAAAAACTTGAACTGATTCAGTTAAATTAATTAAGCTTTCTTGTTGAAAGTGAAAGTGACATGTGAAGGCCAAGTATGGTAACTCACACTCGTAAATTGTCCTCTGCATTTAACCCATCCAGATTAGCGCACATGCATTAGGACATTACTCATTACTTTATTGATTACTTTATTGATTATTATACTTTACTAATATTGATATATAGGAAATTTGAGATAGGAAAAAACACATTGTTGGTCTTGGGTCATTGTATTGAAGTCTAACTTCAGGTTATTTTTCCTTTCTTTTTGTTTTGCCCGTCATTGCCTCTACAAACCACCACTTTTCTGTGGCAGTAGCAGGTTGTCTCTAGAACCACTCCAGGTTTACTCTTAATATTTATGTGATATTGCTCATTGAAGTTTCAGGAGCAGGTGATGGTAAATCTAGTTATGCTTTCTGCCAGAAAAGAAGGCAAAGAGCTTTAGAGCTCTAACATCTGTTACTATGGCAACTCAAAGCTATCTGTCCATCTTCTGAGCTTGCTGAACCAGCTATTGGTTAGGTTTTTTGTGGTTTATGCATCCACATTACCTATTTTTGTAGCCTCCAGCTCAGGATCACTACTGCACACTGGAATTAATGACATAATTGGCAACGACCATTTCTGGGATATTTTGGCTTCGTTTTTCTATACTGGAAGGAAGTCTATGTTTGAAAACATATTACTCCATATTACTCCAGCACTTGTGAGCTGGTCAGACTAGCTTCCAAGGTCCAAGCTGAAACCAGCTGTGCTCCAGTTAAAAGCCTAGACTGGCTTCCATATTAATATGAGACTTGCAATAGTTTGAGTCTTACAGTCGTATGCTTCCAAAAATCGAACTACAATACATAGCAAATGTCTGCTTTAAATGCGTTACTGGACTGTTAAAGAAAAGAAACAGGAATTGCTTTATGTCTGATCAATTTATTTAGTACAGTTTTAACTCAAGACGAAGTTTTAATTATTTTAATTGGCAAGTACATTTAAATTAAATATCTATGGCAAGGATTCCAATTTGATTATGGAGCTGTTTCAATTTCATTAACTAAATCCCTGTTAGGCATTCACAACACTGTACTACCCAGTGAATTTCCCATTCATTCATTTATTTTAAATGAAACCCGTTGGCGCAGCACTATTTCTTTAAATTAAATCTAACAAAATGTACTAATGTTTACATTTACTATTCAATATGTTGAGAAAAATAAACGTTGTACACATTTTATCTATAGTAGTTTATCTTGTATAAAAATGTTTAGATATATTTACTGAAAAACAAGTATTTTCATCCCATGAAGAAGCCTTGATGATCATTTAGTGGATGATTTAAAAATATTCGTCAATCATCTGTTACTAATATGACGTCATCGTAACGGCCGCCTGAGGTGCTCGACAACCACGTCATCTGTGACGTGTCACATGTGTTGTCAAACTGATGATCACATTTTTTTAATTTGCATGTGTTTTCTTATTGGCAGCGCTTTGAGCTCTCTCGGCCACCGTAGTAAAGACTATAACCTCTTGGCATCATCCTCTTGTCAGTATGCTATTTAATACGGAGTGCCTACAATGCTGTCAGCTTTGAAAGTGACCGGGTTGTTGACTCTCCAGTGATTGATTTGTATTGAGAGAGAGAGACAATGGCCATGTCAACTACGCTGAAGGTCATGACTGCTCCATTGCTGTGGCCCTCTTCTTAGTAGGAAGCCAAATCATAGTCCATTCACACTTAAGTGTGTTACAGGCAACTCATGAATCATTGCTGCATACACGGCTTGATTTATTTGAGAGGGTAATTGAAATGAATGTTATGTCTCTAGAGAATGCAGAGGGCATCGGTGTGTTAGTGGTACTGCAGAGAAGCTGCAATACAGAATCTAGTATTTCATTATCATCCGTGGAAGGGCTGGCGAGATTAGTGTACACTAGTGATGACATCCCAGGAGGTCTCAACAGCGCTATCTGTTAGCATTCCTTGGCTGCAAATTCATGTGGATAGTTTTTTTAAGCCAATCATTTGAGCTATAAGATATAAGTTTATAATTTATTGAGATACTTTTTTTGAAATATATGTATGCCAGGATAAAAATGTGGATGAAGAATTGCACATATGATGCCAGATGCCAAAGTTATTATGCAGTTTATTGCAGAAAATGAGCTGGGAAATGTATAAATTAACACGAGAGTCGCCAAGTCGCTGCTAATGCCCCATATTCAGTCTGAAATTAGGAAAGATCATGGTTTGATCAACATGTATTTTGAAATAGACTAATATGTAAATGGCGTGGATGTTTTTAGTGTTGTGTATAAACTATATATATTTTAAGAAATAAAAATAAAACCATATGTAGTACAGTACTGTAGCCACTAGATGTCTGTATAACCTTTTATATAAATATATATATAGCCTACGGGGGGGGTGTAATCTCTATTTGGTGAAACAAGACACAATTGCTTAATTTTAATAGCCTAGTTTTCATTCGTTTTAATTTGTCACGTTATATAAAGGTACTTTGATAATATTGCTTTTAACTTGACTTTATTTTCGTATGTAACCTGGAAGGAATCCAAAAGTAATCAGATTACATTACTTGAATAGTGATTGTGGTGCTTGGATTATGTTACAGATGACTTTTTTTTAAGTAAGTAATTTGTGACCGTAACCGAATCCATTTGAAAAGTAACCCTCCCTGCATATGAGGTTTTTAAGGGCCATGCTAAGGGAAAAAAGCTTGAACCCATACTAGCAGTAGAAAATATTTTTTGGGGGTGAAGTCTTCAAAATATCCTGTCCCAAGTTTCTGTTTCAATAAGAAATATGCTACAGGAAAGAATCTGCAGTCGTTATCTCATAGCAAGAAAAAGATGAAAGTGATACTCTGGTTAGCTTTGCAGCTTACTGAAAATTAGAAACATTTCCAGGAGTCTTCCTGTTTGCATGCAGAGGGAACAACAGCCAGTCCAAGGTAAATATTTAATAACTCTGACCTAGAGAAAAAAAAAAAGATCAAAGTGAAGAATCAGGGTTTGACTTTGAGCAAAGAGTGAGTCAGAGCCGTTTCTCTCCACAATCAGTTTGCATCTGCTCCTCTTTTCCTCATGCAAAGAGCTGGAGGCTAATTTTCTGTGACACTCCTATAAGGCATGTAATATATATCCTATAAATTACTTTTACTTAATCAAATAAGACTATTTTCACACAATAACAGTGCCTTCAAATGCCATTTTTGTAGAAAGATCGTGAAAGTCGTGACGTGTTGTCAAGTATGGTGACTCATAGTCGAAATTGGTGCTCTGCATTTAACCCATCCCAAGTGCACACACACACACACACACACACACACACACACACACACACACACACACACACACACACACACACACACACATACAGAGCAGTGGGCAGCTATTGCGACAGCGCCCAGGGAACACTCAGGGGTTAGGTGTCTTGCTCAAGGGCACTTTAGTCATGGTATTGAAGGCGGAGAGAGTGTTGTTTATACACAATCCCCACCTTCAATTCCTACCGGCATGGGAATCGAACCAGCAACCTTCTGATTACAAGCCCGACTCCCTCACCATTAGACCACGACTACCCATTATTATAATAGAGTCTCTATTATGATAAGGAATGAAGGGTTGCAGACTCTGTCAACATTCAGACAGACTCTTTCTTTGTCTGTCTTAACTCTTTTGGGGGTTGATTTAATGAAGGCCCAGGATGAATATGTATTGACATTTTGTCTCCTTAGCATGACTCAGAGTTTATGGTATGGAGAGTGCAGAAATTAGTAGTACAGAGATCACACAGACTGTTTGTGGCTGAAGAAGTTTGAGGAAGTGTATAATGAATGGAGAGGGAATTAGTTTCACATAATTTATTACTTAATTAGCTTATTGCTGGCATACAGTGGTGTAAAAAAGTGCTGCCCCTTCCTGATTTCTTATATTTTTGCATGTTTGTCACACTTAAATGTTTCAGATCATCAAAAAAAAAATTAAAAATTGGTCAAAGATAGTACAAGTAAACACAAAATGCAGTTTTTAAATGAAGGTTGTTATTATTAAGGGAAAACAAAATCCAAACCTACATGTAAAAAAGTGTTTTACACACCTGTGAAAGCATAACTTAACTGTGGTTTATCACACCTGAGTTCATCTGTTCTCAATCAAGAAGTCACTTAAATAGGATCTGCCTGACAAAGTGAAGTACACCAAAAGATCAAAAGCTAGACATCATGCCAAGATCCGATGAAATTCAGGAACAAACGAGAAAAAACGTAATTGAGATCGTTGATCAGTCTGGAAAAGGTTATAAAGCCAGTTCTTTGGTTTGGGACTCCAATGAAGAGCCATTATCCACAAATGGTGAAAACATGGAACAGTGGTGAACCTTCCCAGGAGTGGCTGGCTGACCAAAATTACCCCAAGAACGCTGCAACGACTCATCCAAGAGGTCACAAAAGACCCCACAACAACATCCAAAGAACTGCAGGCCTCACTTGCCTCAGTCAAGGTCAGTGTTCATGAGTTCACCATGATAAAGAGACTGGGCAAACATGGCCTGCATGGCAGAGTTCCAACACGAAAACCACTGCTGCGTCTCATTTTTGCCAGAAAACATCTTGATGATCCCCAAGACTTTTGGGAAAATACTCTGTGGACTGACGAGGTGTGTGTCCTATTACATCTGGCGTAAAAGTAACACCACATTTCAGGAAAAGAACATCATGCCAACAGTAAAATATTGTGATGGTAGTGTGATGGTCTGGGGTTGTTTTGCTGCTTCAGGACCTGGAAGACTTCCTGTGATAAATGGAACCTGAAGGAGAATGTCCGTCCATCTGTTCATGACCTCAAGCTGAAGCAAACTTAGGTTCTGCAGCAGGACAATGATCCAAAACACACCAGCAAGTCCACATCTGAATGGCTGAAGACAAAATGAAGACTTTGGAGCGGCCTAGTCAAAGTCCTGACCTGAATCCTATTGAGATGCTGTGGAATGACCTTAAAAAGGAAGTTCATGCTTGAAAACCCTCCAATGTGACTGAATTATATCAACTCTGCAAAGATGAGGAGCTCATCTCCTCAGCGCTGTAAAAGACTCACTGAAAGTTGTCGCAAACGCTTGATTGCAGTTGTTGCTGCTATCACTTTTTCACACAGAGCCATGTAGGTTTAGATTTTATTTTCCCTTAATAATAACAACCTTCATTTAAAAACTGCATTTTGTGTTTACTTTGTTAGTTTTGACTAATATTTAAATTTGTTTGATGATCTGAAACATTTAAGTGTGACAAACATGCAAAAAAAAAAGAAATCAGGAAGGGGGCAAACACTTTTTCACACCACTGTACATTCAAAAAGACGTGCATCGGGACACTTTATTACAAACTTAAACATCATTTTCCCAAATTAATCTGCAAATAATTTTTATCATGTAAATTCTTTATATTTGTACACAGAAATGTACAACATCTATGATCAACTCAGAAGAATGAAGGTCATGTTTCATCAAGTGTTTAAACTCTTCCCTGTCTCGACTGTTCCTTCTTTTCTTTAAAGGGTGAATTAATTGTGAAAGAATAAAATACAGATTAATATAGCATGCAAAAATATATTGAAATCTATTGTTGGTGTGCGTTATGCAATGCCTCTGCTGTTTGACACGTTATCGGCGTTTGTGCAAAAGTCTGTCCTTCAGATGTTCAGGAATGTTTCTATTCCATTCACGTTGTAATATTAATGTCAGAATTAACTGTGTAGGAGGGTCTTGACCGGGTCATCACTTTCCCTAATGATGGGGACGCTCTAGACTTCCAAATGCTACAAATGTTTCCTGCCAAATATCACAAAATCACTCTAGTGTTTCACGGTAGATTGGCGGAGAAGGCCCTGATGAGAAGCCATTAATCTCATTCGATCGATTCATTGCCTGTTTGCACCACGATATCATTTTTGATGAGCTCTAACCTCATGCTAAATTTACCCCTGAGGTCGTGTAGATAGCCTATGTAAATCTATACACAAGGATTGGTTATGTATTTGATACTGGACGACCTCTTTGAAGGTCACATGGGTGAAGAAAATATATTTCCTTACATATGATCGATCGGTACGATTTACTATACACTGAAAATATACAGAATAATATATTGTGTTAATATGTTACAACATATTGAATAAGGAATTGGCACTTTTCATGTATTGAAAAATATGTGACAATATACTTGATTGTTATATTTCTTTACTCAATATATTTCCTTATATATGAATGCTCATTATATTAAATTAATCAATGTATACTGAGAATATAAAGAGTAATATATTGTGTTAATATACTACAGTATATTGAATAGTTTTTGATCAAAATATCTGATCATAAGCCAACACTATTGACATTTTATCCCCAAAAAATTTTTATTCAGTTGTCTGAATTATAAATGTGTTAAGGGTAATGGTAAAGCAAATGGTTACACATACATTACTGGAAAGTTCATTAGTATTGTAATTAAAGCGGGCAGGCTTAGCTGACGCTAGTGAAATATCAGCCCTCACAGAAGTTTTCTCAGCCAATCAACTGTTGTATATTTGTATCCTTTTTGTATATGTGTGGTTACGGTTGATTTTTTTCCCCCCATCAATGTTATGTTAGTATTTTAAATTTCACTATTCAGATTTGTTCATGAAAACATTTGTATGCAGATCTCATTACACATGGTTATTGAAAGACACACTGACCTCATGTGAGATCAGTCTGGTGTCCGATATTATTTCAAAGTACCGATCAGATTTTGGTTGGTGTATGCATTTTTTTTTTTTCTGGTGCACACCAAGAAAGACTATATTGCCTTCATTCCAGAATCGCTTACTGAAATAAAAATGTATTGATTACACTTAATTTGCCTATTATAGCATCATGTATTGTTCATTGCTGCTTGTCTCTGCAGAAATGCTATTGTTTGCCCTCTGTTTTGTTTTCACTGATGATGGTGGTTGCATATGGTTCAGTCCCTTGCCAAGAGATCAAGGTGCTGTGCTCCTGTCTGCAGGCTCAGCGATCGAGGGAGAGATTTGGTGCCTGGGGCTGACTTTTTGTTGGAGCCATTGATCGGAGGGACAGAATTGGATTGTGTAGCTTATTACTGGTGTCAGTGAACATTACATGGGGGAGAGATAGAGCCCTTCTTCGTCGGTGCAGGCTCCCGCTGCAACTCAAATTACTTTTATCACTCTTGGCTACCCTGGTGCCACCCACGGTGGAGAAACACCACACATTATGCTCTGTGCCGCAGTGAAATTCTGCAATAAGCTCAAAATGTTTGCCGCCACCTGTGAGATATCAGGTATTATATCAGAGAAAGTGCATCATTCAACAAGCGTCAGTCTTGTGTGCTGCTCCCTTTCGAATGAAAGGAGCGATATAAAGGGCTCTATCATTTACCAGGCACGACGCCAGTGTTTTTTGCCAGTTTCAGCCTGATGCAGTTATCATTTTCACACCCTGCGCCACGTTGTTTAAATAGCAAATGTATTTGCATCCATTTGTGCACCCATGGGCATGTTAGTTTGAAAACGAGTTGTGTTCAGGTGTAAAAAGTAAGAAAATATTTCTTTCTTTAATTATTTTGTTATTTAAAGAGCGTGTGTTAAAGAGTGCCTATGGGTTGTGCACTACGCACACACACTCTGCTTACTAGTCAAGTCATCTTCATTCATAAGCGCTTTTTACAGTACAGATGGTTTAAAAGCAGCTTCACAGTGATAATAGGAAAATGAATGGACAGAGATTGTTTGGCTTTACTGCAGCTCCAGGAAAAAGTTATTACCGAGCTGAAGTAAGTTTTTGATTGAATCATTTCCATTGTTAAACTGAAATATACCTTTTAGCTGAAAACAGACGACGATTACTGCATTCATTCACGCATTTAGTCTATAGATATGTATGTTTGAACGTGTTTGTTCACAGAGGCTTAGTGGTGTTACCAAATAACTTGTCTGGCTCGCATAATATGGAATTATTAGATGGTTCCACGGATCCATGCGAACTGGCATCATTTTGATAATGTTTTATCCATACATAAGGAAAGGAAGGAGGCCTAGCAGTAGATAGCTCAGATGACTCTTCAGGGCTGCGTTGTCATCGTATGGATATGGCCTGGATCTCGCAAACTTAACCTCAGGATAAACAAAGATAGAACATTAGCATAGACGCCATTCTTCTTATGATGTAACGAGTACAGCAAGTGTTATGGGAAGCGTTCTCGACTCCGGCTGACATAATTTATGCAATTTACATTAAACAATTTGCATGATTTGAATTATAGAGGTAGATAATCCGGTATGTGTACGCCAGGTTAAAGAGATGTGTTTTTAGTCTAAATTTAAACTGACAGAGTGTGTCTGCTTTCCGAACAGTGCTAGGAAGATCGTTCCAGAGTTTAGGTGCTTAAATGGAAAAAGATCTACCGCCTGCAGTTGATTTTGATATTCTAGCTATTATCAACTGGCCTGAATTTTGACATTGCAATGAACAGGAAGGACTATAATGTGTTGAGAGCTCACTCAGGTACTGGCTTTGTAAGTCATTATGAATATTTATATAAGATGTATATTTTTAACTGTTTAGCATTTGTTAATGAGAGCAAATGACATAATTTAGAAAAAAAAAAAAACAGTTTTACAGATGCTATAAACGTGGCTTTCAAATGAAAGATTAGCAAAGTCGAACATCATTAGCGCCCATGTGAATAATAATCTTTGAGAATTTATAATTAGCATTAGCCAGCACTTTTAAATTTGCTTTGATGTCAGCCCGCAGTCAAAGCGGCATTACGTCACAAGAAGTGCAGACTCCGAGTGTAACAAGTACAGAAAGTTTACTGTCAGATATATATCTTTATTAGAATTCACACAAAATTGTTCATTTACATACACCTGATATAACTGTCTGATTGGAACGAGAGCACTTTCCCCTTTAATCCCTGTCCTGTCTCCTCCTCTTCCTCTCTGTATTGTTGATGCACGAGAGAGGTGAGCTTATTTTGCTCCTGATAATGTTTTTTAATTTATATTTTAATTATTGCTTTTATGACTGCACTCCAATTCATGTGCATGGTGTTATTTTGTCTTTCTTTGTGGTCATTTTTGTCATTTCGCCCCGTTTTTGTTATCTTTACATTTGGGCCTAAATGTGGAAATGAGAATACATGTGACAAGTGTATATCACATTTTGTTTTATAGAGAAAATAAGGGCTCTCAGACTAAGAGACTACTTTTATGTATTTTATATCAGATGCATGAGAGAAAAATAAAAGATCAGCGAAACTGCCGTTTGCTGTCCAGTTCGTCACAAAACCAGTTACAAGAGGAAGACCGTGAGGGTTTAGGGTGGCGTTTGGGACTGGCCCAATGCCTTCTGTATAAAGGATGCTATATAGGCGGCCTTAGAATTTGGCAAAATGAGGTATCCAAGGCAACATAATTACAGTTCTTTCCTTTTCATCTAGAGATGTTTATGATGGTCTGAACTGCTTCCTCAGTAGTCGGCTCTCTAGGTTTTAAAACTGAGCAAATGTTGCTTGCGGTAGAAACGGGAACGGTGAGCTGGACAGAGATGCTGTCTTCAGAGAAGTCTGTACTGAAGCCTCCTGACTCACTTCCATTTGTTAGGATTTCAGCCCTCACAACTAGGATACGATAATCAGAAGGTCCTGCCCATCCAGCTGTTATTTTATGGGAATTTGAAAAAGTTGTGCCATGAATAGAGCAGCTACACTCAGAGAGACTCTTACATCAGGTTATTATGCACCGCACTGCTTTCCTTGGCTCCAATGGAGAGAGCAAACAGTGCGTATTAATGTATTGTTTTTCAGATTTTGGTCTGCCTTCACTAAATTATCATTCACAATGCACCTCTCATTAAAATCATCCAATGCACCTCCACGTTATTTGTCAATTGTGCCCTCATCTGCAGGTCTTAGGTTGCATTCATTGTAAGCAGAGCATGCTGGGAGTCTTGGTGAACCCTCAGAAAAAATTGAGGAACAATGAATGGTGGTAAAATAATTCATCACACACTTCAGTACAGCACATCCATGTATTTATTTACCTTCCTTTTGTGTGAAAAATCTCTTCCTTTGTGTCATGCCTTGAGGACAGGTCATTACACCTTCAAGAGTCCCACTGGGGATTAAATAAATGACATAAGAAAAGAAATGTGCTCCATTAAGTCTGGCATGAATTTGTAACAGTGAAACTGACTTTGCCGGCAGTGCCAGGAGCCTGTTCAAAAGAAAATGTGGAAAGTTGTCTCAGTTCTCCATCAGGGAATTAATTATGAAGAGTTCCCCAATGAGAACCATATGGGACACATATGTGAAAGGATGAGAGTATGTTTGTGAATTTTCAGTGGGCCGGTTCGAAGCGCATTAGTCACCGTGACGTGCGTGCCCCACATTCCTATTGGCAGCTCATTCTTATCAACTGGATTTAAAAAATGCACCAGTCTTGGCATCCAAATCCATTTGTGTGCTATCATTGGAAGCATATTTGAGGAGGTTTCTAAAAGTGGATCACTTTAACATGCAAATGTTTCCTATTAATTTTGCTAGCACCTTCATCCTTTTTAGGGATGCTTGATGCCATTTTTTGTCTGCTAACCAATACTGCAGTCGTGAGTATCTGCAGATTCAGAAGCGAGTCCAAAACCAGTACAGTTTTTTCTTAATCGTTTTAGAAAAAGTGACATGTGGAGGCCAAGCATTGTAACCCATACTCGGAATTTGTCCTCTGCATTTAACTAGTGAACACACACAAGCTGCAAACCTTAGACACACCCACCCGGAGCAATGGGCAGCCATTTTTGTTGTGGCGCCCAGGGAGTGATTGGGAGTTTGGCGCCTTGCCTACACAATAATTAATCATAAATAATAAGAAACACACACACACACACACACACATATATACATATACATATAAATATATATATATATATATATATATATATATATATATATATATATATATATATGTATACTCAGATGCAGAGCGGCACAAAAGCGATTATGTGTATCCCGGTACCATGATTATATACTTAAGGCAAGCAAATCACCAAGTCACGGGCCAGCCTCTCCACACAATGAAAAGTTCATAGGAGTTAAAGAGCAACAGTGTGTATTGCATCTGTCTTTTTATTGAGCCTTTTTCATCAGAGTTTTAAATTCCAATTACTGTTCACATTTACATTCACAAGCTTTATTAAGTCATGAAGTCATTAAGTCATTCACGCCAACATAATCCTAGTAATCGAGCACCACACCATTCAGAATCACCAATTGTTGCGATCACGAAAGATCACTGCAAATAAACAGAGGACAAGTACATTAATGTTGCGAAACATCTAATGTATAATAATCGGAACATTGTAGTCTCGGAGAGTGTTTTAAATAAATGAGACTTGCTGTTTTGAAGATGTTGAATGGAAAATGACTGAAAGAGTTTCCGCGAACTTCAGTTTAATACGCTGTCTGTTCCTCAAATATGTATATATCTAACAACCACGAGTAACTCGCAATTTAGGATTTGGATCAGTCTTATCTAACCGATACCTGATCCGACAAAAAGGTCTGTATCAGACAAATATCCATACTCCGTATGCATCCCCGATCCTTTTACGCCAAGCTAAATTGGTTAAGTTAATTTGGTGTCGCTAGACTGACAAGATTGTGTTTTTTATATTCCAGGAAGAAGGCAAGGTGGGTGTAACGTTCAACATCGGCACAGTGGACATCAGTGTCAAAGAGATGACCACAGAGGTCAACGATGGAAAATATCATGTGGTGCGCTTCACAAGGAATGGGGGGAACGCCACCTTACAGGTGGACAACTGGCCGATCAATGAGCACTTTCCATCAGGTAACACCAAATGAAGTCTCTTGATGTTAAAAGAAGCTCGTTTTTAATGTTAAAGCCATTAGATATCACATGCTCTCAAGGAAATCAAGGATCGTAAGGCAAGGAACAACATCATTTTCCAGCCCATTTCATTTATAATCTGCGTGTTTCAAGGTATGTGCATTTTCAGAAATGGGAACAGGTGTTCATAATTATCACACTGATCTCCATTCTGCTGAGGGAAAGGCATAGAGAAAGAAGAGAAATGACACTGCACAGAAGAAAGCAAATGCCACTTAACTCGATCGTTTTGGCTTGCGTTGCTTTCTTAATTGTCCTCTGTTACATCCATATGTGGAAGTAATCAAGCCTAGGCACCTGGCCGGCGCACAATGGCAGGCCAAGCTTTTGCCTTTGTCCCCTCAATTAGCACCATGACATCTGGCCAGCTGCTATTGAGAGCTTTTGAAAGGCAGAGGGAAGAGCGGGGCGCAGGTTTAAGGCAGTATTGTGGCAGCTACAGCAGCTGTGGGAGAACGAGCCCCAGACCTCTGTGTATCTTTGACTCTCAGACTCAGGAAGCCAGCAATGATGGATGAATACAAATGAGTTCATCAAATGCAGCAGAGGTTTGTTCTAGAAGCTCAAGCAACATGGAGAAATAGGGCGTGCTGAAATACTGCCCTCGAACGCTATTGAAAAAAACTCCCCGAAACCCTTCACACTCAATTAATTTGGGTTCTGTGTCCTCCACTTTGATGTCTCTGTTGCTTTGGCACCCTCCGTGGGATATCTGGCCCCTGCACTTCTCGTCCAATTAGAGAGGAGCTCTCGTCAGGGTTACTCAAGCCGTATTCAATAGCAGGTCTTTCTAAAGAGAGTTAACCTTAAAATGTCCAATATGCAGACAGAAGGACACGGGCTAATGCTGCAACCACATGAGCTCACTATTCAAGCTGGATCTGTTAAGAGCCAGAGATAGCATGCCATTTTCCTACCAGACTGTTAGCCACACTTAAAGCTAACTATAATACCTGAAATGTCCTAAATGAACCTGCACAGCAGCTGAGGTGTGTAGTGTCTCCCGCTGAAGCTCTTGCATCATTGTCAGAGATGTAGTCTGTGTGAAACGTTCATTCCGTAGACAGTATTTTAAATGATGGGATATTTTTACACAGAGTTGAGGATCTATACAGAATGGTTTTGAGATCAGTTGTTTACTGGGTATATTTTCATAATCTTGATGATATAAGAATGTTCTATGAACAAAACAGTGTATCAAAGCAAGGAGGATAGACTTGACTCGTCGACCAGAAAAACACCCTGCGAGGGTAAAATCTGAACCATAGTCTAATAGTCTTTTTGACTTTAAATATATCTGTTTGTTCTTTCCATCCATAATACATTCATCCTTCAAGTAAGCTAGCAAGTATGCTACATCTAATTCACCCGCCATTTATTACTCAGTTGTTCAGTTTATCTAGATACCAAAATCCTCATTCTTAAATTATTTTTTGTAAACAAATGAATAAATAATTATAAAATAAAAACTGTTAGAAAGTCCAAGAATGTCATTGTCAAAGTCATCATCAGCTTGTACTGTATTGTTGGATACATTTCGATGAGTTCTACAAGATTTCAGTTATTCCCTAAGGTTTGTGTTATTCCGTTCAGTTATTCCATAAATAAAAAATTGAATATTGTGCACATTGTACGTACTGGAAAAGTGGGTGGAATTAACCATCATTAATATACAGTGGAATTCTGAATTTAAAAAAAAAAAGTTGCACTGATGGATCATCAAGACCTGTTGCTCCCCTGAATTCAATCAATAATGTTATATATTGGCCTCAATTAAGCCAGCTTTGAATCAGAGGAGTACTCAATATTAAAAAATCTCCCAATTTCATTAAAGCTTTCTCTCTGATTTAGTCTTTTTGTGGAGCTCCTTGACTCCCTCCAACTATCATTCAATTGCAGATTTGATAATTTTGTCTCTTTTTTCTACACACACACACACACACTGAAACACTGGTAATTTGCAGGACATTCAATGTTTTTAATTTGGCAATTATTGATTTTAGTTCCTCTGTTAAAGGCTGTGCCATCTCTTGAGTAATTATACGCTGGGATTCAGACTCATCGACTGAATAGCACTTGAAATGCTTCACATCAGTGACGCTTTGCGTTCTTGCCTCGCTCAATAAACTGTTACCAGATACACACAGCTGTGATGCCATGGCACGGTGTGAGAATATCCCATGATCTAAACTTATTCACATGTTTTTACGAAAAGTGATGCGCAAAGCCATTTTCGTTGCGCACTGAATACAAGGCAACAATTTTTTTTTTTTTAAATGTAACATTTCATTTTCCCAGCCAGCAGGACACAGTGCTTCTTCCGTGTTCCATGTTTATGTTGTTAAGAATGTCAGTGCTTTTTATGGCTTTAAACTAATTTATATCACAGATATATAAACAATTCAAGCAGTTCTCGCTGGATCTCACAGCGCCGTTGTTGTACCAAAATGCTGTTTCCTGTGAAATTTTGACTCCCTGCTTCTGATTGGTTCATTTGGTGTTCCAATTTCTAAAATCATCTGTATTTTAAAAACTAAATGATAAGCTTATATTCAGGCACAGCATCATTGTGTCAAAGTGGATTTCCTTCCACAGATGTATTATTATCCAATTAATTAGAAGTGCTGGGGCCAGTTGCATAAACACTTTAAATCTGTGTCTTAAGAAGTGGTCTGACCAACTAGCAGTGAGTTAAGGGTCTTACTTTTCACTATCAAATTAGGCCAATGTAACTGACTTAAAAAAATTACAAACAGAGTTAAAAAAAAAAGGAAGACAAACTAGTGGTTTATGCAAGGAATCTTACTTGTGAATATAGTGAGATCCACAAGGTGAACTATAGCAGATGATAAGAGAAAAAGCAAGACGCATTGTCACTTTCAGCAGTGTGCTAGCAGTATAAACATTCAAAAATAACCCTATCTTTCAGGTTTAACTGGTTAGCATGACCTGTTAGCACCTGTTGGTAGATTTCATAACTACACCATCTAATTCCATGCATCCATCAACAGTTCAAATCGTGTACTTGCATGGGTCTCATACCAGCTGAGGAGAATAGCTTTCTCCAGACATGAGATGTTGATCAGCTGTGTCCTTGTCTTATCTAGACCAACATGGACATCTATCATCATCTTCATCATCATCATCATAACTATCATATGACTAACATTTAGCATTTAGCAGATGAGTAACATCGTCTCGGTTACATAGGTAACCCTCGTTCCCTGAAGGAGGGAACGGAGACGTACGTCGGATGACCGACGAATAGGAATCTCGCTAGAGAGGCCAATCTACTTCGAGTGTAACTAAAACGAGCCAATGCATATTGGCATGCAATCATATGCATCAGCTGCTCACTCCTCGCAGCGCGGGTATATAATGAGCAGCAGGTGCGTTGCATCTTTAGGTTTTCGCTGAGGAGCCGAACCAGATAGGCGGCAGCATCAGCGGGGTACAGCAACTGTGGCGACGGGACGTACGTCTCCGTTCCCTCCTTCAGGGAACGAGGGTTACCTATGTAACCGAGACGTTCCCATTCAGTCGGTCACTTCGACGTACGTCGGATGACCGACGAATAGGAATCCCTACCAAAGCGCCACAGGAGCTGCCCTCTTCCAGCGCTCTGTTGTAAGCCACCTGAACCCCCTTGCCTGAGGACGGTGGGCCAGGGCTAACACAGAGAGTGTCAATCACTGCTGTTCCCAAACCCATTCAGTGAGACTATTGGATAACACTGGGAAGCGTACCCTTCGTGTAAAAGGGACGCTGCGGAAGCCACATCCTTCCCCGAAGGAGTTATGTGGAAGAATAATGGACTAACCGTGGGGTTGTCATATGGAAGAACTGGGGTGACTCCACTCAACGAGAGGTGGGTTCTCCCAGAGGGAAAGACACGGGCTTCGATTAGGAGCAACCGTGGAACCAGACATATGGGATCCCCGTAGGGTCACTCATATGGAACCCAGCCTAAATCCGGTTCTTAAGGATGCAGCGGAGTATAGGCCTGGCGCCAGACGCTCCGCCACGTCGGCTGCCGAAGGGAGATCGGAGGACTCAACAGGGTCTGCCTTGTAGGGACTCTCTGGAGAATAAGCACATGTAAGTGCAGCAAGCCGACACTAAGCCGGGGCCTCTCCGTGCCTCTTACCTGAGGCGAGAACACGGGAGGAGACCGACTCAACACGAAGGCTATAAAACCTAGCGAGCGTGTTAGGTGTCGCCCAGCCCGCAGCTCTACAGATGTCTGTTAGCGAGGCGCCACGAGCCAGCACCCGGGAGGATGCAACACCTCTCGTGGAGTGTGCATGCAACCTGAGCAGCCAGGGCACACCCTGAGCTTGGTAAGCCAGGGCAATGGCATCCACTATCCAGTGGGCCATCCTCTGCTTGGAGACAGCCTTTCCCTTCTGCTGGCCTCCATAACAGACAAAGAGCTGGTCTGAGGTCCTGAAGCTTCGAGTTCTGTCCACGTACAGTCGCAAAGCGCAAACTGGACAGAGCAAAGCCAGGGCTGGGTCTGCCTCCTCCGAGGGCAGCGCTTGCAGGCTCACTACCTGGTCCCTGAAGGGAGTGGTAGGAACCTTGGGCACATAGCCAGGCCGGGGTCTCATTACCACGTGGCTGTCACCCGGCCCGAACTCTAGGCACGATTCGTCGACCGAAAAAGACTGCAGGTCCCCTACCCTCTTGATGGAGGCCAATGCAGCCAGCAGCAAAGTCTTCATAGACAGAATCTTTAAGTCTGCTGACTGCAAAGGCTCAAAGGGAGCATTCTGGAGTGCTCTCAGCACCAGAGCCAAGTCCCAAGAGGGTATGGAGGGGGGACGAGGAGGATTTAACCGTCTCGCCCCCCTAAGGAACCTGACGACCAGGTCGTGCTTACCAACAGATTTGCCATCTATGTGGTCGTGGTATGCAGAAATAGCAGCAGCATGGACTTTGAGGGTGGAGGGGGACAGCCTACGCTCCAACCCTAGCTGCAAGAAGGAAAGCACGACTCTGATCGAGCATCTTCGGGGGTCTTCTCGCCTAAGAACACCACTCGACGAACAGGTTCCACTTCAGGGCGTAAGCACGTCTTGTAGACGGTGCACGTGCCGAAGCGATGGTGTTAAGTACCTCGGAGGGTAAGTCACCAGAACCTCCGTGTCCCGTCCAGGGACCAGACATGGAGTTTCCAGAGGTCTGAACGCGGGTGCCAGAAGGTGCCCCGTCTCTGAGAAAGAAGGTCCTTCCTCAGAGGAAAGGGCCAGGGAGGGGCTGTCGCGAGGAGTGAGAGTTCCGGGAACCTGGTCCGGTTGGGCCAATAGGGCGCAACTAACACGACCTGCTCCTCGTCCTCCCTGACTTTGCACAGGGTCTGTGCAATTAGGCTCACTGAGGGAAATGCATAATTGCGGAGGCCCCGGGGCCAGCTGTGAGCCAGTGCGTTTGTCCCGAATGTCCCCTCGGACAGAGAGTAAAACAGCTGGCAGTGAGAGGTTTCTGGAGAGCCAAACAGGTCTACTTGAGCCTCTCCGAACTCTCTCCAGATCAGCTGGACCGCCTGGGGGTGGAGTCGCCACTCTCCCGGCAGCGCAGCTTGTGAGAGCTCGTCGGCCGTACGGTTGAGCACACCGGGGATGCGAATGGCACGAAGCGACCTCAGATGCTTCTGACTCCAGAGGAGGAGATGGGGGGCGAGTTGTGACATGCGATGGGAGCGTAGACCACCTTGACGGTGTATGCAACGGTCGCAGTGTTATCCGTACGGACCAGCACATGCCTGCCCTGAAGCGGCCCCTTGAGGCGGCTCGGGGCGAGCCGTACTGCCAACAACTCGAGGCAATTGATGTGCCACTGCAGTTGGGGGCCCGTCCACACCCCTGACACTGCACCCATCTCGGGACTCGGCCGTGGAGCCAGTGCTGAAGCGGTCTCATATGAAGCAGACCGAGCGGAGTTACTGCCGCTGCGGCCACCATATGCCCCAGGAGCCTCTGAAAAAATTTCAGTGGGACCGCCGTCCTGCCATTGAACGTATTCAGGCAGTTCAACACCGACTGAGCACGTTCCTCTGTGAGGCGTGCCGTCTGTTCGACCGAGTCCAACTCCCTACCGAGAAAAGAGATCCTCTGCACGGGGGCGAGTTTGCTCTTCTCCCAGTTGACCCGAAGACCCAGCTGGCTGAGGTGTCTGAGCACCAAATCCTTGTGTTCGCACAACTGATCCTGCGACTGAGCCAAAATGAGCCAGTCGTCTAGATAGTTGAGGATGCAAACACCCTGTTCTCTCATGGGAACAAGGGCTCCCTCCACGACCTTCGTGAAGACGCGGGGAGACAGGGCCAGCCCAAAGGGTAAGACTCTGTACTGATATGCTCGACCTTCGAACGCAAATCACAGGAATGGGCTGTGTCGCGGAAGGATCGAGACATGAAAGTACGCGTCCTTCAGGTCGATCGCTGCAAACCAATCTCGGGGACGGATGCACTCGAAAATGCGTTTCTGCGTGAGCATTTTGAACGGTAGCTTGTGAAGGCTCCTATTCAAAACTCGCAGGTCCAAGATCGGTCGTAACCCACCGCTTTTCTTGGGTACAATGAAGTAGGGGCTGTAGGATCCCGACTTCATATCGGCTGGAGGGACCGGCTCTATCGCGTCCTTCGCCAGTAGGACCGCGATCTCCGCACGCAAGACAGGAGCATCGGCAGCTTTCACTGAAGTGAAGTGGATGCCCCTGAACCTCGGGGGACGCCGGGCGAACTGAATCGCATAGCCGAGCCTGATGGTCCGGATGAGCCAGCGAGACGGACTGGGGAGCGCTAACCAGGCTCGCAGAGACCGTACAAGCGGGACCAAAGGGACCGCAGGCGTACCCGCCGTGGGGCAGCGAGGTGGAACGCAGGGACGCGGCTCGGGAGACTCTCTTTGTGAGGCGGCCCGAAGCGGGGTCAGAGTGTGCTGTGCAACACTTACCTGGTTCCACAGATGGACAGTGGTAGCAGGCGAAGTCTTGGCTGCCTGCTGCGTGCTGCTGTCCGCTGGCGACAGAAGAGGGGGAAGAGAGTGGTGAGGTTCTAGCCCTCCCACTGCTCTCCAAGTCCTCTTCGGACCCGGAGATGGAGGGAACCGCTCCTTTTTTTTTTCTGAAAATTTGGGTACCGCTGGCTGTTGAGCCAGCGGCGGAACAGAAAAACTAATCAACAAAGGATTTACTACCCGGCCCTCCTCCGGGGAAAGAGTGGAGAGGTCTCCATCTCCTGAAGAGCAGTTCCCTCCCTCTCCAAGTCACCCGTCCTAGGGCCTCTTGCTCTTGGCTTTGCCGCCCTTCTTGGCGGGGGCCTGGACGGGCTGGGCACCCCGACCATGACCGGCTCCATGGCGCCGCTTGATGACGGCTGCTGCTCCTGGGGAGCGGGGGCGCCCACTGGGGGGGGGGGGCGCCCCTGGCGACGAGTAGCCTGAGGCGATGTGGGCGGTGGAGGTGCAGCAGCTGACCGCCTCAGCAGGATGTGGCCCTCAGACTGCTTCTGTACAGCCGAGAACTGTTGGGCAAAGTTCTCGACCGCGTCGCCAAGAGGCCGGTCTGGGACATGGGGGCATCAAGGAACCTGACTTTGTCGGTATCCCTCATGTCGACCAGACACAGCCAGAGATGACGTTCCTGGACCACCAGCGTGGACATCGCACGACCCACTGACCGCGCAGTGACCTTCGTCGCTCGAAGCGCGAGGTCCGTAGCGGTACGAAGTTCTTGGAGAACTTGTGGATCATGACTACCCTCGTGCAGGCCCCTCAGTGCCTTGGCCTGATGGACCTGCAACAACGCCATAGCGTGTAAGGCGGCAGCGGCTTCCGCGCAGGCCCAGTAAGCACTGCCGGTAGGTCCGACCAGCGCTCACAGGCCCGGGAAGGGAGAGACGCTCCCCCCTCTCTTCAGGAAGGGGTATGCGTGAACATCCCTTTGCCGCACCGCCATCAAGGGTAGTGAGGGAGGAGGTCCCACTGGCACGGTTTCGGGCAGTAAAAGGTGCCCTCCACGCACCAGTGTTCTCTACATGCACTTCCGGGAAGAAGGGAACCGGGGTGGGGGGCTGAGAACCATCCCTTGCCACTCCGAGGAACCAATCATCCAACCTCGAGGGCTCGGGACACGGTGGAGCACTCCACACGTTGGAGCATTCCACACGAGCCCGACCCTGTTGGCGGCCCGGGGAAGCATAGCCATCATTTCCGGGTCTGATCCGGGCACAGCTGTCACTCCCGAAGGAGGCAGCCGCGCCGAATCATCATCCACGAAAGCGTCAGGCTCACCCTCCGATGCAGCGATCGACATCCGGTCATCCTGGGGAGCCCTGAAGGATACGGATGGTACACACCTCTGGGGCGGTCCATCACGCTCCCCCAGCAGCTCTACTGGCTGCAGAGTGCGGGAGGAGTGAGGGTTCCCAGGGGGTTGGTTCCCCGAGGGAAGCGCGCTCACTGTAATCCTCAAATCACCAGTGCCACTGCCCGAAACAGCCCTCCATTTTCAGGAGGACTGGAACGAAGCAGCGGCACTGGGACTCCGCCCCCTTGCAGGAGGCAGAGTCTAGATCGCAACCCCGCCCCCTTGCAGGAGGCGGAGTCTAGATCGCAACTCCGCGATGGTCATCTTCCCGCAATGGGTGCATGACTCATCCACAAACGCTGCCTCAGCGCGCCTTAAGCCCAAGCACGCGATACAGCGCTCGTGACCATCCCGAGGCGCCAGGTAACGACCGCATCCAGAAACACGCAAGTAGTACACATCTTCGACAAGACGCGAAACCACTCGCGCGAGCTCTTTTAGGAATTAACTCTTTCGAGTGCCGAAGCACGCAGGGGATAACCGCGGCAACACAGACAGGGAAAAAGTGCAGCCTGTCGTGTGCACTCACTCTTGAAACCGCTCTTACCAGCTGTGATAACAGCTTTTAAGCGCTCTATAATAGCGCACCGTTACCAGCCATAAGAACGGCTTTTACAGCTGAGAACAGCTTCATTTGCTCACATAAAACAGAACAAACAGAGAAGACAAACAAGAGAACGGCCCCGCTGCTGCGCTGTCCGCCTGCACTCTCACGAAGAGCAATCCACCAAAAGATTCTTCGTCTTTCGTCACACTCGCTCGTAGACACCATACAGGTTCGGCTCCGAAGCGAAAAGCTAAAGATGCAACGCACCTGCTGCTCATTATATACCCGCGCTGCGAGGAGTGAGCAGCTGATGCATATGATTGCATGCCAATATGCATTGGCTCGTTTTAGTTACACTCGAAGTAGATTGGCCTCTCTAGCGAGATTCCTATTCGTCGGTCATCCGACGTACGTCGAAGTGACCGACTGAATGGGAAACACAGATATCTATTCTCTGTTGATGAGGACAGCCATAGAAAATGCATTGAAAATCATAGAGACAATCACAATGTTGAACAGAGGAACAAAATCTTTCTTGCTCTTTTACTGGCACAAATCTGGAGATATAGGTTAAAAAGAGCCACACAGTCTCCTGTGTCCCCAAGAGAACAGTGGCAAGAGAACTTCCTTTAAACCATTCAGTGGAGACGAAGATTCATCCTATGAACAGCTCGGCACTTCCGAACAGAACACACATTATTCTGATGTGTCCAGCGAGAGCCTCGTAGCCACGGTTAGATTGTGTTCCAATGAGGACCACAAACTTCTCACTTCTTCTCCAGAATGGGCCATGATGAACTGGCAATGTAGCTTGTTCGCACATTGTTTGTATCCTTTTAGCATCTGCTGACGCCCCCCTACCGCAAATCTCTGGCACTGAAAGAGGACGTCCTGACACACGGCAGCACTTGTGTCGACGAAAGCGCTGCCATCTGACGGAGTGATGCAGATATTGTTCGAGCGGGAAGAGACACCATTAGCTTGTTCGAGATCTGTGCTGCTCATATAATTAGATGTTTAGATTAAATGTTCAAATGTTTATTTCTTTTCATTTTGATGATTATAACGGACAACTAAGGAAAATCCCAAATTTAGTAACTGAGAAACTAAATCTAATTTTACTTAAGACCAACACAAAGAAAGGATTTTTAGAAATCTTATTATATGACCAGCACCTGTGTGTGTGTGTGTGTGTGTGTGTGTGTGTGTGTGTGTGTGTGTGTGTGTGTGTATATATTAGTGCTGTGAAATCGATTAATCATAAAATATAACTATGCGATCAATAAAGTTTTGTAAAGATTTGGCCTATTAAACATTGGTTTGTCCACAGGCTGTTGTGACCGCTGTGGATCTGAGGAGCTTACTGCAGAGGAATGCTCTCTTTAACAAGGCTTTTGATTAAAAAATGAAAATAAAAACATTTACTAAATGACAAAAAACTAAATGATTTTTGGATCATTTAGATTTTTTGTATTGTGACAATATTTTCTTAAAAGTTAAGCTCTAATCTGTAAAATTGCCATAAAAAAAAGGCATATTAAGAAAGTAGATTGCGTGGTGTTCACTGGTAACACTTTGCAATAATTTTCATTATTTAAACATTAATTCATGTAATAACTAACATGAACTAACCATGAGCAGTACATTTGTTACTATATTTACAAATTTTTGTTAAGGTTAGTTAATGAAAATACAGTGGTTACAGATTAATAAATGCTGTGTAAGTGCAGTTCATTATTACCAACTGTCATGGTAATTAATGTAGTTAACTAATGAACCTTATTGTAAAGTGTTACCAATTCACTCATAAAGGCACCTATTTACTCACTGCAAGATTCGTTTTTGTTCTTTGCTAAGGAATAAAAAGAAGTTTGAAATGCATGACTAGCAGTATACTGTTAGCAAACATCACCCACACTGATGACAGCGATATTTACATGAATATGTAAATATGGATGTAACAGAGTTCTTAAGAACGGGAAGAAGGAGGCGGAAACCGGCAAATGTTCCACATGACTTTAATCCAAAGTAAACAAACAATAAAACGAAAGTAAAATGGCGGCAGTTCCTCACGGCGACTGCCGCCCACACAAACATAATAAAACACAAAATAAAATCCAGGCCTGGTCCTCTCTCGTCCTTCACTGTCGTAACTCCTCTTTAATGCTGAGAAATGCTCCTCTCGCCCGCCCTTCTCGTCACAATGGGCAACGTGCTTTCCTTTCAATAAGAAAATAAACAAAAAAATTACAGCGGTCAGAAAACAGTAGTTAAGAATGCATCTGATCATAGCGATGTTAAAATGTTTGCATCAGTTTTACAATATTAAACATGAAAAACAGTGTCAGTGTCTCTTTTAATTAAAATCTTTAAAACAGATCTCCAATAAATTCATGTTTTTACTCATTGACATCTGATCTGAACAGAAGAGATTAAGGGGAAAAGTTTTCCATGTCAAAGAAGGCGGAGCCTCAGAGCCACACCTACCTGTTATGAAATCTCCACTGGTGTTTACATTTCTAGAAAGTTTGCTTTGGTAAGCGGCTTCAAACTCCTGAAACGAACACCAAACAAACATAATTTTCGCTTCATTTTGTTCACAAAGACGTCACACCAGCTCGTTATTTTATTCTTCTTGAAGTATTTAAGGGTTGTGTCAAGGATAGCCAGACTAGCGATTTTCATTGAACAAATTTTGGAGGTTAGAAAGCTCTGCAAAGATCATCATTCACATTCAATATGTATTCATAGTAACATGAGAAAGTTCTGGCAAAGCGTCTGTTTTCTAAAATGAATGTCCAAACCCTCAAGCTCTTCTGGATCTCTCCAGCATGTCGGCCTCCATCCAGGAAAGCCACTGGAGCCCCAGGCTTGCATGCGTTGCCCGTCTGGATCAAAGGCATCAGCAGCCCTGGAAGCTACTTATTACCCCCCACCCTCACACCTCACACCTCACCTCACCCACACCCCCGCTCAGTAAGCAGCACACTTTGAAGCCAATGTTTTGCCTATTTAAAAAGGAAAGCACAAGAAAAGCAGGGCTTTGAATTGCCACTGGCCACGTCCGTTTCACATCACTGTCACTGTAGAGTCGTGTTTCTGAATAGCACTCCTATTCTATGCACCTTTTTTCTCTTTCTAAAGTTCGAGGAATGAATGCTGTGACTCAGCTCTCAGTAGCTTTCGCTAAGTGAGATGTGTTGAGTAACTTTGCTCTTAAAATCCTTTTTGCTTTTCCCTTAGTTTAGTTTCTTTCTTTTCTTTCCTTTTCTATTCCATTCTCCCATTACAACATCTTCAGAGAATTGCTGTAAAGTATATTTTATCCCAAGCTAGATGTACAAGGAAATGCATTGGAACTCAAAAACGAAACGTCTGTCATCACGTACTTACTCTCATGTTGTTTTTGAAGAATGTTCATGCTGCTCTTTTTTCAGACAGTGAGACTGAGTGGGTGTGCTGTTGAGTTTTAAAAATCACAAAAAGCACCATTAAAATATAAAAAAAAACACTTATTATTATGGTAAACTTATTATTGTTCTATAGTTTAGAGTATGGAAAACGGAATGTGTTTGAACCACATGATGACAGGGGTGAACTATTCCTGTAATGATATTCCCTGTTATATTGTGAATTGGTAACTCAGTGGTCCACTTTAGACATTCTACTAACTATTAGTAACTTTGCAACTACATCTCAACTAAGTCTCTTTAGAGTTTTACCGTTTGCTTAATATATTGTAACATTTTTATTTTGATGCACCCCGACAGACATTCTAAGGAACTTTGCAACTTGTTCTGCTAAGAAAAACATGCCATTTCATTCATTGTGACCAACTTTTATTCAACAAGTACTTGAAATATCAAAGCTCCAACATTTATTTATTATTTCAATGAACTGGTTGACATGTCTCCAACGTTTCATGAACTGGTTGACATGTCTCCAACGTTTCATGAACTGGTTGCAGCATGTGTTTAGAGCAGCTGGGCATGACATAGGCACTCCCAAGATGGCAGACGTTAGATTCCCGCGTATAGCACTAACACGTCACTCAAGTCAGAGAAAGAACTATAACAAAGTCCAAATAATGGCAGAATATTCAAGTGGCACAGTGCCTCTGAGGGCCTCACGCCACGCGGTAATCATCTCATCTGTATGCAGTGCCTTCCTCAAATCTGTGTCATCACAAGCCTCATTTCCCAGCAGGTATAGAGCTTCTACACATTATCTCTTTTCATCTCTGTCACTCTCTCTTTCTCATTTACTCCCTATCTCTCTCTTCCTTACAAATAGTTTGTAAAGTGTTCCTTGGCCCCTTGAAATGTAAGAGCATGTGATGTCCAGTGGGAAAAGAGTTACACCTCATTTTAAGGATTGCTGAGCAGGAGATTGCCAGTGACCGAGGCTCTGTGGGAATACTGTTTGAAATGAATTGTTTGTATGGCTTTAACTGTTTGTCTACATGTTGTCACAAAGTCTGAATGTGATGCGTAATTCTTGTTCCAAATAATTATATGTGTTAAACTGTTTATGAGTTGGTCATTTGATAAAAGTGCTTTATAATCTTACAACTGAATTTAATCTTACAATGAAACCTAAACAAGACCTAAATAATTTTAAACACGGCTAAACCTTCTTAAACAGTGTATAAATGTGCAATGTGCTAAGATGTCTTTCAAACTTTTAAACTTTAAAGGCAACAGCGACATTGAGCGTTATCAAATGGCTAATAAGAAAATCCCGTTCAAATATACCCGGCCGGTCGAAGATTGGCTACATGAGAAAGGTAACCCTCACAAGACCCTCAGTGTTTTGTTTTTTTTTTCGTTGATTTTAGTTTGCGTTCATATGCTCCTTGTCATGCCGTTTCGTTATATTTTTGTCCAACCAGGTCTGATCAGTCTTTGCTTAGCCTTTTTGCCACGAATTAACCTAAAATGTTCATAATTTACTTCCCTTCCCATTACGTAATATTTTCGTTGAGTATTATTTTTTTTTTATGTGGATTGTGATCCTCTTTTGTTATTTCCATCAGATCATTGACCAGTTAAAGGGACTGGTAACCAAGAATAACACTGCATAAGTACATGGTTCCTAGACTCCAACTAAACCTGAACTCAATTGCTCATGATCTTATTTTTTTTTTTTTTTTTTTACTTTTTTCCGGAATGATGACCACAGCTAGTCGCAGTGATTGAGAAGGCCAAAAACCCAACCCTTAATGCAAGACGTATTTAAAGACAACTAATTGGCACTGAAACAATAGTGAAACGCCACAAATGCTGACTAAATTGCTAGCACAGTTTTGTGTTTGAAGCCGGTGATGAAATCAACCGACTCTTCTTAACAGTTTCATTCAAAAACAGGATGAAAGGGCGGGGTGACCATTTATCAAATTTACCATTAAAGTCCTGTGGATTATTAAATGCGTTTAAAGGTCATTGCCTAAACTGCATAAGATTATTATAAAGTCCCTTTAACACTGTCTAAAGCCACTTTGAAATCCCATTAGTGGTTCTACATGCATGAATCAACATGATATTCCTTTGAAATGTACAGTACTGTGCAAAAGTTTTAGGCAGGTGTGAAAAAATGCTGTAAAGTAAGAATGCTTTCAAAAATAAACTTGGTAATAGATTATATTTATCAATTAACAAAATGCAAAGTGAGTGAACAGAAGAAAAATCTAAATCAAATCCATATTTGGTGTGACCACCCTTTACCTTCAAAACAGCATCAATTCTTCAAGGTACACTTGCACAAAGTCAGGGATTTTGTAGGCATATAGTTAGGTGTATGATTAAACAATTATACCAAACAGGTGCTAATGATCATCAATTCAATATGTAGGTTGAAACACAATCATTAACTGAAACAGAAACAGCTGTGTAGGAGGAATAAAACTGGGTGAGGAACAGCCAAACTCAGCTAACAAGGTGAGGTTGCTGAAGACAGTTTACTGTCAAAAGTCATACACCATGGCAAGACTGAGCACAGCAACAAGACACAAGGTAGTTATACTGCATCAGCAAGGTCTCTCCCAGGCAGAAATTTCAAGGCAGACAGGGGTTTCCAGATGTGCTGTCCAAGCTCTTTTGAAGAAGCACAAAGAAACAGGCAACGTTGAGGACCGTAGACGCAGTGGTCGGCCAAGGAAACTTACTGCAGCAGATGAAAGACACATCATGCTTACTTCCCTTCGCAATCGGAAGATGTCGAGCAGTGCCATTAGCTCACAATTGGCAGAAAACAGTGGGACCCTGGTACACCCATCTACTGTCCGGAGAAGTCTGGTCAGAAGTGGCCTTCATGGAAGACTTGCGGCCAAAAAGCCATACCTCCGACGTGGAAACAAGGCCAAGCGACTCAACTATGCACGAAAACACAGGAACTGGGGTGCAGAAAAATGGCAGCAGGTGCTCTGGACTGATGAGTCAAAATTTGAAATATTTGGCTGTAGCAGAAGGCAGTTTGTTCGCCGAAGGGCTGGAGAGCGGTACACGAATGAGTGTCTGCAGGCAACAGTGAAGCATGGTGGAGGTTCCTTGCAAGTTTGGGGCTGCATTTCTGCAAATGGAGTTGGGGATTTGGTCAGAATTAATGGTATCCTCAATGCTGAGAAGTACAGGCAGATACTTATCCATCATGCAATACCATCAGGGAGGCATCTGATTGGCCCCAAATTTATTCTGCAGCATGACAACGACCCCAAACATACAGCGAAAGTCATTAAGAACTATCTTCAGTGTAAAGAAGAACAAGGAGTCCTGGAAGTGATGGTATGGCCCCCACAGAGCCCTGATCTCAACATCATCGAGTCTGTCTGGGATTACATGAAGAGAGAGAAGCAACTGAGGCTGCCTAAATCCACAGAGGAACTGTGGTTAGTTCTCCAAGATGTTTGGGCCAACCTACCTGCCGAGTTCCTTCAAAAACTGTGTGCAAGTGTACCTAGAAGAATTGATGCTGTTTTGAAGGCAAAGGGTGGTCACACCAAATATTGATTTGTTGTAGATTTTTCTTCTGTTCACTCACTTTGCATTTTGTTAATTGATAAATATAAACTATTAACATGTCTATTTTTGAAAGCATTCTTACTTTACAGCATTTTTTCACACCTGCCTAAAACTTTTGCACAGTACTGTATGAGATGAGCTTTCTTCCTTTGCCCGCTGTAATATAGAATTGTGAATGTGTAATAGCTTTAATTGGCCTGCATTTCTGTTTCTAACCATATGACAAGGCATTTGGAATTTGCCCCAAAACATTTGCATGAAAAGCACCTCACAGTGAAGACAATAAAGAACTGCTGTTAAAAAAAAGGCTAATTTTCATTTTTAATGCTATGCTTGGATTTGAAAAGCTCAGATGTCAATGAAAAAGTTAATAAATTAGCTAATTATAAAAATACAATGAGGGTCACACACCATCCTAACTGTGTCCTCCTTCACTGGTCTTCCCCTCAGGTCGCCAGCTGACCATTTTTAACACCCAAGCCACCATCTCAATAGGCGGTAATGACCGCAAACGGCCATATCAAGGTCAGCTCTCTGGTCTCTATTACAATGGCCTGAAGGTTCTCAACATGGCAGCTGAAGGTCATGTTAACATCAAGATAAATGGCAGTGTGAGACTGGTAGGAGATGTACCTACCAGCAGAAGCCCCTCACGCACCACCACCTCCATGCCGCCCGAGATGTCCACCACCTTCATCGAGACCACCACCACACTGTCAACCACCACAACCCGCAAGCAGCGCTCTCCACCCACCATTCAGGTAGGTTTTCTCCATTTAGTCTCCTTGAACCAGGGCTGTAGCTTCAGTTCACAGAGTCAAAATGATCATAGAACTAGCCAAACACACAATTTATTGTATGCCACAACTCGGTACCATAAATTCTTAGGCTTAAGAAATGAGGAGACCTCAGATCACGTGTCTAAACCTTTAACTACTGTCCTTTTAGTATTATAGGTGATGTAAGATATTTTCATGTTGAAATGCATTCTCTTAACCCAGTTTATTGTTCATGGACCACTATTTGTTTGCCATTCATGGGTTTATCTTCTTCAGAAGTGTAAACGTGTAAAAGCGTAAACATTAGTTTCTTTCCTGTTCAACGCACTGAATGAATGCACGCTTCAGTATCCTAATTTTACCTGTAAAGACCTGTAAAGCCCAGAACACACCAAGCGGATGCCGACGAACTAGTGGCGACAAAAGCAAACTGTGGTACTGGCTCACATGAGCCAAAGTTGCCCTGACACACCAAACCGATGCTCGACACCCGCCTGTCATCTAGCACGTGTGCTCTGCGCTTGCGTATGAAGGATATAACTGTCTCTTTAAGCAGATATATTCGTCAATATTCGTCATTTAAAAAGGGAAAGCAAAACTAAGACTGCATGTATACAAAGCATAAACAAAGCAATCATGCTTATCACGTTCTTTATTCCACTCCATAACTTTTGCTTATATTCTCGTGAACTAATAAGCTGTTAAGCATAGCAAACGAGTCAGAGTTCTCTCTCAACATGTCGAATCAGCCGAAAAAACTCAGACGAGGACCAACTTCAGCCGACTGTGCGGAACACACGGAGAAAGCTTAGTCGGCCGACACACAAAAACTGTCTGGTGTGTTCTGGGTTTAAGAGCTTGGGGAAGTTTGGGAAGGCGTGATGTGCTGTATTTTTATAATTCCGCTAGGTGCCACTTGTGTCGTATAAACTACGTACTTCACCTTTAAGACTATCAACATTTTCAATGAGGCATTGTGAGTGTCCATGTTCAACATTCAAAACGTTTCTTCAAATGTGTAAAACGTTTAAAGGAAGATGGAAAAAGTGGGGGGAAATGATCATCTCTTGTCATAAATGTAAAAAGAAAAAAACTGTCTTGTCCTTTCCTCTAATCCCTCCTTATTCTAGCTTAGGCTACTCCTAGCAATGTCTGAAACTGTATTGTGAGCACTTCCTGTGTCTATTAGCCTCTTCCTGATGAATCGCTTGTTGTATTCCTCACTTGTAAGTAGCTTGGGATAAAAGCATCTGCCAAATGAATAAATGTAAATGTAAACGTCATTTCAAACCTTACCTTTTTCTGTGTAACACAAAAGCCATCAAAGACATCAGACCTAATGTGACCAGTGAGCACAGGGGTCAGATATAACAGAAAGAAGGAAGATGAAGAAGCTGAATACCAGAGAGGTGTTGAATAACTCAAGCTTTATTTACAATAAAAAGGTTTTAGCTTCGGGCAGACCAGGCCAAAATAACAAAGAAAACAATCTTCATTTATTAACTAAATTACCTCACCGAAAATAAAGAACACAAAAATACAGATTAACTTACCTACCTATCTCCCTTAACCTTAAACAGAATGGGGAAAAAAGATACAAATAAATTGGCATAAAACCCCCTACAGGGTTCCAGACTGCGACCATCCTTTGTGAGGATGTGGGAGTTAAAATTTTATGTGGTCGCATTTGTGCGAATGCATGATCATGTTATTCGCGCGTGAAACAGAACGAGGTATCAGCAGCTGCTGCCGCCATTGACTGTTTTGTTTTCAAAATGAACAAACTGTACAACTGTTTTGTTTTCCAATTGACTCTATAATATGCATAAGTAGAAAACACAAATAAAGCGAGTATTTCTTTTATATGCCAAATTTGAAAATATTGCACAATCTAGTAAAAAATGGTAAAAATGTAAAATTTGAAGCCTTGCCAATAGAATGGTGTTCATTTCATTCTACAATCCACTGTCTGATGTGATACTGTAGTAGACAGTTGCATGGCTATAATTTTCTATCTAATGTTGTCAATCTTGCAAGTAAAGAAGTTCATAAAGTCATTACTGCTGTGCTGTTTGGAAACATCAGAAGTTGAGGCTGTATTTCTCATTAATTTAGCGACTGTATCAAATAAATACTTAGGGTTGTTTTTATTTTCTTCTAAAAGATTTGAAAAATAAGCAGATCTAGCGGTTTTTTACGGCCTTTCTGTACGCCATCATTTTCTCTCTCCATGAAATCCAAAAAAGTTCTAGTTTTGAATTCTTCCAGCTGCGCTCCATTGTTCTGGCTGCTCTCTTAAGGGCCCGAGTGTGCTCGTTATACCATGGCGTTGGACTAATATCCTTAATCTTTTTCAAGCACAAAGGAGCGACAGAGTCTAGAGTGTTGGAAAAGAGAGTGTCAATAGTTTCTGTTGCAACATCGTGTTCTTCCAAGTTGTTTGGTTTGCTAAGATGATGAAACTGATCAGGAAGATTATTTATAAAGCAATTTTTAGTGGTAGAAGTGATGGTTCTACCATATTTGTGGCAGAGAGACCGTTTTGTATCCTTGGCTAAACGTAGCACGCATCAGACTAGATAATGATCTGAGACGTCATCACTCTGCTGCAGAATTTCAACGGCATCAATATGGATTCCATATTAGATCTAGAGTATGATTACGACAATGAGTTGGTCCTGACACGTGTTGTCTAACTCCAATAGAGCTTAGAATATCTGTTAATGCCAATCCCAAAGCGTCTTTTTCATTATCTACATGTATATTAAAATCACCAACAATAAGGACTTTATCCACATAGAAAATCAGCAAATTATTTGATAAAGTCTGTATGATGCCCTGGTGACCTGTATACAGTAGCAGTACAAATCTTTCAAATGAGATTTGTAATAGAATCTCCAATAACTAGGGCACTTTCAACAGGATTCTCAGTGGGTGCGTCACTGAGAGGGGAGAACCTGTTTAATGTTCTAATCGGAACGGAAGAGTGGTGTTTTTTCCTACGACTAGGCCGCCTCAAGGTCACAATGTTGCCCTGCTGCACGGGCTCTACAGCCGGAACCGAACAATGTACGGAGTTCGCTAAGCTAGTCGCATCCAAAACAGTATCTGAAGCCCTTCCATTCTTAATAAAAGTTTGGATGCGTGTCTCTAATTCTAAGATTTTCTCTGTCAGCCTGACTATTTCCCTACATTTATGACATGTGAATCCCTCATCGCTGACAGAGAAAGCTAAACTATGCATGTGACAAGCAGTGCAAGTAACAATGAAAGGAGAAGATGACATAGCTCACCGTGTTTGTAGACCGACCCGACTTACCAGTTGTTTGATGAACTCGTAGAATAAGGAGAGCGCGACAGAAATGACGGTGGGCACAGATGACAAGTTTACAAACAAATTAGCGAAATGCTAACTTGTGATAGTGATTTAGATTAAAAGATTAAAAACTAGCAACATCAGATTAATGTGATAGGCAATATTAGACAATATCAGATATATAGTGATGATAAAGTAGACAGCAAACAATGACAATAATTAGATTCAAAACAAAGCATTAAGGAGCAACAGACTCAAACAATTCAGCAGCGAGGCAGACAGGAGGAATCGATCAGGAGTGTAGAAACTCTATGGGGTATTGTGAAGAGGAAGATGCGTTATGCCAGACCCAACAATGCAGAAGAGCTGAAGGTCACTATCAGAGCAACCTGGGCTCTCATAACACCTGAGCAGTGCCACAGACTGACTGACTCCACGCCGCATCGCTGCAGTGATTCAGGAAAAAGGAGCCACAACTGAGTATTGAGTGTTGGACATGCTCAAACTTTTCATGATCATACTTTTCAGTTGGCCGAGATTTCTTAAAAGCCTTTCTTTGTATTGATCTGAAGTAATATTATAATTTTCTGAGATACTGAATTTGGGATTTTCCTTAGTTGTCAAATATAATCATCAAAATGAAAAGAAATAAACATTTGAAATATATCAGTCTGTGTGTAATGAATGAATATAATATACAAGTTTCACTTTTAATGGAATTAGTGAAATAAATAAACTTTTTGATGATATTCTAATTATATGACCAGAACCTGTAGATGAGCGTCTGATGACAATCTTCGCTGGGGGTGATCATAGCATTTCTGTCTGTATCTGCTGTTTAGATGTCTTGTGCCTCTCGACTACCAGAATGTGGTCTTTAATACATTCTGACGTGAGGCCAATGGATGTCTGATTGTGCCGACCATTTTATTGATGCTAATGGAACAATTGAAGCAGCAGTCTTCGTATTAAAGCCATAACTCTCCCGAGGGCATCGCTCAGCGACAGGCAAAGAAGACTCATTCTCTCCTCACCCTTAAACAGATCAACCAGCAAAATAATAACCAATGTCAGTGAGCGCTGACTGCAGCGTGACTTCATCCGTACATTGGCAACCCACCCATTGATAAGAGTCTTCAAACTCACATGCAGACAATTTCAGAGCATGAAAGCTTTTTTACTTCTTGACCTTTTTGCCATCTATATTATAGTATAGAAGGGAGCTGAATGTGAACTCTTAAAATGTGAGCACCATGACTTAACATGTTAACTGCTGAGCCCTAAATGAATGTTATTTATCGTGTTGTCATACAAGCAAGAAGGTTGAGTCATGGCTGGCCATTTTTTGTTCTCTCTATGAAGGCATGGGTCCACTGTGCACTCCAGTTTCCCCCACAATCCAAAGACGGGTCCTACAGACAATTCCATGTGTGAGGTGAAATAGAGACTGCAGTAGGTGTGAGTGAGAGTGTGAATTTGTGTTTGTCCAGGGTGTTTTCCTGCTTTCGGCCAGAGATGCTGGGATTGAAACCAACACTCCCATGACCCATAGCAGAAGCAATACAGAGAACTGATGAATGGATTGATATTAATACATGGATACAGCGTTTTTTACTTTCACCATGTGGGCATGCTTCTAAATTAACATCCTTGTTACTGCTGGAATGGGGTATATAAGACATTAACATTGAAACATTAACAGCAAAATTACAGATCCAGGTTTCAGCCACAAACATCCTTAATACAGTCAGTCAAAATACCTACACAACAATGTTCTCTCTTTGACAAGATTTCATTTTGGGTGTGTTGTAAGTGTATTTTTTTTTTTAAGAATAGCTCTCCCAAATCAATTTTCAGGCAGTTTGATCCATGCTGTGCCCAGAAATTAATTTTCCATAGGTCTCACTTTTAGTGCTCCCTTGCTGCTTGTCAGCATAGACAGCAAAAGAAGTGCCTGTAGAAGCTGACAGGTCTTCCATCCGCTGTGCATCCTAGGCTGTGACCGATGTTGGGTTGTTCTAAGTGGTTTAGGGTCCAGCGCCTTGCACTATTTTGGCACAGTCCTTTGACTCCCCACCCCAGGGTCTGAGAAGTAAGAGGTGTGCGATCATATTTTATCCACAGATGGAATAAGCTGATCCAAGCAGGGGCATTCGAGCAATCTCACGCTTAATTAATGATGGGACTCCTGAGAGCGGTGTTGCCTCACACTTGATCTCCGGTCGAGGAGGGAGAGTCTAGTGCGGGTGTGCATCCATTCGTCTCCAGCGAGGGCTGTTCACTGTGCCCGGGCCGCTGTCTGCTCAATGATGCTTCTATACACTAGGGAGCAACAGAAGCAAGGCATTGTAGCAGTGCTGACACGCTCTAACTAAAGACCACACTGAGCAGATACACACACAACCACACATTGTCTAGTTGTGGTAGCGTTTTTTTCAGAGAAGGTGCAATCAGCCATAATAGGAGCATCAATACTAATAGCTCCAAGCAGTTGTGCAGCATACTCTGTTTTTGTAGAAGTAGTTAGGCTTTGAGCATTTTACTCAATCCTGGTATTAGCTCTCCTTCATCATGGTTCTTGTCCTACAGTTGTAGAGCATTAGTTCATGAATGCTGCTTTGGTTCTGAGGTGTTAAGGCACATTCTGAATAAGCTCTGATGGAGCTAGATGCATCTTTAGGATGTGGAAAGAGGGAATAGAGTGAATTGGATTGCTGAAAGCTCACCTGAACCTACTTCTCTGAGATTCTCATCCAGCAATGGATGTGTATGTCTGAGATTGTTAAAGCAAAAGTTACGAACATCAGGAAAGCCACACCTTGTGTTTTGTTGTCTGTGTAGCCTACTGTTCTCATTGAAATCAATGGATTTGTGGGACTCTATGACACACTGTAATCTCTGGCACATAGGTGCCCTTAATCATTCCAATCAGACACCTGCATATAGTTATGAAACATGATGGTCTTCATCTGGTGTTGCATTATGCCAGATTTCATCTCTAAGCATTCAATTTGTTTAGCTGTTTACATTTCCTCTCGTCATCCAACTCCAAACCGAATGATTAATGCCAGTGATTTCATCTACATGCTGTTTTAACGACGTGTGAGTCACTGCTAAACCTGCATTAGATGCGCTAGACAACTACTCCTTCACTGCTGCTTCAAATATATGCCTTTTGAGGATGTAGTCATTGTCTAATTGTGCAAGTCTTGCACTTACTTCAGAATGGAAGACTGCGACTTACAGTCAAGTACTGTAGTTAATGTGGCCGACAGGATACGGCTTGATTGTTTGCTGTTTAAGTGTGGGAGAGAAAAGGACAGAAAGATGGAAAAAAGCAAATTGTTGCGTATATAACGATGAGGGAAAAGTAAAAAAAGAGGAAAAATAATGTGAAAATGGAAACTCCCTCACATGTATTATGGGGTTGTCCAGCGTCAAGCCTATGGCTCAGATGTTTTCTAAATAGTGTGGCTTTTCCTGCACTGTTCGTGCTTTCTTCCAACTCTGTTGTGAGCTAATTCAAACATGCTTGCCTAAACAATCCAGTCTGTACATTTTTAAAGTCAGTGAATCTGTTTAAATTCTTGTGAATCCATTGAGACGGTTCACATGAACAAATTTTTAAAAATGGCTCACCAAATTGAGCTCTTGTATGGCACTGTAGGCATTCTTTTTTTTTTCTTTGTGCAATATTTTGTTAAATGGTGTCATCTTCAATCATGTCAGCTAATATTGAATTGAATGTTAATAATATTGTTTGATAATTATGTATTTTAAACGATACCGTTCCTGTAAGTAACATCAGTGTAGTAAGCCACTTTTTTAGTAGCTAGTAGTGAAGCTACATACTTTTTAGAACAGTTGTTTACTGGCTGTAACACATTTTAGGTTTTGTCAGAATTTGTTTTTTTGTTTGATTCCTAAGTATTGATTCCGATCATCAAATTAATTTTGACCACAGGCCCCACAAAATACTAAATCAGAATTTGAAAAGGCATTGTTTGTATTACTCTTTACACAGCATAATGGTACAAATGGAACTCTAACAGCTTTCTTACCTGTAAGCAATGGCATTTTGCTTCGGCAAGATTGGGCAGAACTGACGCCCTCCGTTTGGCCTAAAAACACTGTGTTTGTGGTCATCCAATTTGAAATTTTTAGCTACAAACAGAGGTTTTTCAGATTATCCTTTTGTCACACCATGGTCGGAAGGAACAGGAACAAGGAGCTTGCTTCAATATAATCCGTTTTAGTAAACAACAGGAAACAGGAATACTCAGAACAAAACCACGCATGAAACGTTAAGAACTGACCAGGACTGGACAGATACGGAGGGAATATATGCACTGCAAACCAGGAGGATAACAAGCGGGAAACAAGTGACGGACATGATTACAAACGAGACACGGCTCACTTGAATGAACTAATAATGAGACAGATAGGAATCAAAACAAAGAACATGTGACAAATGACAGAAATGAATTCAAAACAAAGAACATGTGACTCAGGACAGGACTGGGGAACGGAGAAACAGAAGAACATAGACATGATATGAAGACGACTAAAATGAACTACTGAAAGACAGGCAAATAAAGAACACATGGCAAAAGATAGAATTAGATACCAAACAAGGAACACGGGGCAAATGACAGGACAGAATAACACAGACTAGGATATGACACCTTTGTGTTTTCTCCATATTTATGATTCTTTACAGCCTTTGGCCAATGCCTACAACACACTGGATCCTTCACTGGAAACTGAGAATAACTCACTCCTGCTAAACCTTCATGATTTGAATTCTGAAAAGGGAAAAATACAAGTCAATCACATTATGACTAAACGTTTGCTTAGAAGTATTATACTTTATGCAATACAATAATATATATAATTATGGTTTCAGTGGTGTTTAAAGAACCATTATGTACCATAATGAACCATTGTGTTTTTGTTACCTTATAATGAGCCATTTCTATCAACATACACCACAGGTCCACTTAAATGATAAGTCGCCATTTTGCGCCAACATGTTTCGTCTCTATGTTGTTCTTCTTCATTGGTGTTTTTAGAGGCAGCTCCATTCATCCATCAACACACCACTCAAAGTGCATACATTGCTAGAAACTTGAGATTTCATCCTTTTACTCTTTTTAAAAAAATAAATTCTTTCCTCTCTTTATTTTTATCTTTCAGCAACTCATGTGAATGTGTGTGTGTTTGTGTTCGATCTTAGTTTCATGTGTTAGAATGAAACTGGACAACTCATTTAATCGATTATAAAATAAGCAACTCCCTATAAATTAGTTGATTTGTTTCCCTTGCATCCCTACACTTTTTGAAGAGCTGTAGTCAGTACATGGCCAAAGAATACTGAGTTGTAAGCTGTTAATTAGCATAATTCACGTTAAGTCATGGAACTGTACTCAGGCCGGTCAGTTTAATGGCCCATGAATTTGCTTATATGACAGAGTGGGGGTGTCACAGACACCTTTCACTTCAGAGCATTCTCATTCCTCTGCAGTTCTTGTGCCACTTTATGATCTCAGGATGTCGCTGGTTCATAGGAACTCCCACTTCCCACTACAAAACCTGTTTGTTGTCTCTGAAGCCAGAACCTCACTGCTCTCACATCTGTAGTGGCTGCTCACAGATGTGTGCATTAGTATCATGTAAAAATCAGCAGCAACAAGGTACTTGTTTGCCTGGTAATTTCACGTTTCCTCGTGGTGCACATAGAGAGATCTATCTGGGTGCCTTGGTGGTCTCAATTATGTCAAGGTGGCAGATATGGGGGGCTAATTAGAAATGAGCATGCAGGCAGGGGATGTAGGCGAACATGTGCGTCTACACAATCGCTTCAGTCTCTCTCAGCTCCCCGACACCAAGAATGATGAATGAAATCAATTGATGAATGAAAGATGTGACAAAAAGTCCAGTAAAACCATTTACTGTCTATAAATATACATTTACTGTGTATAAAGTATTGGGGAAGCTACTTTGATACTGTTAAACAATTGAAGTTGTTAACGGTCAAGCTACCCTTTTATAAATGTAATCTACTAATAAAAAGTAGATAACTACTTTGAAGCCATTTAGAGTTTAAGTGTCATGAAACCAGGGTGGAAAAAGGGAGACAACCACCATTAAAACAGACCTACTGTTACGAAAGGACGGCACACAGAACAGAATCGACTCCACGTGCAGTTTAACGTGAAAATATAATCCACAGTCATAGTCCAAAAACAAGGCAGAGGGTCAAAAGCAAGTCCAAATCCAAAACATCAGAGGCCAATATCAGAACCAACACCAAACAAGACTACAACTAATACAAAGCCTCAAAGAGTATAAGTAGACAGAGTTAAATGATATCATTTAAACAAGACACAGCTGAAAGTGATAAACTAATAAGGAGCAGAGAGTTCTGGGAAATGGACTCTGGAAATAGAGTGTGACAATGAGGAACACCAACAAAACAGTTGAGGGCATCTTGATGCATTTAAAAAAAATATAACCCCATATGACAACAAGCTCCCAAGAACAAGGGAGAAACACAGAAGAATATTTTAAAGTTATCAATAATATTTCACTCCATTTAAAAGCATAGAACGTGTCAGTTTAACACAGAAATAATAAAGGCATAGTTACTTTTTTGTCCATTGATCTTTGAATTTTCAGTTTAAATCATTGTCTTCTGAGTATCAGAGTAATTCCAAATGCCATTGTGTTCATGATCAGACATACAGCTGTATTAATGTCCTTCTTTGCACGTACATTTCCATTGAAGAAGATGTGATTAAATATATGCGTTTACACGGTTCTGGTTCATGTTTAGAATAATATGTGAAATATGTTTATAAAAATTAGAAACACACTTACTCCAGTCCGCATGTGATCTGTGATTCGCATCATCTTGGCGTTCCAGGCAGAAACCGCTCCGCATGTTGTTACATGTTGTTTGAATCTCATACGTAATACGGCTCAGTGATTGGGTTAAAAGAGTTGATTCTCATGAATAAATGCAGAGAAGAACTTAGAACAGGTCGATGTAGAATCATACCTCTCCAGCCCCAGCACACATTAGATTCCGGGACATTGCTTTGACTTTGTTTTTCAACCCGGAAGTTGCCCAGAAAAATAACAAATTTCAACTTAAGTTTATGAATACTTTTAGTGTTTCCAGTGATGTGCAGCCTGTTCACATCTCAGAAATGTGATGTGAGTTTTGGGATTCATGACCCTTTAATATTTATTTATCAAGCTGTTCCTGGGCAGTACAACCCAAAAGTTTGCTTGTAGATAGCTTCCTGAACCTGAGAGACAGCAAGCTATACAAAGACAACTTCTTCCTGTGAAACGTTTTGCAAGCTGGTTCCTATCGATCATCTTGATCATCCATCTTTTCAGACATATTTCAAGTCTAGCATTGTAACGATCGTCCCGTCAGATCTTTCTGATCTGCACACTTTCACACACACTCACTCACAGATACTGACTACATTTCCCAGAAACCCCGTACCTGTCACTGATCACCCCTGCCAGCTGTAGCACCTCGCTCTATTTAAGCTCTACGCACATACTAAGAACCATACGTCATTACTAAGTGTTATTTCCCGTTTCTTGTGTTGCTGGTTTTGTTTCCTGGCTGCCAGTCTCGGTTCATGATAGTTTGCTGCCTACCTTGTTTGACTCGCTGCTTTGGATTATTGGACTAACGCTCTCTTTCTGCCTGCCTCGATGACGTTTACGACTCTGCCTTCTCTCTCACGTTCCTGTTTGCTGTTCTCTGACCATTGCCTGTCTGACTACCTCTGCTAATAAAGCCTGCAGGTGGATCTCATCCACTGACTCGCCATTCATTACAAACGTTGTCTTCTTTTATGGTTTGAAATTTGAAGGTTCATTTCATTGATTGGAAAAGAGCATTTCAGACATTCTGTGTTTTCTTGTGTTTTGTGTCCCTAAAATGAAAGTGATATAGGTTTAGAATGATATGAGGCTGAGTAAGTAGTATAATATTCATTTGAAGTCATCTCTACAATGACTTTAGTGTTCCACGGTCATATGATCATCTGCTCATCCTTCTATTTTGTGTCTCAAATCTCATTGATTTGTTCAGTGTCAGCAGAGAAATCGGTCCAATCTTGGATAACAGACTTCTCTATAATGCTTGTGAATCCCATTGTCTGTGTCCTTTGCCCCCCTCGGCCCTTTCTCGGTCCTGTGGGTCTCCGTACAGACTTCCCTTTGCATCTCTGTTACACACAGACACTGGATGCTTCATTTTTTTCCCTCTCCTGATCTAGGGCTGTAATTGAAACATCCTGTTGGGCTCGTGTCGCTCTCTAATTTTAGATGACGAGTCTCAGCACGACGAGGGTAGTTCTGTAAGACTGTTTGTCACCACTTCTCTGACGACCTTGCACACTGTGGCAGGGGAGTGATTAAAGATCAAGGCCAAAGACCATTTCCTTTACCCTGGAAGATAAATGGCCTGGAACTGAAACTGCCTGCAACGGCTCGGAACAATTAGAGTGTGCTGAAGGAACATACAGGCATTTACTGTGTATGAAAGAATGTGCACTTCCTTAAAATCTATTTTATTTTTTTCACTTTTGCACTCCACTACCTAGGCGGAATTAATGATATCCTGAGCATGTTATTAAACGGTGGACATGAGTGCACAGCAGTGTCATTACAACATTACAACCTGATGGTAAAGTGGTATATTTTCCTGCACTGTACAGATTTTTTTTATTTTTTTGTGGAGTTTACCCCAGTAGTACTAAGGAAATTGCATGTTATTTTTCTCTGGCTCTTCCATCCAAAAAGCAGAAAATAATGTTGACTGTAGAAGACAAATGCATCATGACCACACTCCACAAATATTAATAATTAGATCTTATCCAGGCAAAAAATATGTTTAGGGTTGAGGAATGAGGAATGAACTCTACAATGCCCCTGATTTATTTTCATTTCTTTACTTTTATCAAGTGCACACTGTTTCGTTGGTAGCAGGGAACGCTGTTTAGGCTCATAAAGGATACGATACAATGCTTCATCACGTCTACAATGCAGTGTTATATATTCAAGCTCCTGCAGGACACTCAGTGCATGTCATTCTGATCTTTCTTTTTCTTCCACTGTCCCAGAAGACAGGTTTGAGCAGAAAGAACTGTGGCAGGCCTTTGACAGCGATACAGCCTGACGCCATTGATTCTTTGTAATACAAGCTTTTCTTGTGTCCGTCTGTCCGTGTCGTGATCTGACAAGATAATGCGGATCAGAAGTGACCGGACTGAAACAGGTGCTTCCGGCGCTGAGATTGCGATCTTGTAGAGAAATACATAGCAGTAGAGTGAGAATGGATATTTGTTCCTGGAAGTTTTGGTAAAGTGAACATTTGAAAAAGACATTCCACAGCCTGAATGAGTCGTGGAAACGAGGCACAAGAGTGTCTGGCTATTCACAATGCTATATCCTCAACCCACTCATCGTCCTGGGCTTTGGCTTCTAGTAGACACTGGCTTTAAAGAAATAGCTGAATATTCTGACGCACTGGTGGTACTGACTCTCCAAGGTGCTCCAACAGGCCATTACAGCTATTAGAGATGACACGACCTCTTAGCCATGGCGTTGCACAAGCTCTATCACTTCGGCACGCTCCGAACATTCCAGAACACCTCGAGTCGGTCCTTCACGACTTCGTCAGCTCTGCGACAGAATGGGGAAATGCATGGAAAGTGATTTCACCACAAGAAAGGGAATATTCTGCTCCCAAAAGAAGTTTTTGTATGGCATGGAGATTTTTGACAAAATTGGATTTAGCCAGCTGTGGAATTTTTTTTTTTTTTTTGTAAAATGTGAAATCGCCAGCTAGGGACTGTAGATTTGATGTCACTGCGAAAACAGCCTCGTCATTGTCAAACATGCTGTAAATTCTGTGTAACTCCTTGAAACCTTCTTATTTCATTTCTGTTTTGGAAGAATTTTGTCATAAATGTGAGCACTGCAGATGTTCGCAGGAGGTAGTCTGAACTAACTTTGCATTATATATTGCATTTGTGTAATCCAGAACTCTAATTATTCCAAATGTACATTATCTATTTATTCTATCTTATGTTATTGTATAGTATTAGTGTATTTATATATGAATTATTGCTGTTGATGATGAAAACCTGTATTCTCTTGGGAACGCATCCTCAGTTGAATTCTCCATTTCAACGATTTTTTCTCAAAAGCATTTTGCACATGCGTATACATTTTTATTTATTTTTTTGCATGTAGAACTTGGTCAGCCAACACCGATTGTTCACGTCGACTTAATAGATTGACTGAGTAGAATTAAACATGTTCAGTGAACATATATTTTTAATTTGAATTGAAAACCTTAAGCATTGATTACCACAATCCATATTTTTGCATGGGGGTAATTATTTGGAAGTCATTCATTGATCCAATATGCGATTTTCAATTTCCACAATTTTTCAAAATTAAAATTTTATACAGTGATGATTAGTCTTTTCATTCGATACTTTCTTACTCTTACTCGAGTAATTATTAACGTTATTATTTTTACTTCTACTTGAGTTGCTGGATCTTTTTTTCAAATCAATCACTAATGATGTTACCATTTCAGTTAGGATGCAGATATCTGTTCTGCTAGCTGAACTGTTGATTTATACATTAACACAAAATTGTTTTTAATCAATTATTGTTAAGTATACACTTTACTTTGAATGTGATTTGTAGTTCTCCTTAGGCAATCTGGAATCGGTTTTGTATTGCTTTTCTATTTTAGCTGTGCTCACGGACAGTAGATGGGACATTAGTGGCTCTCTATGGAGCTCTGTGCCAGCAGAAAACCATTTCTGAGCTGTTATGGTCTGGACTAGCCTGTCCTCCGACACCACTTCTGCAGCTGGTCGTGCACAAACACATCTGTCGAGTCTCTTCTCAAGTCAAGTCACCTTTATTTATATAGCTCTTTTACAATGCGAACTGTGTGAAAGCAGCTTTAAAGAAGCTCTTAATGAAAATGGTACAATTGTCCAGCTCAAATAATTTCAGCATTCATTCCGTTGTAAAAATCAATAGTTATTAATTTATCTGTATATCAGTACTCCGTAGCGCAGAGGAAACTGTTGACGAGGCAGTTGTAGTATTTTTTCTTTCATCTGAACGTGATGAATCCGGGCTCATCACACGTGGCCGCACGTCTTCGCCAGAGGGTTGCCTCCCCAGACGATGTGAATTCAACGGCTTACAGAAGTTTCTAGTGCCCAACAGGTCAGGAGTAAACGTCGTCAGAAATTCCGTGGGGCGCCCATTCTCTATCTTCTCAAGTAAGCCGACAATCTTAATGTTTTGCCGCCTGGAGTGAGCTTCCAGATCAGGCCGAGTCAATTTAAATGCAGTGATTTCTTTTTGTGTGAGAGTGAGTGAGCATTTACATTTACACCCCGCATGCGCGATTCATTTGTAGCCTGGATGCGGATGGGTGAGTCCTCTCTGCTCCGACTGCTGCGTGACGCTACTGAGACTGACGCCTGTGAGTGCCTTTGGGCGGGAGCGGCTCACGGCAGCACCGCTGCTCGAGGAGCACAGTAGGCCTAACTGTAGAGTGATTCGTGCTTTTGAGTCTCCAAACAACACAAAAGTCTCCAAAAACACCAGTAAAAGTCGCTGGATTTGTCGCTTTTGACAAAAAAAAAAGAAGCATGATTTGGATGATTTGTTTGTGTTATAATCAGTGCTTGAAGTGGGGAAAAGGTGGCGGTACTCTCTTTCCATTGGCAAATCATGACATTTTTACAGTGAAAAACAAAACTTGGAGATATTGCTGTTACAACAATTTATTGTTATTTATTTATTAACAACATTTATGAATTTGCGTGCGTACGTGTGAGCATTTCACAAAAACTAAAGAAAAGCTTTAACTGTAGCCTTTATTCTGACTAGTTTATTCGTATATAACTAAATACGACCTCACGTTTTATAGGTTTGCAGCCTCTGAAACTTCCGTCCGTCATAAAAATTAATTCGGATGGTTCGATTTTCTGCATTTTTCGCATCCGTAGCAAATATTTGACGGGTGTTTTTGACAATTGAGAGCCACCAAATGACGAATATGGAAAAACGAACACGACAGTTTCGGACTCAGTCAGGGTCAAGGACCTTAAACTTTTGAGGCTTGCGCAGCTTCTCGAGGAGCAATCAAACAAATGAGCGCCGTTTTCTAAAGTCTATGAGCGCAGCACACACAAATAAACTAAACTGAAGTTAAATTACTGCAGTTAAATTTCAAAATGTGGCGTTTTTATAATATTTATAATATTTGAATACAGTTCAGCAACGTGCATCACACGACCTGACCAAACTGAGATCACAGCAGAGCGCATCTCACAGCAACACTCGATCGTGTTTTGAATGATTCAGTGTTTTGAACGAATCGGTTGAGTCAAAGATTCAATGACCCATGCACAAAAATCTGAATCGGCCGTTTGAACGAATCGTTTGAATGAACGACTCAGTGACTCGCTCAATATAAAACGCTTATAACCTGCATTTGCGCTCACTATCGACAAACCTATCAAATTTCTTCAAAACTTTTTTTTTAAAAATCAGTCCAAACACAACCGGTTCATTCATCATTCATTCATCATTACAACCTGTTGAGAACCAATGGTCTATATATCATCAGGTCTCAATAGTCTATATTCATGGTTCAGAAAGGGTGGGAAATGAAAGTAGGAATGCCGATATACAAACTGTAAATAAAGCAGCGCTTGCTTACCATTTTGAAAATCAGTCATGCTGCTCACTTTCATCATTCCAGGCAGCTCATGTTGTTATGAAATTATTTGAGTATTGGAATATTTATGTAAGTTGGAACAGTCTTCTGTCTGTCCCATCATTGTTTTCATCTCTTTGGCTTTTACTCTTGTGCACTGACTCGTTCGCTTAACTGAACAGCCAATCAAAGCTGAAGCCAGATTCATTAAACACTCTTATGAATAAAATTATTCTTGGCTGCCATATTCTTCTTGTTTTCTAACTTACGTAAGTTACAAATATTTTGTATTCCCAAAAATAAATAATAATCTGAGTTGACACCAACGATCGATAATGTGAACAATGATCAGTCATGAATGTGCGTGATTTGACTTTTTACTGAAGTCTACAAAAATGAGTCAAAATAAAATTATTATTTTATAATTATGATGTATCAGAAGTATTTGACACATATGGAAGCATCCACAAGCAACACGTTCATTCTAGAAAGAGAGCACTGCAAAGATGGAGAGCCAATGAATTCAACGGAACGCTGATAAAAAAACAAAAAACTACCCAGAGTGCCAAACTCCCGTCAAACCAGTGTCTCAATGAAAATAATGTGCAAGCTTATTATGATTATGACTGCAGGCAGTACAAACTCAGCAAGTCTTCGGCAAGAACCGCCATCGGTCAGGGCAATAGCTTAGCCTGTTGTTATCTTGTTGGGAAAAAAATGAGAAGTTCTTAAGAATTTACAACCTTTTTAGAATTTATCTTAAGAAATATCGTAACTAGTTAAGACGATTTTCATGAGTTCAGCCCCAGATCTAGTCACAGTGCTTTGATTAGAATGCTCAGTTGAGAAACTCATTCTTACCCTAAAATGTAATTGATTGCTAGTAATGTAATCCCACATGGATAAATCACATTAAGATGATACGATATTTCACATACCAGCATCCCAAACAATATATTTTGGTGGCCCATTTTTAGCAGCCTGGCTCACTGCCATACTTATTTGAATGATTGTATACTCGATCAGTGAAGAGAGTTTGAGATGATAATGTGTGCTAATTCCTCTGAAAGTGTCTTTAACTCAAACTATGAGAACATTACCACAAATGTACCTCTGCAGCTCCAGCAGAATTCTTTTTCATTAGCCTGTCAGACTCAATAATAGTTAAAGCTCACCCTCTCTCAGCACTGCAAACTCTATCAGTGCTGTGATTTCATAATCCTTGCTTTGTGACAGGGCTGATTTCATAGAGGCACCAATCCACTCTGATTAACGGGCTGTGCGTGTATGTGGGGTGAAATTCAACACTACCAGTGTCTGGGCTGGGAGAGAGCGAGAGGGCGGGAACGAGTGTGTTCATAAATCAGAATTGTGGGATAGAGGAAGGTGCTGATGGGCCAGCAGAAGGCAAGCGTGCAAAGACAGTGATTATCTGTGACAGCCCTCGAGAAGCTGGAGATGGCAGACGATGTATGAAGAGTCAGCCACCATAAATAAACCCAAATAGAAAAACAAACCTGACATTCGAGTCCCCAGTCTGCTGTCCTTGAGAAATAGAGGAGAAAAGTAACATATAATGCTCCATAATCCCTTTTGTGTTGATAGATGTGGCTTCAGTTAAACGTTTCTTCTGTTTGTTTTGTCTTCACATACCTCTGGCTGATCCAGCAGACAACGGATGACATTGTGTCCTCTGCAGAATGTTCCAGCGACGACGAGGATCTGGAGGAGTGTGACGGGGGACACACAGGTGGGATGGGTGTGTTATGGTTGTGCTTGCTTAAACTTCTCTCACTCTCTTATATTTGAGTTCTCCCTCTCAAAGCATCACCCCATGAGAACCCAGTGTAACTTCAAAAGTGGCTCTAAAAGCCATTTTGTTCGAGCTCAAAGAGAAAAGGAATCAAAAGCATATATCTGTTGAGAATTTCAGTGGTCCCAAAAAGTATTTGGATGCCCAAGTCACATTAAATGTCTGTACAAAGTACCAAAACAGATGATGCTAGATATTTTCTTATGACAAACGTCTCCTTTTTTCACTGCGTTTTGTGAAGTCACTTAACTCCAACACATTAACTGTGGGCGTTCAACTGACGTCCGACTTTCAGAAAGTGTCTGTTAATTATTTGCATTTAATTAAGGCTATCATTAAAATGTTTTTATGGTACATGAAATGATGATTATTTATCAAAATACTCAAATTACTTTATTTAAATCACTGAATATTTAAATATTTGCTCCCAAGTTATGATATTTTAGTAAAACAAATAAAATAAAAGAACACAAGATGAATGTTTAGTTTTGAACTTATTTTTTCTGTGTATGTATACCAAATTGTACCAAATTAACAATTTAAATAGACATTCTTAGTTTAAAAACGTTTTTAATTTCAAACAGTATATCTATTGTTTTATCATTTTGGAAAACATTATTGTTTGCTAGAAAAGTGTTGTTCTTTAAATATATGTTACTTGCTTTGATCTTTTGTAATCATTCATACTTTTTAAGGTGTGACTAAAGTGTCCAAATACTTTGTGGGACCACTGTTGTATTGAATCCAAGTGGTCTGTTTCAGATGATATTGTAATGAAATGAAGCATTGGCCTGTTTCACAGTTACACTTGATTATGGGGCCGAACGTCACTGACATGGTTCTGTGTTTATACTAATTTTGTCCTCTCAGCAATTAACAGAGAGCCAAACTTTACAACAAAAGTACAAAATTAGTATCAAACTCCATGTAGTTCACTCTGATGCTTCAAAATGTATCATTCCTGTACACAATGGATTTCTTGCAGTGTGTGTGTGTGTGTGTGTGTGTGTGTCTTTAACAGATGATACATTTTGAGATGTTCACAAATCAAATGAGAATAATGCTTTCAGCATAGAGATTTCTGATGTGTATCGGACTAACTGCAACAGAAACAACTCCTCCTTCCTGTTTGTTCCTTTGTTTCCTCACATTGAAGGCTTGCCTTAAAACATCTAATAGAGAACAGATATCTTCGAATTTCTGTGCTCACCTTTCTCCACACATAGCTTCAGTTTTCTCGAGGTTAAACAAGCGTTTTGAGCAGTATGACATATTAATTGGTATGTTTTTGAAGAACACTGTGTCAAACGTCTACCGTCAGCCATCACACCACATGAAACCCTGCTGTTGATTTTACTACTTACAAGGCGGTTATGAATGCAAGGGTTGTTTCATTTTTGAAAGTTCAGTAGTCTGCCTGCCGCCTTTGGTCAACGTGATCTTACCCAGTAAGAAATGTTCCTGTATCAACATATTTTGTTTATTGGAACAAAATTCTTGTCCGAAAGTTTAGGTCTAACTCTATCCCTACCCCTAAGCGTAGCCCTGCCCAGAACGTATCATCAGAGAGAAACGATGGCTGAAAAACACTTGTGTAGAAGCACCTAACCCTGGCTGTAAACTTGCCTAGAATCTAATTGTAATGTTGTCCCAGTGTACTTGGTAAAATCACATTCCCCTTCCTGTTGGTACCTCTCAACCAAAGGTGGACATGATTTCGTCAAGCACAACATGTCCCTGGACCGATGTTTTGGAACAACATTCCAACCAACCAATCAGATTTGAGGGATAAGTTTACAGTTTGTCAAGATTAGACTTACAACCAGGGTTGGGTGTCATTTACCAATCATTTCGCATCACTTATGGATAGGGTGAGGTTAAGTGCTTTTAAAACTAAGCTGAAAGCAATGGAGACTGCCTCAATAATGTGCAATTGTTTTTCATAACCTGTGTTATTTTAATGTTTCTTTGTATGTTTATATTTGTGTAATGATGTTGCCTCTTGGCCAGGACTCCCTTGAAAAAGAGGTTTTAAATCTCAGTGGGCCTCTCCTGGTTAAATAAAGGTTAAATAAAATAAAATTAAAAAAAGGGTTATGGATAAGGCTAGGACAAGATGGATACATTTTCGGACAGGAATGTTGTTCCAGGAACTAGTCTTACTTGGCAAAATCACGGTGACCCTCAACCAAAAGTTCAAAACCTGTTGCTTCAAAATGCACTAATTAAGGCCCTTGAATTGACCTCAAACTACAGCCTGCATTATACAAAGCGTATTCCTTGCTTTCACCAGTTTTTTTTTTAACCTCCACCCCCAAATACACCAATTAAAACCGTGTATTGTTTGTTTGTATTTTCACTATCTATTCAGTCATAAAAACAACAAAGGCAAAAGCAATGTTTTATTGTTTTTAAACGTCAAACCTGTTGACCTGGCTGGCAAGGATCCATATGGTCCGTCATTACCTTTGACTTTACAGATGGCCCCTATTTATTTGTGTGTTAATTTTACAGTGTATTTCTCTCAAACTTACAAGGTCACTCTGCTCATTATTCGAAGATTTACTCTGTGCAAGTTTCAAAACCTGATGGCAGATAGTTGTGCTTCAGATGAATTCACCATTAAATCTAATACCAGCCCCAAGTCCTCTCAAATTCAGTGGCAACAGGAAATATGCTAAGGCACAGTTCCAGCGTTACGTCTAATTTTTTCTCATCTGACGCTCGATACGAGTACACTTAGCCACAAACCATCACACTCACACGACTTCATGTTGACACAGAAATTCACATCATCAGTTTGACCTTTGCTTCAGATTTCGTGGACAGTTTGCATGAAACTTTTCTGTTCTGTTCTGTTTTGGAGAACATTGTTCATATAGAAAAACATCTTCCTACTGTTTCCACTCTTTGACATTCCATTCATGTGATTTTGGTTTATTTGCTTCATTTCCCAGCATTTTATCTTTGTTCCCCCTTTTGGGGGCCTTTTTCTTTGATGTACTCATCCTTCCATTTTCCAGGATTAAAGTTGATCCTCTTGTTTCATCTCATCTTGTGCCGCATGGAATTTTGGTGGTTGGGAAAAAAAAACAAAAAAAAACTTAAAATTCTCTTCCTCATTTTCGTTATGTTTTGTGCCATTAGGCTTAAAATTAAACATCCCCACATTCTATACAACAGGAAATAAAAGGCAACAAAATCTTTTCTTGCCATCATATATTTTATTTATTATTTTTGCCTTGTGCAGGCAACCCCATTCTGTCTCAAGAAAGTTGTGTGTGAAAGAATGACCCCACACCCCCCATCCCTGATCTCATCTTTTTTTCTGTGCCTTTCTGCATAGACACATCTATTTGAATGCAGATGGCATAAAAAGACTTTTATTGCCACAAAGTATATCTGTTTTTCTATTCTATTTGTTGCTACCGATCAGTCGCGTTTGTGGCATGCGTTGATTGCAAACTAACCAATCCCCAGTGGGAGATCTCCATCATGACCCTTGCATGGAATTTATTGGCTCCATCTTGCGTGCCTCTCCACCCGTGAGTTTGCTAATGGGCTGATCGTCTGCTGATGTGCATATCATCTGTCTGTGTGCTCATGTCTTTGTCTTTGAGTGTTGAGTGTTCTGTCTGTCTAATGTCTTGCTGATGTCGTTTCTTGTATTTTTGCACAGTGTTCTGTGAAACTCTTGAACACTTCTGAACTGATGGGAATTCCACAAAAAGGCAAATGCAACTTTCCTAAAATGAGCTTGGGTTACACTGGAATTACATGGGGAAACTCTAAATTCTTGTGAAGATTCTATAAAGGGAAGGATTGTCCTGACACAAATAAATAATGATCCTTTTTTCAAATGGAGTAGTCACTCAGTGTGCAGAAATCAGCTCGGGATCATTGGAAAAACATTTCTGTAGAACTATATTCCATTGCTTCTTGCACTTTTCACTAAGCATTCGAAATGAATTGTCCTTTGAGTGACACTATAATTGTTTAGATTTGTGCGAAACGTGTACGTATCGTGGCAGTTTGGAAAGAAAATGTCCGGTGAGTGGCTCTACAAGTGTCATGACCCTAAACTTAACCAACAAAACGTGATGTAAAAACACATTTGCTGAAGCAACCGTCGTAACTTTTTTCTCAGAACTCATTCTCAATGTTAGAAACGTTATACATATAAAGCTGACTATGCGATGCAAATGTCTAAGTATATTAGTTTATAAATCATGCAATTTCATAAAAGTTTTTTTTATGGTCATAATAGTATTGTGCAAGAAACCATGTAAAGTATTTAGAGTGGAGGCACATTTCTACAATGAGCCAATGTTAACAGAAATTGTAGTTCTCACCATATGGGATAGAAAAAAAAAAGTATTTAAACTTCCACAGTTCAGCATTAAAGTATCTAATAAGTAAAGACATTCATGTTCTCAATTATAGGAGTGAACTTTGCCTAAAGACTAAAGATAAACTCAAACTCATGCACAGAAACAAATTACACAGTTTCGACTATCCTTTATGTTTGAATCAAAAAGACTGTCCCTTTAAAGCAGCTCTCAAATCAGTTAAAAGTTGTTTAGTTGACAGATTTAGCTTAATGGCATACAACAAATGCAGTGGTCAAATGCCTCTGGCCGAGGATACCAGTTTAACACTTTGGGTCACATCGAGATATAATGAATTAAATGAAGAAGTAGCAGCAATCTATGACACTCCAAGCCAACCAATCCCTTAGAGAGACGCTTATGCCTGGTTCAAACAGCTCAATTTTAGCCTCATTCTTTTCGATGGAGGGCGTCATGGGGATTCGTAAACGACAAGGCAAGATTCGATCATTTCGATCACAGCTTGTGTAGTGTGTCATATTGTGGACGACTGATGCCACCTCTGCGACGCTTCATGACGTCACGAAAGAAAGACTAGCATGTTTGTTTATTTTGCTCGTCCACGGTGAGTTCTCACACGTGACTCTAGCCAACAGAAGCACCTTCATACAGGCTCTCAAACAAACCGGAATGAAAGAGAGACGACGGTATCGTTACTGCTAGCTGGAATTTTACAGTGAAGCTATGCCAACAATACTCCTGCATTTATGCTTTTATGCATACCGTGGCAGAGTAAAAAGAGATAAATAAAACATATGTTACCTCAGTTCTCTAGGAAATCCAAATATCCATGCAATCAAGATATGTGTCCACTTATGGGCTTTTCTGACAACAAGACAGAGTAAAACACACTGCTAGTCACTGTTTGCACTAATGGCACCTTCTGTCCTTCTCCATGTCAGAACGCACGTGCTTAAAGACAGCAAGCGATGAATGGTCGAGTAGCAATATGACACATTTCTTGTCCACGACACAACAATTGTGAAAATCGTATAATCTGACTCAGTGACTATCACAACCGACAAAAATATTGTGTAGTCTGAACCGGGCATTAAAAGACAAACTAGAGGAAACAAAACTCCAGTAACTTGACATCGCCACTGGCAAGGTCAAAGTAAATGACCGCACACTAAGCCATAGCTTAAAAATGTAAATTATGAAAATTTAAAGTATGACAGAAAAAAAAAAAACACAGCTGTAATCATTATTAAATTAGTTGACTGCCAATTTATGAGCACGATTTACTGAGAAATGAATTCTCAGTTCATATATCATTAACAGTCATCAAGGAGGGCCGAGCACGGGGTCATTTGCCCGATCCAAGTGCAATCTGAGACTTTGAGGAAGTGTCATAAAGGTAGATTTTTAAATCACAAGATGTAAAAACACCAGCCGTTACGCCGCCATTTCATTTTCCACGTTTTTCAGTTCTCATGCTGATGATGAGTTATCAGAGAGGAGAACCACAATAGTCACGGGCAGGGCTCAACGCATGGCGTACACAGAAGGATTTGACTGTGGCGTGCTTTCTGAACCATGGGGGTCAGCTCACACACACTCTTATTTTAGTGGATCAGGCAGGTTTAGCCCCCCAGACCTGCAGGATTCATCGCTGTTTGGCTAGACTCAGCGAAAACAAGACGGTCTTGGTGTTTAGGCAAGGATATCTGTTCCAAGGCCGCTTGGATTTGATTGGGGCACAAGAGAGAGAGCACTATTGTGAATGTCAGCTGTTACGGTTATTTCTTTCATCTCTTATCCTCTCCGCTCTAAATGTCTGAAATTCTATGGTGGAGACATTTATAGAGAGTATTAACAGCTGAGATAGAGGGTGGCCCTTCACATTTGTTTACAAGAATTAACTGTAAGAAAATCAGAGAACGCTACAATCTAGCAGAGCTGGAGGCTCAATGCAGTGTGGAAGTGTTTGCTATGAAATGGAGCTCAGCCCAAAGAACATATACTCCTATCTCGGCTCTGCAAAACAAATATAGTCCCCCTAAGACATGCACTAAATGTTTGTGCTGAATTAACACTGAAACAATCATGTTAGATTAATGTATTTACTGAGACATGGCGAGGTCCTCTGTGGCGCTGTCTTCGAGCCTGTGGCTTTCGTAGATTGCCTTCATCTTGATTGAATCTCTACCCATTTAACTCTGGAAAAACTATGGAATCAGCTAAACTTGATAAAACAAATCTGTGACAAGGCAACCTTTTTGCTAATTGCTATTCTAGTTTCAATTGTTAAACTAATTGATTGGAGGTTTTCGTAGGTTTAGTACACATCGTCCTCTTGTTTCAGTCATTAAATTGTATGGGACCTGCACACCAGATAATCGTTAATGGAATCAACCATTGAAAAATACGTCCACATAACATAATAAGCTTTCTCATGTTCTACACACAAGCAAAAACATGTTCATTTAAATTAGATGCATCTCACAGACTTTTTTCTGTCTCGTAACGATGCTATTTTGTGGAATTCCCAGCCTTTACTGTCATTTATGTTGAGCGAACGGCTGTTGGTTATGCAATGATTTCCGCAGAATATTTCTGCTCTAAATTGGTTCAACATTGTTCAAATGGTTTTAAGATCAATGAGGTCTTTATTTCTGTATTTAGTTTGAGATTTGGTTGGTTAACCTGTTTGATTTGAGTTGGTATCCCACAGCCTTTAGCCCATGGGTTTCTCAATTTCCTGTAACCCTGTTCTCAGCCCTCCTAGCTTGCAGTGCTGTGATTCAACTTTCCCTAAATGCAACTTAAAAAGCACGATTTCACCTTAATGTGAAAATCAAAATAAATAAATGAGTAATAAGTGATTTTCCTCCTTTTCCTGAAATATACCCCCTGCTTTGTGCTGTCAAGCTACTAACAAGAGATTTACAAAAGAAAACTAATAATGCTATTATTAGTTGTGAAGGTGGTGACGGTACAGCGTCCCTCCTCGGTTTGGCTTCACTATGTGCTTTCTGATTATTTTAATCTTGATAGTGTGAGAGAATTTTTATTTTCAGTTATTCTTATATGTTTTTATTGTTTTTTTTGTTTATACATGTATACATATAGATTGTCTGGTTTGTGTATAGTTGCATATGCATTTATATTTATATGTGTATATTTATATGTGTGTATTTACATATGTTCTACACTGATTCTTGTTTAGTTTTTTCTTGATTAGCTCGATCAATTTGAGAACGTTGCTTTATATACAGCCAGACATAAAGTATTTTTATATATACACATCATTTTTATCAAGCAAAAAAAGGAACAAGATGCTAATAATTCCTCACCACTATCTACTCCAAACATTTAAAGTCAGTTACAATTTTGGTCATCATTTTTCCCAGTGGAAATCTCTAAATTATTGAAATCCAAATTCCAAAATTGAAGCTTCATTGGACAGAAGTTGCAGCTTAGGGTCTGTATGAGTGTCAGTCTTGAGAGTTTTATATTATCTGGTAGAGGGGCATGTATATGCTCATTGTTTGTATATCCCCATCCCTTCCTTACAGCCCAAAGCTCTATTGCCGCCCGACCACTTCGTACCGCCCTTACATGGACATGGCAACTGACGTACACGTTCACTTCCATCTATGTCATTTCCTACCTAGTCTGTTCATAGGCACCGTCCTCGTCCTCTCTCTCTCTCTCTCTCTCTCTCTCTGTCTCTCGACCCTCCCTGTTTCCTCTTAGCAACGGTACAGTATGTACAGTTATTCTATTGTTTAAGAAAATGTTTAAAAAGAAAACATGTATGTAGATACTTCAAAGCAAAATTATCTTAAAAAAGAAAATGTACAGTTTTCTTTTGTAGAGAAAATGATTGATTTATCAAAGGAAAGGACAAATGAGCAGAATGGTGAAGTTATTTTTCATGTCATGGTGTGAATGTATGTGTCGTTGCCTCCCTGTATCATCTTGTCTAAAAAAAATTATATATATATATATATATATATATATATATATATATATATATATACAAAATTACAGGATAAATTGATTGCATAATTACATTTTTACAGATTAACCATACTTATCCCCAAGCATTCTTTCACAACTTTCTTTTGTAAATTTTTTTCTTCCTGCCAAAATCATGCGGGCAATTTGTTGATGTAAGTCACACAACTGTTGGTATGCTTCCACCTTTGGATGAATTGTGTAATAGGCTTATTATTTTCTCTTCTTTTATGTGCTTACTACTGTGCATTTGGTTTGAGAATGTTTCTAGTGCTTTGCTCTAACCATTAACCAGTTGTTTGCATTGCTTTTCATTTTTCTTTCCTCTCCTTTTTTCTTTCTTTTGGTCTGTTGTTTAAGAACTGTGTTGTCTTATAGTGCTCTATGTTTGTAATCAGTTAAGCCACCGTGGCGTAAGTTTGAGCGGATTCAGTCAACATCTGGATGTATCAATTTCTGTCTAAATTGTTCGGCTAATACAGTAAATCGTTTAAAAATCCCTTAATCCACGAATCCACTTAACGCGACAGTTTACTTAGGAATGGGTTTTTTCATGAAACCCACTTCGTGTATGTAACGTTTTCAACAATGAAAATGTCACCATGAACTTGAATGCTGGGAGACGTACAGCCGATAGTATGACTGAAGTGTTCACATATGAACAGAAACATTCAGGTGTTGAACTGTCATGCGACCTGTGCCATTGTGGCAACTTCAAAAGAACTGTCAAAAGGCAATTGGCTTTCATCTCAAGTGTGATAGACTTGAAAGAGAAAAGTAATAAAGTGATTTTCTCGACAGTCTTGATAAGCGGCTCAGAAAATTAGAAATCTCAAGACAATAATGGTATTTTTTGAGAGCGTTCCATATATGACACTCTCCATTGATCAAACAGGAAGCTTAGACATACATTTCCCGAAAGAATTCACGATGTGATTAGTCACTCAAAATGGATCGTCCTCAATCTCGTCTCAAGATGTAACACAATTAGAGATGATGTTGACTAGTTTCACTTGTTTCAGGTGCTCTAAGTTGCAGGGGCGCAACATTTCCGCAATAGTTTTTCTATGTAGAGGACAGTTAAGTAAGAAAGCTCAAGACCCTGCATGTCCCTACAAGCCTTTTGATAAATTTACCTCGCATTTTTTACATATCTGTTCTTTTTTTCTGTTCTTTCCTGGTTTCTTTTAGCCATTGGTATCGATGAGTGTTTTTTTTGTTTTGTTTTTTTATCACGTTTCTCTCCAATTATTCTTGCTTTGCTTTAATTGGTCATGTTTGCAAGCAGCCAAACTTGAACAGACACTAATTTCCTTTCTTCTTCTTCTGCTTCCGCTTCCCAGGAGGGGAGTTAGTCATCCCTATTCTAGTTGAGGATCCCATAGACATCCCCCCTGTTTCCACTCGAGCCCCTTTCATCCCCCTTCCCCCGACCCTTCACCCTGTCCTCACCATTATTAAGACCACCAAAGAGTCCCTGTCACTTGCCACCGAGGCGGGGGTACCTTGCTTGTCGGACCAAGGCAGCGATGATTGTGATGATGATGATGGTGATGGTGATGATGATGGTGATGGCTTGGTGATATCTGGGTTTGGCTCTGGGGAGGCCTTCGACTCTAGCCTCCCCCCTACTGACGATGAAGATTTTTACACCACCTTCTCCCTGGTAACAGATAAGATCTTGACCACGTCGACTTACGAAGGTGGCTACAAAGCTCTCGCACCCAAGTGGGAAGTAAAGGACTTTAAAACTAGCAAGGCCTCCGAGGTGGGCAGGACTACAGCCATTCCGCCTCTGCCTGACCTCGGGAGCTCAGCAGCGTCACCCGTCACACCCGAGACCGCTCCCAAAATCCCTGCCGGGAAAATGAACAACCGTGAGATCAAACCCCAACCGGACATAGTGCTGCTACCACTCCCCACATCTCTCGACGTGGATGGCACCAAACCGAGGGGGCCGTACATCACCCAGCCTATGTTGCGCACCATCCCCAGCGCTCTGCCCACCCAGCCAGGTGTCAGGAGAGTGCCCCCTGGGGCCTCGGAGGTGATACGTGAGTCCAGCAGCACCACAGGCATGGTGGTTGGCATCGTCTCTGCTGCTGCCCTGTGTATCCTCATCCTTCTCTATGCCATGTACAAATACAGGAACAGGGACGAGGGCTCCTATCAGGTAGATGAAACTCGGAACTACATTAGCAATTCAGCACAGAATAACGGCACGGTAGTAAAAGACAAGCAGCCCAGCACTAAGAGTGCCAGCAACAAGAGACCCAAAGACAAGGACAAGGAATACTATGTTTAAAACAAAATCCAAATGACAAAAAAAAACAAAAAAAACAAAAAAACAAACAAACAGAGACAGAACAACATCTGAAAAAAAACAGGAAACAGTGATTTTACAAAAAAAGTCCTTTAAAAACTCAAACTTGTTGAGTCATAATGAACCCATTTCCAAGTGCTGTGATTTGAAGCACACTTAAGCATATGGTAAGGGAGAAGGCAAATAGGACCCTGGGGACCTTTCCTTATTTTCTGTCTGGTTGTGGGACAATGCCAGTGTAAAATATCTCATTGTTACATTGTTATCCCTCAAGTGACTTTCTAAGGTACAAAATCATTGGTGTAAAAAATGAAGAGGAAAGGAAAAAAAGCAACCCTTGTCCATTGTAACCCTGTACAAATCAGCAGTGATCATGGGGAAGGGACATGATTTGGGGCATGCATGTGATGTGTATGATGTAGTACTGACTTCTTTGCAAAGATGAGAACTTGATGATGTTGTTTTTAAGATGCAAAGTGGGAACTTTTGCCATAAAACAGTACTTTTCTAACCCTGGTAGGAGAAGAAATGTTCATTTAAACAAAATGCTATGTTTTTGGTTTTTTTTTTTTTTTTTTCAAATTTTATTAACATGCTTCATTTTTACTTTTGTTTCTGTTTTTATTTCTCATCCTTTTCTCTTCCAGTGTCTGTTGAGTATTAACCTGCTTTAATATTTGTATTCTGTTTGAGCTCTGCCATGTAAGATTCAACTGAAAAGCATCCATCAATTACAAATGGAAAATAAGGCATTTTTCATTCAATTCCACATTCCCCTTTCAGTTTTGACTGCTTAAGTCATTTGCTACACTCACGCCTCAAATATTGAGCGACGTTGAGCGACGTAATCTTTTGTCAGAAGGACACAAGAAAAATCAATGTGAATGAGTGTATATTTCACATTGTCACAGTCAAACAATGAATAAGTTTACATATTTTAGTACATCATAGATGTGGTACTTTGTAGCTCATTACTGTACATACAGTTGATTTTGAAATTGTCATACTCTGTACCAATTGAACAAACATCTAGCGTATTGCACCTTGTACAGTGAAGTCCAAAAGTCTGAGCCCACATTGAAAATCTGACATTCAAAATGTAATGCAAGACTGGAAATGAGCTGAAGTACATGTCACAAAGTAATACAAGGAAGAAGAAATAGTTACGGTTCTGTATTCATTTCTAAGTCGTTAATTAGCTCATTTGTCCAATTCCAAATCCAAGGGTCCGATTTTCTTGCTTCTATTGATGTCCACAAATTACACTGGATAACATGGATGAGCTGGGCAAACTTGTGGAGTCCAAGCGGCTCTCGTGGGACATACCAAAAGCTAAGACAATTAACTCTCGGCTAATTCTTTTTACTCAAATTGCTTATGATGTATTTTATTATTTTAATAAACGAAAGACGCATTTGAACTCTCATCTCAGATGTTTGGACCCCACTCTGTAGGCATAAAGTATTATGAAAGATGCTATTCTTCTCTTGATGGCGTTTCTCAGTCAGACGTCAACCAGTTAAAAACACCCCGCGTTGTCAAGACTCCATGTTTCTGGTTATTTTACGACTGGTTCTTGTATTTGTTTAAAACATGGTTACTAGAGCTCATATAATAAGGGTGGATGATGGATTGTTCTTTTTGTTTTTTTTGGTCTGTGTCTCATTCTGTGTATTTATTACGTTCACCATGTTGCGCTGTTGTCATGCAGTCTACAGGGTTTGTTGCATTATTACTATTTGTGTTGGCAATAGTTGGAATTCCTCATGTTTTGACCATGTCTTTGTTTTTCATCACATCACAGCACAGATTTGTCATTTTGATTTTGTATTTTTTTCAGTAATTGTTTTCACTCTTGACGGCTATGTCCAGCAATAAAATGTTCCCAGTTGTTTTCAATGCTAGTGTGGAATTTTCTGTTTCTTATCCCACATTTCGACATACCGCTGGTTAATAAAATCGCAACATATTTAACAGCATTGGCATGAGCCATCAGAAATTAAGAAATTATGTCACTGTGATTCCAAGCTTTTCCAGTTGATGAATCCTACCCAAAATCCTGAAAAGAGCTCAATCAATCTGTTGTTGTATCCGTCTACCATCTTCGAATCCATTGAAAGAGTTCAGCCGTGACCGCCAACTCCCATGAAGCATTGCGAATGACACGGTTGCGTTGAGAACGTGTATGTCTGTGTGTTTGAAAATTTTGCAAAAACCTTAATTATGTTGTACTTTACACATTGTAGTTTTGTATTGGACCATAATTTCTGATTCAATTACACCATTCACAATGAGTGTCTCCAACTATAGTTCATAATCGCATCTTGTTCTTTCTCAATTCATGTCTTGATTCTTAAATTCTTTTTATAAATGGATTTTTTTATGGTTGAATAAATTGTAGAATTTCTGCATAATGAAAAAAAAAATCTTTATGGAGAAAACGAATGGCAAATAAGGCAGTTAAAAGACTGATACAGTGCAGAGCTTCTATGCTTATAAAGGTAGAATTATCATGAAACTGACTTTGGTCATTGAGAGAAGAGTAAAAAGCAGGGATGAATGAACTGGTTAAGTAACTTTAATCAAGTCAACTTTACTTATATGGCACTTTTTACTGCAGATTGTGTCAAAGCAGCTTTACAGTTCAAATCATTTTAAAAGCAGCTCTTGAAGAAAATGGTGTCATTGTCCAGCGTAAGTAACTTCAGTGTTGATTCATTCACATTTGTCCCCAGCTAAGCACATTATTCACCGCACAGGTCAGCCCAATAACACAATATCAATCATCACATCAATAACAAAATCAATGTCTATATTAGAGGTTCAATATCTATTGTAAGCCTAATTGATTTTGAAAAAAAATAATAATATGATTGATAATAATAGATTGCACACTGTCATTTAGGAGTCGAACACTTCCCGAGTGGAAACATGGCATTGGGAAATTACATTCTTCTTCCTTTCATTGTCTCCTGATTTATTTGACTGTCCCTCAGCATTATTAAATGATACATGGCTTGCATCATGTGAACTCGGTGATATCTGATCAGTGTTGTGGTTAATGTTGATGAATGAAAGAGAGCACACAATCATCTTTCCTCGTCACACTGTAGCTGGAGCCCAAATGGAGCATTTGATGAGCTCTCTTCAGCACTAATAACTGTCCGTTTCACAAGTCCTGGCCAAAATTCGGGGAGTCTGCAATTATGAGCACTAAGCAATGACATTTCAGACTAATTAGTTTAACTGGAGAAATAGTTCACCCCAGAATAAAAATTCTGTTATTTAATCACCCTGATGTTGTTCCAAATCTGAGTGCTGCTATTTTTATATATTTATTTTTTAATTTTTTTTGTAACACGAAAGTACATTTGAACTACTATTCATTTAGTCTTTAATCATTTTTAAGTGATATATATATTTGTGATATTTAGCAGTAAGTTTTGGGAGTTAATTTTTTTTGTCCATCTCCTACCCTGAAGTCTGACTAAACATGATCTTCGTAACCTTATTGCCAGATTCTGGAAGATGAATTCTTCACACAGTGGAACAAGAGGATGTGGTGCTGGTACTTCAAGCTTCACTCTCAACCTGTCTGTCTATAAAGCCTATTAATATATATATATATTAAAAGCAGTGTTCGTATATTTTACAACACTTCAGCTTGTGATTCTTTGGTGATTCTGGTCATTTTTTGAGGATTCTTTACTTAGCCTGAGTCTCTGAGATCCTGACACCTTATACTTCTAGAGACTCCAGGTAGGTTGCAGTTCACCTGGTGACACCTGGTGGTTTCACTCTTAATTCTTCACCTTAATTCTTAATTATTTTGCAATTAATGTGTCTTCTTCGCCGCCTGTTTTTGTCTGACCCTGCTAACCCAATGGACATTTTGTTGTCCGACGGTCATGCCTTACTTGACTCGAGTCCGACTTAATTGCAAATTTTAGGAATTGAGACTTGCTTCACAAATATTAATAAAAGACTTGACTTGACACAAACAAAACAAAAAACTCAAACTTGCAAGCACAACCATGGACACGCAAACTAACAATAAACTTTTCGCTCGTACACATGCACACACATTCTGCCGAAAGGAGTTTGCCCAAATCCCACCAATGGGTGAACTGGAGTCCGTGTTAATCCAGGGTGACAGATCGTGTCATTTCCTCTGTGCAGGGCGAAATCACATCCATCATGTGAATGATACGAATCCCAGATGACTTGGACTTGTGCGCTTCCGGCACTTTTCCACCAGCAGCTTTTTGATATTCCAAAAATTCCTCTGTTCTTCCAAGCCCTGTCGACAAATAGGGCACATATTAAAAACAGGCCCGTGTTTAGTTGCAATTCCCGAAAGCACATTTGCATGCCACAGATAACAGTAAATGTGCACTGCATGACTCTGAGAGAAGGAAAAAATATCCCAAAATAAACAGAGACCCATGATATCATCTCAAGCCAACTCAACATGTTCACAGAGCCAACATTATATTCCTGACTTAGAAATTGCAAGTCATGTAAAAACTACAGCATTGACCGCATCAGATCATATTATATTTGTGCACTTATTATTATTATTATATAGCCAAAAATACTTACATATTAAAAGAGTTGGTCTTTTGTTGTTATTGTACGCTATAGATACTAGACAAAAACACTGGCTCTACATTTAGAGGGTGTCAAAATATTCAACACAAGTGAGATTCTGTAAAGAAATGACCAATATTATATTCTTGACTAAAATGTTTATTTTACCTTTATATTTAACACTTTTGAAACCCATACTAATGTCAAGGCTTGTCATTTTATAAGGAACGGATCATAATAACAAATGGCAACGGTATTTTCAAGTCTAATAAGATTCCCGCATTAATAAATCAGTTTTCTGGAAGTCTGAAACTCACCTGCCTCAACAAAAGCAGCCTGTCGAAACTCCTGACCCGAAGCTTGTGTTCTGGTTACGAATCCAGGAATGTTGCATGAACTGAAACCGCCACAGACATTCACTCACAAATATTAATGAATCGCACTCAATTTAATCCTCTCTCACTCACACACAGGTTAATAATTTACCATTGTCAATCCACCTGATAAACAGGTGGAAGGTTTGTGTGATTCAGTTATTAATGTTTTTTTCTTGTTGTACTTTCTTCTGTCAAAAAGGAAGGATCTAACTTAAGGATGTGTTCATGTCCCATAAAGCTGATGATTGTTTGAAGAATGCTTTTTTGGTGGCATAGAAACCATATTTTAATGGTTTAATACTTTTTGCATGGTCTTCTGCAATGTTTGAAGCATATTGAAACAGCTGTACCTAAATACTTTTCATGCTTTTATTTTGGCCTAACAGACTGGTCTCATTCCTCCTGTCTGCCTCGCTGCTGAATTGTTTGAGTCTGTTGCTCCATATAGCTTTGTTTTGAATCTAATTATTGTCATTGTTTGCTGTCTACTTTATCATCACTATATATCTGATGTTGTCTTATATTGCCTATCACATTAATCTGACATCGCTAGTTTTTAATCTTTTAATCTAAATCACTATCACCGTCATTTCTGGTAAGTCGGGTCGGTCTATGAACACGGTAAGCTATGTCATCATCTCCTTTCATTGTTAATTTCACTGCCTGTCACATGCATAGTATAGCTTTCTCTGTCAGTGATGAGGGATTCACATGTCATAAATGTCAAGTCAAGTCATCTTTATTTATATAGCGCTTTTTACAATGCAAATTGTGGCAAAGCAGCTTTACATTAATAAGAAAATGGTGTCATTGTGCAGCTTATTCTATATATTATTGATTCATTCCGTTGCAAATATCAGTAGTTATTAGTCTAGTTAATTTAGGTATAGCAGCACTGCAGAAAACAGTGATGTAACTGTCCAGCTTAGCTCAGTTCGCGTACAACGGCGCCAATGCAGGCATATTAAAAACACTGCTGAATATCAAGCAAGTGTCCCCAACTTAAGCAAGCCAAAGGCAACAGCGGCAAGGAACCAAAACTCCAACAAATAGAGAAAAAAACATTGGGAGAAACCAGGCTTAGTCGGGGGGCCAGTTGTCCTCTGGCCAACAGTGAACACTTGTCCGATACCCAGGCAGAGTTACAGGTCATTAAACCGATTTGTAATCGCAACAGTCAAAATATTTAATCTAGTTCCATCTAGTTTGAGATCTTTTTGATCACGCCGGTATGGGACGGTTTGTTGGGATATGTGCCACTGGCTGATGAGTCGGTAAGGTCTTAACAAAGGATGAGCTAGTTAACACAGTCTCCTGCCGACACCACAGGGCCACATTGCTGCCGCATACAGGCACAGGTTCCCCGTCTGACCCGGACACGGCCCGGATCCAGCCAATCACGTTAATTGGTAAACCTCGGGATAAGCAGAGAGACAAAAAATTAGCGTAGACGCCATTCTTCTTCTGATGTACCGAGTACATCTGGTGTTATAGGAAGTGTTCCGGCTGACCTGATCTATGCAGCCTAACAATCCTTTAACGGATATGAAGACAAAAGTTTATAGTGCGTCATGTGTATGCCAGGTCAAATAGATGCGTTTTTAGTCTAGATTTAAACTGACAGTGTTTCTGCTTCCCGAACAATGCTAGGAAGATTGTTCCAGAGTTTAGGTGCCAAATAGGGAAAGGATCTACCGCCTGCGGTTGATTTTGATATTCTAGGTATTAACAACTAGCCAGAATTCTGAGATCGTAATAGACGCGAAGGACTATAATGCATTAAGAGCTCACTCAGGTACTGGGGAGCTAAGCCATTTAGTGCTTTGTAAGTAAATGGCAAGATTTTAAAATCTATACGATGTTTAATAGGGAGCCAGTGCAGTTTTGACAGAACCGGGCTAATATGTTCATACTTCCTGGTTCTAGTAAGGACTCTAGCAGCTGCGTTTTGGACCAGCTGTAATTTGTTTATCACGCGAGCCGGGCAACCACCCAGTAGAGCGTTACAGTAATCTAGTCTCGAGGTCATAAACGCATGAACTAGCAGTTCCGTATTTGTCATTGAGAGCATATGTCGCAATTTAGATATATTTTTAAGATGGAAGAATGTGGTTTTACATATGCTAGAAATGTGGCTTTCAAATGAAAGATTGGTATCAAAGAGCACACCGAGGTTCCTAACTGACAAAGACGACTTAACAGAGCAGCCATCAAGTGTTAGACAGTACTTGACAGTATGTTTTGATAACGAAAGTTACAATCAATTAAGGTTTCAACTTTATCAGTGATGAAAGGAAAGATTCTCAAAACCTTGAAAGCTGGCAAAGTTATTTATTAAGTTATATGTTTAAATATATAGAAAATAGAATGGAACAACATTGTATAGACAACTTAGTTGATAGCAGATAATGCACTGCTGTGCAGAAGAGGCCGTAAAAGCCGTTCTTGTAGTAAGAGGTTACGCGCCGGTGTGCGGGAGTGGCAGGGTTAAAGCCTTTCTCCTGGAGCAACAGTTACCGTTCCTTCTTATTCCCTGAGCAAAGCATACATGTGTGAAATACCAACACCGAAACCAACCGACAGGAAACCAGAAGATATGGCAAATGGACGGTGATCAAGAGGGGGAGAAGTACATAAACATATTCTCCTCAATGCATGTTTAAGAAATACCTAGATTGTTTATTAGGATACTTTAATATCTCTATTTAAGTTTCTCTAATCATTTACTCACTCTGATGTCGCTCCAAACTCGTGCCTGTGTACAATATAAAATGGCATATTTAGCAGAATACAAAAATCCATTATGATTCATAATACCAGCAAAACAAATGTTCACATTACAGTTTACCACCTTTTTGCTTTAATCATTTGAGAATGTTTGCAAGAGAATTGTGAGAATTGTGAGCATTTGTGTTCAATATGACAAATTTTATTGATTTTAGTGATTTAAAATCTTTTTCATTGTGATCTTAGATTGGTTAATTCCATAGATTGTCATAAAAATATAGACTAAATGTGCATCTTGGCATCATCCCTTTTTCTTTCATGAAACAACAAAGTGAAAGGTATGTGGAGAAAATGGAGAAAAATATAGCAATTCAAGGACTTGCCATGGCACAGCTCTGGAACTGACAGTGATGTATTTTGTTCGGGAGGCTAGGGTTTTGCATTCTGTAGTGCGATTGGATCCAATGAGAATCCCAATGAAGCTGCGACATTGCTGCTGAACACTCCCCTGGCACTGAAATCAGTCCCTCTTGATTTTGTCTCAGGCGATGGAAATGCGTTATCACTGCTGCAGCCCACTGTAATAACGCATCCACCCGCCAGCATCATCCTCCATACAGCTGCTATACAGCAATGAGCGCAACACAGTTCTTTATATCTATCCAACAGTTTTGCATGAAAAATATGGAGATATTTCAAAATAAAGGTTTGAGTACAACTGCTAGAGCAGAACAAGGACAGTTTATTTGTTTGAGTCTTTGAGTAATGTGTGTTTGTGTAAGAAAATAAATCAGACGGATGTCTCCAGGATAGTCCCAGTTGAGTAAGCCAAAACTTACAACTGGAGCGACCTAACAACAGTGAGCAAATCTAAAGAAATCATTCATGACTCCACTCTATATCACTTTATTGTAGATCATATTTGAATACATTTGGTTAAACTTTCCTTTCAACCATCACCCACTCAGTGTTGGAATTCTTCCATAGAAAGAGGGATGGGGACAATGGCTGACATTAGCTTGACATGCAGACATATATATATATATATATATATATATATATATATATATATATATATATATATATATGTGTGTGTGTGTGTGTGTGTGTGTGTGTGTGGCCAGCAGTATCTATTTCGCACCCTGTAGACTACTACTCAAATAGATCAAGGACCCATGATTATTAAATAGTTAATTAAAAAGGTACCTGGTTTCACGCAATCCACCCTAATTAAAAGACACAGATGGAAGCTGGTGTGTCAAAAATATACATTTATTTGTTTCACAATAGTTCAATAATACAAACAATTAAAAAAACACGTTAATACTTCATGAAACTTCCCTCATTCAAACACCAAATGATCAAGAGTGTGTTCTAAGTTTCCCTTCTCAGATGTGTAAAAATTTAAAGCACACCACACATCATTCTTAATAAATAAGTTGAGAAGAATATACTGGTAAAATAACCCAGTTAAATATAATAGTCAAGTCAAGTCAAGTCATCTTTATTTATATAGCGCTTTTTACAATGCAAATTGTGGCAAAGCAGCTTTACATTAATAAGAAAATGGTGTCATTGTGCAGCTTATTCTATATATTATTGATTCATTCCGTTGCAAATATCAATAGTTATTAGTCTAGTTAATTTAGGTATATCAGCACTGCAGAAAACAGTGACGTAATCGTCCGGCTCAGCTCAGTTTGTATACAACGGCGCCAATGCAGGCATATCAAAAACACTGCTGAATATCAAGCAAGTGTCCCCAACTTAAGCAAGCCAAAGGCAACAGCGGCAAGGAACCAAAACTCCAACGTTAATAATACACGTGATTCACAGCAATATCACTCCACACGCACAGCACTGCAGGCGTTTGTCTCTTTGGAAAACTACACGTTGCCCAGTAAGTATTTCAACTAAAAGAACCCCATAGAGCATACATCAGATCATCGAAGGGACACAACAAAACAAAACAAACATACAATGTCAAACAAAACAAAAACCCTCTCTCTCTCTCTCTCTCTCTCTCTTCACATGCCCCACGGGCGTTCGGCAAACACTACATTGTAAGTTATGGCAGGCAGTTTGTATATCTAAAATGACTAGGAAAAACAGTGACTGAACTCGTTTCCTATAACAATAATAAAATGTCATGAGATGGGTTTCCTTTATAACAACCACATACAGTCGATAATTATAGGCATATTCATACCTGAATAGCGAACAAATGTTTGCACGACGTGCCCTCGCCACAATCTCACACTGTATTACTGTGACAGAAATGGAGAATCAATACACCAAGCCTTTACGGTCATTCACAACATGCATAACATTTCACAATCTAACTTGGTACCTGTATACCTGTAGTAGTTCACCCAGAACAACCGATTTGTCCACTGGCCAATCTCCAGCCTCAAACAACGACAGTAGCACTGGTTTGAACCCGCGATCCTGATGCGTTCACTCCCCACGCTGTACCGACACTCTATGCTGAAACGCTAGCTTGGTGACTACGTCACACTAAATAGCCAGCTGAGCAATGAATTAATGCTTGTTCTTCTTCCTCCAACCTACCACACTCCTGGCCTTGACTCAATTCCATGGGATCGGAGCTTGGACTTGCAGGTTGTTCATATAGCTGCCCAGATACCAATGGGGCTACAATACATCTCTGTTTTTCTGAATCATGTGGATTCAGCGGTGTACACACCCCAAAGTCAAATTCTTCATCTATACTAGGGTCAGCACTGAGTGCCGCATCATCCATGGGCACATCTCTAGACAACTCCACATCAATCGCACATGGGTGAGGAGAGCCGGAATCCATTGGCAATGGACGCAATTTGGATTTTATGGCGACCAGGGCGATGACTTCGCCTGTACACAAATGAACCAATAGGCAAAATTGGCAAAGGGACAAAATGAGAAGCGGCTGCAGCTTCCAATTGAGTTCGTGCCTTAAGATAGATTGATGTTAAATGCATCTGATGTTCTCAAACCCAATCTTCTGCTTTCCCACCTGATGTCACCTCCTCGGTTAGTCCCAGAAGCAAATCTATAGGAAGGAGAGGCTTTCTCCCAAACATCAACTCATAGGGAGAAAATCCTGTAGAGCTATGCACTGAGGTGTTATAAGCAAACAATAACTGGGGCAAATGATGAGTCCATCTCTTTTTCTGTTCTGGAGGTAAAGTGCGCAACAAATCGTTCAATGTCGGGTTGAAGCATTCACGTTGCCCATTACCTTCTGGATGGTAAGGGCTAGTTCGTGACTTCTCAATTTCATACAACTGGCAAAGGCGTTTCAACAGCTCTCCCTCAAAATTTCGTCCTTGATCTTAATGGATCCATTTTAGGACACCATAGATATAAAACCATCGTTCCGTAAGAATTCAAACGACTGTCCCAGCTCTCTGGTCTGATGTAGGATATGCCTGTGCAAACTTTGAAAACACATCTGTCACAACGAGGAGGTTCTCTCTACCATCACTAGCTCGTTCAAGCATGGTAAAGTCAATGGCCACAATCTCTAGGGATCTAGAAGCAAGGGTGATAGTACGTTTGATGACCCTTTGATGACCGTGATGGTCATGGAGATTAGTAAGTACTTCACTTCTCAGCCTTTGTGGTAACAGCAGCTGTTACACTTCCTATCTGCCCCCAGGGACATGACTCCGCCGATACAAGACACCCTGCTGTTCTTGGATTCGATTCTACTGGCGAACCATTTCCAATACTGTTGGAGATTCCTTTGTCCGCTCCACAGCTGAGGGGACCCCACCACGTTTCCAGTACACCAAGAAAGCCTGTATCACTAGGTCTTCTGCCTGCAACACTTCTGCTTTAGCTCTTGCTGGAATTGCCTCAATAACGGATGTAGAAGCAGACAACTGCTGATGGTGTTTAATGCAAGCTCGTTCTATATCGTCGGGAACCGTGACACCAGGGGCAACTTCTCCCATAGAACTTGGCAGCGGGGCAGGAGGCAAGCGAGAGAGTGCATCTGCATACTTATTAGAAGAGTCCAGGTCTATACATCAGAGTGAAATCAAAAAGTGTCTACGGCAGCCAATTTAGCAGTATGGCGGTAACAAAGAGGGTTATTGTCTGTGAAGACTGTAAATTTAGAGCCAAGAAGATAATCTCTAAATTTTTCCGTTATCGCCTATTTGAGTGCAAGCAGTTCTAATTTCACAGCTGAATAATTTGTCATATCCCTCTCAGTAGGTCTAAGCCCACGGCTTGCATATGCGAGTGGCCAACGCTGCCCTCCTTCCTGTTCCTGGGACAGGATTGCACCCAGCCCCAGGTTGCTTGCATCCATATCTAGGACAAATGGTTTAGTAAAATCTGCAGACCCCAATCAGCTTCTCCTTAAGAGTATGGAATGCCTGTTCGCAGTGATAACACCAGGAGCTGTTTGATCTGGCCCTAGCTCCTTTACTGGAAGGCTGTAACTTTGCTACTAGTTTGTGGAGAGGGGCGGCATACTTTGCAAAATCTTCCACAAACCTCCTATAATAAGAGGCAAAACCCAAAAATGACCATAGTTCTATGACAGTAGATGGAGTCTTCCACTCTTTTAACAGCACTGATCTTTTCAGGTGCAGAGATGACTTTACCTCTGGCTGGAAGAAGTGACATTTTCTGAGCTTAAGTTTCAGGCCATTCTTTTGCAACCGCTGTAATACTAACTCCAAACTCTCTAGATGAATCTGAAATGATGATGAAAAAACAACCACATCATCCAAATATAGGAGGAGTGAGTGAAATCGTTCATTTCCAAATATGTACTCTATCAACCTCTGGAATGTCCCTGGTGTATTATTACAAAGGCCAAAGGGCATCTGCTGGAATTCAAACACACCAAAAGGTGTACAGAATGCAGTCATGGATTGATTCTTCTCGGCTACGGGGACCTGGTTGTAACCATTTGCCAAATCTAGTGTAGAAAACATGCAAGCTCCAGTCAGGGCGTCCAAAGACTCCTCTATACAAGGAAGGGGGAACGCATCCTTCCTAGTGTTTGTGTTTAATTGGCGATAGTCAACACAAAGGCAAATTGACCCATCCTTCTTCTTGACCACCACAATGGGGGAAGAGAAAGGGAGGGAGTGAGGGAGTCTTCTATAACGTTGGCGTATAGGTGCATTATCTAACAGGGGAATCTCATGTTCTTCTACCCACTCCTCAACCCTCAGACATCCAGTACTATTATTCCCTGAAAACCTTGGGCATTTCCGCTCTCTTGGGATAATGACATACCTTGGGTTTACTAAACTTTCTTGCTGACGGCTGCTTACCCCTCCCTGTCCTGCCGCAGCATTTGGTTGTGCTGCTGCTTCTTGTTGAATATATATATATATACACACACACACAATATTGCTGTATTGATCTAGACATTGTTGCCCAGACCTAAAACTTGTTAAAGTGCTACAGGCATTATGTATTATGACTTGTTTTTTTTTTTTTTTACCATTGCCGTATTTTGGTTAGAAATAAAGCAATCGTATTTATTTTGCAGATTGTTGCTGGAAATAAAGAAAATCACCTGTAATTCCATGGTGCAACCACCTGTATAACCCTATAAATTTAAGCAACTGAGGATTTGCCAAATCCTGTATTTTCAGGTATAAGTTTTATTAGTTTGTGCATTTGTATAAATATTTTGACATTATCAAAGTCACTTGTCAAACTTTAGATTTTCCTTTTCTTTTTGGTAACACTTTATTTTGATGGCCCCTTTGGAAGTATATAAGTAACTTTGCAACTACATGTCAACAAACTGTTATTAGAGTAAACTGTCTGCTTAATATCTGCTATAGGTGTGAATCCACCTATATCTTAAGATAAAGCATTAAGAAGGGAGGAGATATATTTTGCACTAAAGACATTAACGAATAAATCACTGCATGCCCTACATTAATCCTGTTTTTTCATTATTATGTGTGTTGTATGTCTCGAAGTGAGAGAACACTCCCACTTTCTACACCTTTTTAAAGGCTTGACTGACCAACAATAAACTAAGGAGACGAGACATTCTTTTCTATTTCATTTTGAAAATGTTGCATCTTTACGGTTTTGAATGCAAGAATATGTCCTGTGCACTCAAAGTTGAGGCAAATGATTACAAAGCAGTTTTGAACCTGTATGGTGATCATGTTTTAATTTGTTTAACATTCATTCAAATGAGTAAAAAGGTATAAAATGCAAACATATATCAAAGCAAGGCACTGTAATTTAACACAGAATTAATATATAAATTGATGTATAAAAACTCACTTTATGTTACCAAGGAAAATTTCAATATTAAATATTCAAAATGAGATATTTTCAAACATATACACAGTAGAATAATTTACATTTTTTTTAGTTAATACCACATATTCTAAGCATCTGATGAAAATATCTGACAATGAACACAAGTTACATAAAAAACATTACATTACAAACAAAGACAGAAACAAAGCGAAGCAGCATCAGGATAATGAACTGTAACTGAACTGTCATACGGGCACTAAACAGGAACTGTGTAATGACAGTATTAGTGTTTGCACAGTGCACTCATGCTTTACACTGAAGTAATCGGATCAGTCTAAACATAAGGGATCTGGGAATCAGAGGTAGTCATGAGTTTTTATTGTGAGTTTGTAATTACTGCAAAACGCTTCTAGCTGTAGAGACCAGCACTACATGGTTGTGTGTTCATTGTTTGCTCCATCGATGGTAGAAAAGTGCTCTTGGGTCAGATTGACTTCCATATCTGGACTGGAAAGAGGTTTCTGTGATGCTTTAAACAGAAAAGAGAAGAAAACTGGATGTAAGCACAGAGATGGGGATAGACATGGCAAGACAAATGTTTATATGCATTAGATTATTAGTACCCAGAACACAGCCATATTTTGAAAAAGCCCCATCCATCATCCAGGCATATTGCACCTTTCTAAAAGGGGTTTATACTCAACTGGTTCAGATACACTGTAAGCTATAATAATCTTATGACTTTCATCCGGTATTTATCATCATACGCTGCCTGGCCAAAAAAGAAACGTCGTTTGGATTCTAATAGTAAAAAACTTGAGAGTATATCATTGGATCGTTATTACAGAGAATATTATGTTTCTAGCTCGTTTTATGTTTGAAAACGGGTCTTTTAACCCTAAAAGATGAGTGTGTAGCTTTTCATGTCTTCAACAACCATGTAGGAAGACATTTCATGGCCATATTCCTGGATGACGATGCCGATATTCATCAGGGTTAAAATTGTGAAAAAATGGTTCCGAGAGCATGATGAATCATTTTGACATGAATTGGCACCTCTGAGTCCTGGCAGTTTCAAACCAAGAGCAAAAAAAATATTTCCTCTCATAAATTCAAGGGAGAAATTCATGCAAGGCATTTCTCTGTTTATACTATCTGTACTGTGATTGGTTGGATTAAGTTCCACCTTACAAGATCACATGATGATAATATCAAACAGGTTTGAAAATAATCGCAGCATCTGTGACTGCTCGAGACAGGCTCAGATCACATCACTGACCTGCTCATGCTCAACGGGCATCGATTTGGCTGCGATCCAGAGGTGTTATTGCAAACTGGGAAACCTGTCTGGGATGGCAAAATCCATCCAAAAGTTGTGAATTGTAAGCTTGCCTTAAGCAAATGCATTCAAACAGTCCAAATGGCTAGGAAATGAATACTTCAGTAGGGCTACTGGTCTAAAAATGTTCACATTTTTAACAGTTTTTTACTGCACAAAACTTTTTTTCTTGGCATATATCACAGTCACGCCTTCTTTTTACCAAGCACGATCAAAGCCAGTATCGCCAGTATCAATGTCACTAATACATTGATTATTTTGTTGTTGTTCATTTCTTAGAACAAAATGAGTAATTATAGTGATCTGACAATATTTCAAATCCATCATTTAGGCCTAAACCGTAAATTATCAGACTATTATCATTTTTTTTTAGCATCTATCACAGAACAGGAATTTTACAACTTTTAACTGCAACATACTCACAGGTATGGATGACAGAGAGGTCTAGTTAGGAAGTTGCTGACAGACCAGTGAGCTGGAGACTCAGACAGGTGGCGTCAAACTTCTCATCCTGTAATTAACAGCAAGATCAAGATCAGTCTAAGAGATTGAAGAGTTAAGACTGAGAATTAAGACCCAATCTAACACAGTTCCCTCTAATTTTATTGTTGCTGAGTGGAACCAATTTCGAATGTGTAAACCATTCTTTATAGAGAAATTCTACAAAAATAAATAACCATATTTTATTTTGTCCTGTAATGAAAAAGCTCAATTAAATAGTCAAGTCACCTTTATTTATATAGCACTTTATACAATCCATATGGATTCAAAGCGGCTTTACAGTAATAATCAAGTAATGATCAATGATGCAAGTAGAATTTAATTCTGCTGTAAAGCAAGTCTAAAAAAAGACATTGTTCAACAGAAGACTGTTGTTCAATGTTCAAAGTTCATTGTTTATTCAGTTCTAAAACTGTGTAAAGTCAATCAGTCTGGAATGAGCTCAAAGCACTCTAGCTTGTGGTGATACTGCATAAAGTTATATGTAGAGAATATATAAGTTAACTGAAACCAGGGAATTAACTCATTTATACTGATAATTTATTAAAAGGATAGTTTACCCCAAAATGAAAATTATCCCATGATTTACTCACCCTCAAACCATCCTCGGTGTATATGACGCTAGGTATGTATCTCCTTTCAGATCAACACAATCAGGGCTATATTTAATAAAAGCCAAAAATAATGCATCCATCCATAAAAATAAGTAATCCAACTCCAGGGGGTTAATAAGGCCCTTCTGAAGCAAAGTAAGAAAAATATAAGATAATAAAGATAACTAGAACGTACATTTCCTGAAGAAAATGTGATTGGTGCTTGCAGTGGCAAAATTCGGCCCTCGGTTGCAAGGGTGTTACTAGGTGGTTGGTAGTTGTCACAGATAGTTTCTATGGAGTTTTCATAGAATTCTTGGCATGTTCTCAGCCCACTTTAGCACTTAGCTATTGAGTATTAGCATGTAGCTATTCACTGCTAGCATGTGTAGCATGTTGGAAGTCCAGTTTGCTAGCATGAGTCAAAAGACCCAACAACCATGTTTGTACGATGTTCCGATGCAGAGATATAGGTCTTGCTAAACAGTTGCTAGGGTACTTTGTTTGGTTGCTAGGGAGTGGCTTGGCAGCTGCCAGTGATGATCCTCCAAAGGCTGCCTTCCAGAATGAATGATAAAAACCAACCTTATGATGTTCAGGTTTGAAAATATCCCTCTTTGTGTTTGGTTGCTAGGGTGCACAAAATGGTTGCTAGGGAATGGCTAGGCAGTAAACAGGCTTAAACTAATAGACTGCATGTGTGCCCAAATCAAAAGATCCAAAGTCGCGTGTCTATTTGATGTTTTGATTCATTTAAATCCATCTGATCTATATTTCAATGGAAGTCAATTGGACTTTTGTTGCTAGGGTGCTCTAAATGGTTGCTAGGGCATGGCTAGGCAGTTAACAGGCTTAAACTAATAGACTGCATGTGTGTCCATATCAAAAATGCCATGCGTGTCTCAGTGATATTTTGATTCATTTAAATCCATCTCATCTATTTTTCAATGCAGTCAATGGGACTTTTTTCGCCGCTTTTTTCGTCCGCTGTACGAACGTCGTTGGTCCGATCGCTTATAAAAGTCATAGCACACCTCTCCTCAATGAGCCGGTCGATTTGACACCTCATTCATGGGTCTAGGACAAACGGTGCGGGACGAGTTACGCGCCGAAGTTTTGTCCGGCACAATAACAAGATTGATGTTTGCCTTAGGCAAGCACCAATAACTAGAATGTACATTTCCTGAAGGAAATGTGAATGGTGCTTGCAGTGGCAAAATTCGGCCCTCGGTTGCTAGGGTGTTTCTAGGCAGTTTCTAATTAATGTGTTTTGGGTGGTTGCTAGGCGGTTGCTATGGTAATCTGGGTGGTTGCTAGGTGGTTGCTAGGCAGTTGCTAAGGTATTAGGGGTGGTTGCTAAGATGTTACTAGGCGGTTGCTATGGTAACCTGGATGGTTGCTAGGGTGTTGCTAGGCAGTGGCTAAGGTACTTGGGGTGGTTGCTAAGATGTTGCTAGGCGGTTGCTAAGGTGTTCTGGGTGGTTGTTATGGAAACCTGGGTGGTTGCTAGGGTGTTGCTAGGTAGTTGCTAAGGTACTTGGGGTGGTTGCAAGACGGTTGCTAGGGTGACCTAGGTGGTTGCTAGGCGGTTGCCATGGTAACCAAGGTTGTTGCTAGGGTGTTGCTAGGCAGTTGCTAAGGTACTTTGGGTGGTCACCACGGTGTTGCTAGGTGGTTGCTAGGGTGTTCTGGATGGTTGCTAGGCGGTTGCTATGGTAACCTGGGTTGTTGCTATGGTGTTGCTAGGTGGTTGGTAGTTGTCACAGATAGTTACTATGAAGTTTTTATAGAGTTCTTAGCATGTTCTCAGCTCAGTTTAGCACTTAGCTAATGAGTATTAGCATGTAGCTATTCACTGCTAGCATGTGTAGCATGTTGGAGTTCCAGTTTGCTAGCATGAGTCAAAAATACCCAACGACCATGTCTGTACGATGTTCTGATGCAGAGATATATGTCTTGCTAAACAATTGCTAGGGTACTTTGTTTGGTTGGTAGGGAGTGGCTTCGCAGTTAACAAGCTTAAACTAATAGACTGCATGTGTGCCCAAATCAAAAAAGCCATATTCACGCGTCTCTATGATGTTCTGATTCATTTAAATCCATCTCATCTATTTTTTAATGGAAGTCTTTGAGGTGGTTGCTAGGGTGCTCTAAATGGTTGCTATGGTGTGGCTATGATGAAGATTTTAGGTCATTGCTGATTGGCTTCTTGATCAGATGTCAAATGAGTGAGACACAGTGAGAGAGAAAGGGTTCCTCAGGCCCTGCGTGTGTGTCTGTGAGTAAGAAAGTGACAGTTGAGATTCACGGAATGTTCGTGAATTTGAATTTTTCAATGCAAAGTCTATGGGAGTTTTTTTGCCGCTTTTTCGTCCGCTGTACGAACGTCGTCGGTCCGATCGGTTATAAAAGTCATAGCACACCTCTCCTCAATGAGCCTGTCGATTTGACACCTCATTCATGGATCTAGGACAAATGGTGCTATTCACCGCTAGCATGTGTAGCATGTTGAAAGTCCAGTTTGCTAGCATGAGTCAAAAGACCCAACAACCATGTCTGTACGATGTTCCGATGCAGAGATATAGGTCTTGCTAATCAGTTGCTAGGGTACTTTGTTTGGTTGCTAGGGAGTGGCTTGGCAGCTGCCAGTGATGATCCTCCAAAGGCTGCTTGCCAGTATGAATGATATAAACCAGCCCTATGATGTTCAGGTTTGAAAATATCCCTCTTTGGGTTTGGTTGCTAGGGTGCACTAAATGGATGCTAGGGAATGGCTAGGCAGTTAACAGGCTTAAACTAATAGACTGCATGTGTGCCCATATCAAAAATGCCAAACTTGCATGTCTCTATGATGTTCTGAATCATTTAAATCAATCTCATCTATTTTTCAATGGAAGTCAATGGGACTTTTGTTGCTAGGGTGCTCTAAATGGTTGCTAGGGAATGGCTAGGCAGTTAACAGGCTTAAACTAATAGACTGCATGTGTGCCCATATCAAAAATGGCATACTCGCGTGTCTCTATTATGTTTTCATCCATTTAAATCCCTTTCATACAGGGAGTGCAGAATTATTAGGCAAGTTGTATTTTTGAGGATTAATTTTATTATTGAACAACAACCATGTTCTCAATGAACACAAAAAACTCATTAATATCAAAGCTGAATATTTTTGGAAGTTTTAGTTTTTAGTTTTAGCTATTTTAGGGGGATATCTGTGTGTGCAGGTGACTATTACTGTACATAATTATTAGGCACCTTAACAAAAAACAAATTTATACCCATTTCAATTATTTATTTTTACCAGTGAAACCAATATAACATCTCAACATTCACAAATATACATTTCTGACATTCAAAAACCAAACAAAAACAAATCAGTGACCAATATAGCCACCTTTCTTTGCAAGGACACTCAAAAGCCTACCATCCATGGATTCTGTCAGTGTTTTGATCTGTTCACCATCAACATTGCGTGCAGCAGCAACCACAGCCTCCCAGACACTGTTCAGAGAGGTGTACTGTTTTCCCTCCTTGTAAATCGCACATTTGATGATGGACCACAGGTTCTCAATGGGGTTCAGATCAGGTGAACAAGGAGGCCATATCATTAGATTTTCTTCTTTTATACCCTTTCTTGCCAGCCACGCTGTGGAGTACTTGGACGCGTGTGATGGAGCATTGTCCTGCATGAAAATCATGTTTTTCTTGAAGGATGTAGACTTCTTCCTGTACCACTGCTTGAAGAAGGTGTCTTCCAGAAACTGGCAGTAGGACTGGGAGTTGAGCTTGACTCCATCCTCAACCCGAAAAGGCCCCACACGCTCATCTTTGATGATACCAGCCCAAACCAGTACTCCACCTCCACCTTGCTGGCGTCTGAGTCGGACTGGAGCTCTCTGCCCTTTACCAATCCAGCCACGGGCCCATCCATCTGGCCCATCAAGACTCACTCTCATTTCATCAGTCCATAAAACCTTAGAAAAATCAGTCTTGAGATATTTCTTGGCCCAGTCTTGACGTTTCAGCTTGTGTGTCTTGTTTAGTGGTGGTTGACTTTCTGCCTTTCTTACCTTGGCCATGTCTCTGAGTATTGCACACCTTGTGCTTTTGGGCACTCCAGTGATGTTGCAGCTCTGAAATATGGCCAAACTGGTGGCAAGTGGCATCTTGGCAGCTGCACACTTGACTTTTCTCAGTTCACGGGCAGTTATTTTGCGCCTTGGTTTTTCCACACGCTTCTTGCGACCCTGTTGACTATTTTGAATGAAACGCTTGATTGTTCGATGATCACGCTTCAGAAGCTTGGCTATTTTAAGACTTCTGCATCCCTCTGCAATATATCTCACTATTTTTGACTTTTCTGAGCCTGTCAAGTCCTTCTTTTGACCCATTTTGCCAAAGGAAAGGAAGTTGCCTAATAATTATGCACACCTGATATAGGGTGTTGATGTCATTAGACGACACCCCTTCTCATTACAGAGATGCACATCAGCTAATATGCTTAATTGGTAGTAGGCTTTCCAGCCTATACAGCTTGGAGTAAGACAACATGCATAACGAGGATGATGTGGTGAAAATACTCATTTGCCTAATAATTCTGCACTCCCTGTATATTTTTCAATGGAAGTCAATGGGACATTGGTTGCTAGGGTGCTCTAAATGGTTGCTAGGGCACTGTTAGGCCGTTAACAGCTAAGTTTGTGGCGGAATAAGAATAATAACTAGAATGTACATTTCCTGAAAGAAATGTGAATGGTGCTTGCAGTGGCAAAATTCGTTACTCAGTTGCAAGGGTGTTTCTAGGCGGTTGGTTGTTGGCACAGATAGTTACTATGGAGTTTTTATAGAGTTCTTGGCATGTTGTCAGCCCACTTTAACACTTAGCTAATGAGTATTAGCATGTAGCTATTCACTGCTAGCATGTGTAGCATGTTGGAGTTCCAGTTTGCTAGCATGAGTCAAAAATACCCAACGACCATGTCTGTACGATGTTCTGATGCAGAGATATGATGTTCAGGATTGAAAATATCCCTCTTTGGGTTTGGTTGCTAGGGTGCACTAATGGTTGCTAGGGAATGGCTAGGCAGTTAACAGGCTTAAACTAATAGACTGCATGTGTGCCCAAATCAAAAGAGCCGTACTCCCGTGTCTCTATGATTTTCTGAATCATTTAAATCCATCTCATCTATTTTTCAATGGAAGTCAATGGGACTTTTGTTGCTAGGGTGCTCTAAATGGTTGCTAGGGCATGGCTAGGCAGTTAACAGGCTTAAACTAATAGACTGCATGTGTGCCCAAATCAAAAATGCCAAACTCGCTGACGTTTTGATTCTTTAAATCCATTTTATCGATTTTTCAATGCAAAGTCAATGGGACTTTTTTCGCCGCTTTTTTCGTCTGCTGTACGAACGTCGTTGGTCCAATCGCTTATAAAAGTCATAGCACACCTCTCCTCAATGAGCCGGTCGATTTGACACCTCATTCATGGGTTTAGGACAAACGGTGCGGGACGAGTTACGCGCCGAAGTTTTGTCCAGAAGATAACAATAATGATGCTTTGCCTTTGGCAAGCACCATTAATAATAATAAGTTTAAATAGCATTTCAGTAAGTTGGCTTTTTCAAGCCAACTTAACCTAGAATACTGTCTAACACTTGATGGCTGCTCTGTTAAGTCGTCTTCGTCAGTGAGGAACCTGGGTGTGATCTTTGATACCAATCTTTCATTTGAAAGCCACATTTCTAGCATATGTAAAACCACAGCTGCGTGGCCCTGTGGTGTCGGCGGCCTTACCGACTCATCAGCCAGTGGCACAGATCCCAACAAACCGACCCATACCGGCGCGATCAAAAAGATCTTAAACTAGATGGGTTGGTTCCATTGACTGTTGTGATTCCAAATCGGTTTAATGACCTGTAACTCTGCCTGAGTATCGGACAAGTGTTCACTGTTGGCCAGAGGAGAACTGGCCCCCCGACTAAGCCTGGTTTCTTCCGAGGTTTTTTTCTCCATTTGTTGGAGTTTTGGTTCCTTGCCGCTGTTGCCTTTGGCTTGCTTAAGTTGGGGACACTTGCTTGATATTCAGCAGTGTTTTTGATATGCCTGCATTGGCGCTGTTGTATACAAACTGAGCTGAGCCGGAAGATTACGTCGCTGTTTTCTGCAGTGCTGATATACCTAAATTAAGTAGACTAATAACTATTGATATTTGCAACGGAATGAATCAATAATACATAGAATAAGCTGCACAATGACACCATTTTCTTATTAATGTAAAGCTGCTTTGCCACAATTTGCATTGTAAAAAGCGCTATATAAATAAAGATGACTTGACTTGACTAGATGGAACTAGATTAAATATTTTGACTGTTGCGATTCCAAATCGGTTTAATGACCTGTAACTCTGCCTGGGTATCGGACAAGTGTTCACTGTTGGTCAGGAGAACTGACCCCGACTAAGCCTGGTTTCTCCCAAGGTTTTTTTCTCCATTTGTTGGAGTTTTGGTTCTTTACTGTTAAAATTTTAAGTTAATAACTTAAATTTTTGTTTAAGTTTTAATGCTTTTCAGTGGCATTGCATATGTTTTAATTTTTACATTGAAGATGCAAAAGTTCTGATATGATTGATTTTTGTTTTATTGAAACAGCACAGGAGTTCAAAGATTCTTATAAAGAAAAACCACAGACATTTGATAGACAAAATCATCCATTTGGCACCTCTGTATAAGGCATCAATTAAAAACAGTGCATGTGGAAAATAACATGATTTTGAAACTCTCATGACAGAGGTCACCATACTGGTTAGTTCACTCTGCACCAGTGGACATACAGCGAAAGGCTGAAATATCTACAGAAGGTTTCAATGGAATCTGTAAGCAGTTCAATTGTAGAAAATTAACATACACTGGACAAATTAGAATATGACAGATTTATTCAAACACTAAATAATGAGGGTTATCAATGATCCCACACCCCAGGGATCTTACCATTTCAAGATCTACAACGCTGTCCTGGAAAAAAAAGAGAAACAGAAATTTACACAGGAATTTCATTTGAGAGATTCCTAGCATAAACCTTACATTGTTAAAAAAAAAAAAAGACTGAAGAACTAATATCTGTTTTGTACCTTTGTAATACACTAATAATCACCAAACAGAGTGGTGATGAGAGTCACATGATGAATCAAAGTTCATCACAAGCAGCTTTTCCAAAAGCCGAGAAGGACAGTACTAATTCCATTCATTCGCTGCCATAGGAAAGGAAGAATTGTCTAAACTTGTTAAATCATCAAAATCTACAACATGTATGTTAGACCCTATACCGACTAAGCTATTGAAAGAGATGCTTCCAGAGGTCATAGATCCTGTTCTTAAGATCATTAATTCATCTTTATCACTAGGTTACGTACCGAAAAATTTTAAGCAGGCTATTATCAAACCTCTTATTAAAAAACCACAACTTGATCCTGGTGAATTAGTCAATTACAGACCGATTTCCAATCTACCTTTTCTGTCAAAAATACTAGAAAAGGCAGTATCATCTCAGCTTAGTTCCTACTTAGAAAGAAATGGTATCTGTGAGGATTTCCAGTCAGGATTTAGACCGTACCATAGTACTGAGACTGCTCTCATTAGAGTTACAAATGATTTGCTCTTATCATTAGATCATGGTTGTATCTCTCTATTAGTGTTACTAGACCTCAGCGCTGCTTTTGACACTATCGACCACAATATTCTTTTGAATAGACTAGAAAATTATGTTGGAATTAGTGGAATTGCATTGGCATGGTTCAAATCATACTTATCTGACCGTTATCAGTTTGTAGTAGTAAACGAAGAGATGTCATTTCAATCACAAGTTAAATATGGAGTACCACAAGGCTCAGTTCTAGGACCGTTGCTTTTCACTCTGTACATGTTACCCTTGGGAGATGTCATTAGGAAGCATAGCATTAGCTTTCACTGTTACGCTGATGATACTCAGCTCTATATTTCCTCACGCCCTGACGAAACCTACCAATTCTCAAAATTAACAGAATGCGTAGCTGATATAAAAAATTGGATGACTAGTAACTTCCTTCAACTAAATTCAGAAAAAACAGAGATTCTAATTATTGGACCAAAAACTTCAGCACATAAAAACCTAGAATACTGTCTAACACTTGATGGCTGCTCTGTTAAGTCGTCTTCGTCAGTTAGGAACCTGGGTGTGCTCTTTGATACCAATCTTTCATTTGAAAGCCACATTTCTAGCATATGTAAAACCGCATTCTTCTATCTTAAAAATATATCTAAATTGCGACATATGCTCTCAATGACAAATGCGGAACAGCTAGTTCATGCGTTTATGACCTCGAGACTAGATTACTGTAACGCTCTATTGGGTGGTTGCCCTGCTCGCGTGATAAACAAATTGCAGCTGGTCCAAAACGCAGCAGCTAGGGTCCTTACTAGAACCAGGAAATATGAACATATTAGCCCGGTTCTGTCAAAACTGCACTGGCTCCCTATTAAACATCGTATAGATTTTAAAATCTTGCTAATTACTTACAAAGCACTAAATGGCTTAGCTCCCCAGTACCTGAGTGAGCTCTTAATGCATTATAGTCCTCCGCGTCTATTACGAACTCAGAATTCTGGCCAGTTGTTAATACCTAGAATATCAAAATCAACCGCAGGCGGTAGATCCTTTTCCTATTTGGCACCTAAACTCTGGAACGATCTTCCTAGCATTGTTCGGGAAGCAGACACACTCTGTCAGTTTAAATCTAGACTAAAAACGCATCTATTTAACCTGGCATACACATGACGCACTATAAACTTTTGTCTTCATATCCGTTAAAGGATTGTTAGGCTGCATAGATCAGGTCAGCCGGAACCGGGAACACTTCCTATAACACCAGATGTACTCGGTACATCAGAAGAAGAATGGCGTCTACGCTAATTTTTTGTCTCTCTGCTTATCCCGAGGTTTACCAATTAACGTGATTGGCTGGATCTGGGCCGTGTCAGGGTCGGACGGGGAACCTGTGCCTGTGTGCGGCAGCAATGTGGCCTGTGGTGTCGGCGGAGACTGTGTTAACTAGCCCATCCTTTGTTAAGACCTTACCGACTCATCAGCCAGTGGCACATATCCCAACAAACCGTCCCATACCGGCGTGATCAAAAAGATCTTAAACTAGATGGAACTAGATTAAATATTTTGACTGTTGCGATTCCAAATCGGTTTAATGACCCGTAACTCTGCCTGAGTATCGGACAAGTGTTCACTGTTGGCCAGAGGAGAACTGGCCCCCCGACTAAGCCTGGTTTCTCCCGAGGTTTTTTTTCTCCATTTGTTGGAGTTTTGGTTCCTTGCCGCTGTTGCCTTTGGCTTGCTTAAGTTGGGGACACTTGCTTGATAATCAGCAGTGTTTTTGATATGCCTGCATTGGCGCCGTTGTATGTGAACTGAGCCGAGCCGGACGATTACGTCACTGTTTTCTGCAGTGCTGATATACCTAAATTAACTAGACTAATAACTATTGATATTTGCAACGGAAAGAATCAATAATATATAGAATAAGCTGCACAATGACCCCATTTTCTTATTAATGTAAAGCTGCTTTGCCGCAATTTGCATTGTAAAAAGCGCTATATAAATAAAGATGACTTGACTTGACTTGACTAATATATAGTACACTAATATAAAGTACATTCACATAACACTAAGCACCATCACTGCAACTGTCACAATCCTACCTGTAACACTCTGTTTATCTGTGGTAATCATGTCAGTTTGTCTATCTGTTTCTGTTTATTCTGTTCCCCTGTCCTGTCGGTGTCACATGTGTCTTGTTTTCAGTTCAGTCCTGTCATCTGTCACATGTGCTTTTGTTATTGTCCTGTCAGTTCGGTCATGTGCCCTTGTTGTCATTTCGTCATTATTAGTTCATCGTCTCCACCTGTGCCCGTTAATCAGTCAAGTCATTCACCTGTGTAACCCTCATTATCCTCTTGTGCCAGTCTGTATATATTCCCTCTGTTTCAGTCCTGTCCTGGTTCTTCGTTGACGTTTCATGTCGTGCTTAACCGGCCCTTGTATCCTGTTCTGTTCTATTAAACTTGTTGCATTTAACCTGTCCTGACTCTCCGTGCTTTTGTGCACACACCGCGAGCACGAGCGTGACAGCAACACACATGAAATTTTAAAAATGGAATAAACATTAATATAACAACATTACAAGTAACATAAAACCCTAATGTAGATAAGTGATTAGAAACAACTAAGAAGAAACAGAGTTATTTCAAAGAAAATACATCAAACGTGATGTGTCATGCATGGAATTGTGGGAATGTCAAGTTATGTTTTTTCACTGTAAGTTATACAATGACTTGTTATCGTTGACTTCCCAAAACCGTAAATTTAACAGTATTTTACTGTAAAATTACATTACATATCACGTTAGATCTATTACAGTTATTCTCTGTATATAGTACGGAAACTTTCTGCAAACCAATAAACTGTTTTCACTATAACAGTCTTTTACTATTAAAATCACGACAATATTTTATAGTGCATGTAATGTCCCCACGAGGATAGCAATATCAGAAATGTTTGTCCTAGTGGGGTCATTTGTTGGTCCCCATAAGGAAAACAGCTTATAAATCATACTAAATTGTTTCCAAGTATTTGATACACTGCCGATTATGCAGGTTTGCACACATACAAAGCATGTAGAAGTCTATCATTTTGATCATAGATACTCTTCAACTGTGAGTGACGGAATCTAAAACAAAAATCCAGAAAATCTCATTGTGTGATTTTTAAATAGTTAATTTGTATTTTATTGCATATTATGTGTGTATACATATAAAATGCATGCTTATTTAATCTATTAGAGATCAAAAGATCTACCCCCCCCCTCAAAAAAACAAAACAAAACAAAAAAAACCCCATTCATTTACTCGCCCATAGGCCCTCTTCTTTGAAGAAATCAGGACAGAAGTGGTTGAAAGTGGACAAAAGAGACATATTAAAACACCAGATGTTGCCAAGATCCCTTGTCTACTTGTAATCTGATCGACCACAACACACACCAGGTGTAAACGGGGCCTAAGAGTGCAACATTTATACAAAGTCTTTTACACTGACCTGAAGAATTTTCATCTCTTCTTTTTTCTTGCGGCCATTTTCAATAAGACCTGGAAGACAATATTAATGAGCATTGACTCTGAAAACTCGTCAAAAGAATCATTCACTAACACTACAAACATATGTAATGTATAAACATAAATCACTCATCTACATTTCTACTCAAGATCTCTCCTCGTGGAGTATGGATGATCATGAGAAAGGTGAAGAATCAGCCCAGAACTACACGTGAGGAGCTTGTTAATGATCTCGAGGCAGTTGGGACCACAGTCACCAAGCAAACCATTGGTAACACACCCGCATTGGACTGAAATCCTGCAGTGCCTGCAAGATCCCCCTGCTCAAGAAGGCTTACGTACAGGCCCATTTGAAACTCACCAATGAACATCTAAATGATACAGAGAAGGCTTGCAAAAAGTACCATGGTCAGATGAGACCAACATTGAGCTCTTTGGCTTCAACTCGACTCGCCACATTTGGAGGGAGAGAAATGCCTGACTATGACCCCAAGAACACAATCCCTACAGTCAAGCCCAGAGGTGGACACACTATACTTTGGGGCTGTTTCTCTGCTATGGGTACAAGACGACTTCACCGCATTGAGGGGCCAATGGACGGGGCAATACACAGTGGGTACGGAAAGTATTCAGACTCCCTTAAATTTTTCACTCTTTGTTATATTGCAGCCATTTGCTAAAATCATTTAAGTTAATTTTTTTTTCCCTCATTAATGTACACACAGCACCCCATATTGACAGAAAAACACAGAATTCTTGCAGATTTACATGATGTGTGGCATGAGAGAGCACGGGTCGTCGAGCATTGCAACACGGGGAGGGTTTTGCGAAGGGTCAATTGTCATGGACAAAATGGGAGTTAAACTTCGTAAGTTGCGATAAATGTGCAAAAGTGTTCGTTTACAACGGACATAAATCTGGCACCTCTGCCCTGAGGCGACATACAGTTTTCTGTATGTCAGTTTTCTGCTTTCTGTTTCTAGCGTGGATTTTTAACAGTTAGGCCTAATGTTTTACAACCCTAATAAAAACAATGAGCCTAGCCAAAATGTTTTACATGTGTGGTGCGTTGGTTTAGCATTGGTTAATTCATCTTATTTAAACAATAAGGTTTGAAGACTGTTATTCTGGATGTTAACCTGAACGAATATTTAATCTGAGTATATGTGCAGCTACATTACGTCACATAAAGTGAACACAAACATCGTGGACACACAGGTTGCTGGAGCGGGCGGTCCTGGTCATACATTCAGCGGGCGGGTGCGGGTTTAAGAAACGCAGGGCGCAGGGCTCTACACGCGACAATCATGAGCACGCAGATTCAATAAAGATTGAGAAGCAAGTACATGCCATGGGATTGCGCTGCTTAAAGAATTCACCGTGTTCAGAGAGTTTTCTACTTATATTGTGTGCGTCAATGCTGAGTAGTAAGTGTCTCTATCTTCATCTGTTATTTAATAAGTAAGATAATAACGTTGATGTGCTATATTTTGATATTTATTGCTAATGTCTGACTGACGCGATGTTAGGGTTACTGTACTGATTCCCTTGATGTCTTCATTAATCTCCCTGTATATTTACATGTTATGCATCAGGTGCTGATATTGTATATAAATATTGGGACTATATCATTTGATGCTTGGAATCTTTGAGCAGTTTTATTAAGTATAATCTTTTGTATGTCTTATTGCAAGTGACATTTACGTATACATGACACCCCCTAGTGGCAGTTTGAATACTTCTGACTGTGTTCATGGTTAATTATGTTGGCTTGGGAAAGCCAACATACTGATCTACTAATTATGTTGGTTTGGGAAAGCCAACATACTGTTCTACTGGTTATTACGTTGGCTTGGGAATGTTGGCTTGGGAAAGCCAACATACTGTTCTACTGGTTATTAAGTTGGCTTGAAAAAGCCAACTTACTGAAATGCTATTTAAACTTATTATTATTAATGGTGCTTGCCAAAGGCAAAGCATCATTTCTTATTCTTCTGCATACTTATTCTTCTTCTTCTTCTTATTCTGGACAAAACTTCGGCGCGTAACTCGTCCCGCACCGTTTGTCCTAGACCCATGAATGAGGTGTCAAATCGACCGGCTCATTGAGGAGAGGTGTGCTATGACTTTTATAAGCGATCGGACCGACAACGTTCGTACAGCGGACGAAAAAGCGGCGAAAAAAAACTCCCATAGACTTTGCATTGAAAAATTCAAATTCACGAACATTCCGTGAATCTCAACTGTCACTTTCTCACTCACAGACATACACGCAGGGCCTGAGGAACCCTTTCTCTCTCACTGCCTCTCACTCATTTGACATCTGATCAAGTAGCCAATCAGCAATGACCTAAAATCTTCATCATAGTCACACCATAGCAACCACTTAGAGCACCCTAGCAACCACCTCAAAGACTTCCATTAAAAAATAGATGAGATTTAATGAATGGATTTAAATGAATCAGAACATCATAGAGACGCATGAATATGGCTCTTTTGATTTGGGCACACATGCAGTCTATTAGTTTAAGCTTGTTAACTGCGAAGCCACTCCCTAGCAACCAAACAAAGTACCCTAGCAACTATTTAGCAAGACATATATCTCTGGATCAGAACATCGTACAGACATGGTTGTTGGCTATTTTAACTCATGCTAGCAAACTGGAACTCCAACATGCTACACTTGCTAGCAGTGAATAGCTACATGCTAATACTCAATAGCTAAGTGCTAAAGTGGGCTGATATCAAGCTAAGAACTCTATAAAAACTCCATAGTAACTATCTGTGACAACTACCAACCACCTAGCAACACCATAGCAACAACCCAGGTTACCATAGCAACCGCCTAGCAACCATCCAGAACACCCTAGTAACCATCTAGCAACACCGTGGTGACCACCCAAAGTACCTTAGCAACTGCCTAGCAACACCCTAGCAACTACCCCAGTTACCATAGCAACCGCCTAGCAACCACCTAGGTCACCCTAGCAACCGCCTAGCAACATCTTAGCGACCACCCCAAGTACCTTAGCAACTGCCTAGCAACACCCTAGCAACCAACCCGGTTACCATAGCAACCGCCTAGCAACCACCTAAATCACCCTAGCAACCGCCTAGCAACATCTTAGCAACCACCTTAGATACCTTAGCAACTGCTTAGCAACACCCTAGCAACCACCCCCGTTACCATAGCAACCGCCTAGCAACCACCCAGATCACCCTAGCAACTGCCTAGCAACACTGTGGTGACCACCCAAAGTACCTTGGCAACTGCCTAGCAACACCCTAGCAACCACCCTGGTTACCATAGCAACCGCCTAGCAACCACCTAGCAACCACCCAGAACACCTTAGCAACCGCCTAGCAACATCTTAGCAACCACCCCAAGTACCTTAGCAACTGCCTAGCAACACCCTAGCAACCACCCCGGTTACCATAGCAACCGCCTAGCAACCACCTAAAACACCCTAGCAACCGCCTAGCAACATCTTAGCAACCACCCTAGGTACCTTAGCAACTGCCTAGCAACACCCTAGCAACCACCCTGGTTACCATAGCAACCACCTAGCAACCACCCAGAACACCTTAGCAACCGCCTAGCAACATCTTAGCAACCACCCCAAGTACCTTAGCAACTGCCTAGCAACACCCTAGCAACCACCCCTGTTACCATAGCAACCGCCTAGCAACCCCCTAAAACACCCTAGCAACCGCCTAGCAACATCTTAGCAACCACCCTAGGTACCTTAGCAACTGCTTAGCAACACCCTAGCAACCACCCCGGTTACCATAGCAACCGCCTAGCAACCACCCAGATCACCCTAGCAACTGCCTAGCAACACTGTGGTGACCACCCAAAGTACCTTAGCAACTGCCTAGCAACACCCTAGCCACCACCCTGGTTACCATAGCAACCACCTAGCAACCACCCAGAACACCTTAGCAACCGCCTAGCAACATCTTAGCAACCACCCCAAGTACCTTAGCAACTGCCTAGCAACACCCTAGCAACCACCCCGGTTACCATAGCAACCGCCTAGCAACCACCCAGAACACCTTAGCAACCGCCTAGCAACATCTTAGCAACCACCCCTATTACCTTAGCAACTGCCTAGCAACCGTCTAGCAACCACGCAGAACACCTGTTAACTGCCTAGCCATGCCCTAGCAACCATTTAGAGCACCCTAGCAACAAAAGCCCCATTGACTTCCATTGAAAAATAGATGAGATGGATTTAAATGAATCAAAACTACAAAGAGACACGCGAGTATGGCATTTTTGATATGGCCACACATGCAGTCTATTAGTTTAAGCCTGTTAACTGCCTAGCCCTTCCCTAGCAACCATTTAGTGCACCCTAGCAACCAAACCCAAAGAGGGATATTTTCAAACCTGAACATCTTAGGGCTGGTTTATATCATTCATACTGGTAAGCAGCCTTTGGAGGATCATCACTGCCAGCTGCCAAGCCACTCCCTAGCAACCAAACAAAGTACCCTAGCAACTGATAAGCAACACCTATATCTCTGCATCAGAACATCGTACAGACATGGTTGTTGGGTCTTTTGTCTCATGCTAGCAAACTGGACTTCCAACATGCTACACATGCTAGCAGTGATTAGCTACATGCTAATACTCAATAGCTAAGTGCTAAAGTGGCCTGAGAACATGCCAAGAACTCTATATAAAAACTCCATAGTAACTATCTGTGACAACAACGAACCGCCTTTAAACACCCTAGCAACCGAGGGCCGAATTTTGCCACTGCAAGCACCATTCACATTTCCTTCAGGAAATGTACGTTCTAGTTATGTTGGCTTGGGAAAGCCAACATACTGTTCTAGCGGTTATTATTCTGTTACCCAAATTTCTGACTGCTACTCCTCCAAGAGCTTTAATGCCCCAAGCCCCAAACTTGCCACAGACGTGGGCCCTGCTGTGACTTGAGTTGCTATATCTTTTCACAGTAATCACGTGATCATAACTCGAGATATTAATTTTCAAACTAATTTTTTTGGCCATTGAAATGCATTGAAAAAGCAAAAATGCCCCCTCTAGAGGTGCAGTACCGTCCTTTAGAGGGAGCCACAATCCCATTTTCAGCTGAATAAAATAACACAGAATAGAATATAACACGGTCTCGTGGCTCCCTCTAGTGGACAGACACGTGAATGACATTACTTCTGTTCACTGATAGAAGAACACGCCCACTTTCATGTTACAGAGAGGGAGAGAGACGGAGCTGACTTTCACTTTACAATTCAGGACATTTCGTCTTGTATATGTGTTAATTCATTCAAACATTCCAGCGATTACACAAGATTTAATCACAAGAAAGTATTAAAATGCTTCCTATACAGTTTAGAAGTTGGTCTGTGACAATTGCAAACGCGCCGCGTCAACAGCGATCTTCCCGAGGCTCGTTAATTCTCGCGTCTGTCAGCTCTCCTTTCTATTTCATATTCTTTTACTTTCGTTGTTTGAATGATTTTCTGTATGACTATGTTAATGTGTTGACGATGTGTGGCATCTGTTTAAACTTCATTTCCTAACGGATGAAACAAAGAGCCGCGCGTCAGACGGAAAGAGACGGCGCTGACTTTCACTTTGAAATTCAGGACATTTCGTCTTGTATATATGTTAATTCATTCAAACATTCCAGCGATTACACAACATTTAATCACAAGAAAGTATTAAAATGCTTCCTACGCAGTTTGCAAGGTTTACTATGACATTTATTAACGCGCCGCGTCCATAGCGATCTTCCCGAGGCTCGTTCATTCTCGCGTCTGTCAGCTCTCCTTTCTATTTCATATTCTTTTACTTTCTTTGTTTGAATGATTTTCTGTATGACTGTGTTAATGTGTTGACGATGTGTGGCATCTGTTTAAACTTCATAACGGATTAAACAAACAGCCGCGCGTCATTTCTCTGAAAGCAACAGCCGCGCGTCATTTCTCTCAAAGCAGTCATCATCAAATCATGAAAGATCCTGATTTCTACGAAGTTTTAAACCTTCATAAATAAAATAATCAAGCGATTACACAAGATTTAATCACAAGAAAGTATTAAAAGGCTTCATTTACACATATTCAGCAGTGTTTTTGATACGCCTGCATTGGCGCCGTTGTATGTGAACTGAGCTGAGCCGGACGATTACGTCACTGTTTTCTGCAATGCTGATATACATAAATGAACTACAATAATAACTATTGATCTTTGCAATGGAATCAATCAATAATATATACAATAAGCTGGACAATGACACCATTTTCTTTGGGAGCTGCTGTTCAGCCGAAATTATTGCCAATTATTCATGCAAAACTGCTTTGCCACAATTTGCTTTGTAAAAAGCATTATATGAATAAAGGTGACTTCACTTGACAATTCACAATCCCGAAGCTCTCAATTAAAAGGGCAATGCCTCTTAAAGCGGCGATAACTTAGACGCTTTAATCTTTTGAATGCATCGTGAGTGTGTATGCACTTTCCCCCTGGTGGCACTTCAAGGCTTTCCCAAGCCAACATCAAAGTTTGTTCTACGAACTTTAGGTTCTAGTTAATGGTGCTTGCCAAAGGCAAAGCATCATTTCTTATTCTTCTGCATACTTATTAATGGTGCTTGCCAAAGGCAAAGCATCATTTCTTATTCTTCTGCATACTTATTCTTCTTCTTCTTCTTATTCTGGACAAAACTTCGGCGCGTAACTCGTCCCGCACCGTTTGTCCTAGACCCATGAATGAGGTGTCAAATCGACCGGCTCATTGAGGAGAGGTGTGCTATGACTTTTATAAGCGATCGGACCGACAACGTTCGTACAGCGGACGAAAAAGCGGCGAAAAAACTCCCATAGACTTTGCATTGAAAAATTCAAATTCACGAACATTCCGTGAATCTCAACTGTCACTTTCTCACTCACAGACATACACGCAGGGCCTGAGGAACCCTTTCTCTCTCACTGCCTCTCACTCATTTGACATCTGATCAAGTAGCCAATCAGCAATGACCTAAAATCTTCATCATAGTCACACCATAGCAACCACTTAGAGCACCCTAGCAACCACCTCAAAGACTTCCATTAAAAAATAGATGAGATTTAATGAATGGATTTAAATGAATCAGAACATCATAGAGACGCATGAATATGGCTCTTTTGATTTGGGCACACATGCAGTCTATTAGTTTAAGCTTGTTAACTGCGAAGCCACTCCCTAGCAACCAAACAAAGTACCCTAGCAACTATTTAGCAAGACATATATCTCTGGATCAGAACATCGTACAGACATGGTTGTTGGCTATTTTAACTCATGCTAGCAAACTGGAACTCCAACATGCTACACTTGCTAGCAGTGAATAGCTACATGCTAATACTCAATAGCTAAGTGCTAAAGTGGGCTGATATCAAGCTAAGAACTCTATAAAAACTCCATAGTAACTATCTGTGACAACTACCAACCACCTAGCAACACCATAGCAACAACCCAGGTTACCATAGCAACCGCCTAGCAACCATCCAGAACACCCTAGCAACCATCTAGCAACACCGTGGTGACCACCCAAAGTACCTTAGCAACTGCCTAGCAACACCCTAGCAACTACCCCAGTTACCATAGCAACCGCCTAGCAACCACCTAGGTCACCCTAGCAACCGCCTAGCAACATCTTAGCGACCACCCCAAGTACCTTAGCAACTGCCTAGCAACATCCTAGCAACCAACCCGGTTACCATAGCAACCGCCTAGCAACCACCTAAATCACCCTAGCAACCGCCTAGCAACATCTTAGCAACCACCTTAGATACCTTAGCAACTGCTTAGCAACACCCTAGCAACCACCCCCGTTACCATAGCAACCGCCTAGCAACCACCCAGATCACCCTAGCAACTGCCTAGCAACACTGTGGTGACCACCCAAAGTACCTTGGCAACTGCCTAGCAACACCCTAGCAACCACCCTGGTTACCATAGCAACCGCCTAGCAACCATCCCGGTTACCATAGCAACCACCTAGCAACCACCTAAAACACCCTAGCAACCGCCTAGCAACATCTTAGCAACCACCCCAAGTACCTTAGCAACTGCCTAGCAACACCCTAGCAACCACCCCGGTTACCATAGCAACCGCCTAGCAACCACCCAGAACACCCTAGCAACCGCCTACCAACACTGTGGTGACCACCCAAAGTACCTTAGAAACTGCCTAGCAACACCCTAGCAACCACCCTGGTTACCATAGCAACCGCCTAGCAACCACCTAGCAACCACCCAGAACACCTTAGCAACCGCCTAGCAATATCTCAGCAACCACCCTAGCTACCTTAGCAACTGCCTAGCAACACCCTAGCAACCACGCTGGTTACCATAGCAACCACCTAGCAACCACCCAGAACACCTTAGCAACTGCCTAGCAACCGTCTAGCAACCACGCAGAACACCTTAGAAACTGCCTAGAAACACCCTAGCAACCGAGTGACGAATTTTGCCACTGCAAGCACCATTCACATTTCCTTCAGGAAATGTACGTTCTAGTTATTGGTGCTTGCCTAAGGCAAGCATCAATCTTACTATTGTGCCGGACAAAACTTCGGCGCGTAACTCGTCCCGCACCGTTTGTCCTAGACCCATGAATGAGGTGTGAAATCGACCGGCTCATTGAGGAGAGGTGTGCTATGACTTTTATAAGCGATCGGACCAACGACGTTCGTACAGCGGACGAAAAAAGCGTCGAAAAAAAGTCCCATTGACTTTGCATTGAAAAATAGATGAGATGGATTTAAGTGAATCAAAACATCATTGAGACACGCGACAATGGCATTTTTGATTTGGACACACATGCAGTCTATTAGTTTAAGCCTGTTAACTGCCTAGCCATGCCCTAGCAACCATTTAGAGCACCCTAGCAACAAAAGTCCCATTGACTTCCATTGAAATATAGATGAGATGGATTTAAATGAATCAAAACATCATAGAGACAAGCAAGTATGGCATTTTTGATATGGGCACACATGCAGTCTATTAGTTTAAGCCTGTTAACTGCCTAGCCATTCCCTAGCAACCATTTAGTGCACCCTAGCAACCAAACCCAAAGAGGGATATTTTCAAACCTGAACATCATAGGGTTGTTTTATATCATTCATACTGGAAGGCAGCCTTTGGAGGATCATCACTGGCAGCTGCCAAGCCACTCCCTAGCAACCAAACAAAGTACCCTAGCAACTGTTTAGCAAGACCTATATCTCTGCATCGGAACATCGTACAGACGTGGTTGTTGGGTCTTTTGACTCATGCTAGCAAACTGGACATCCAACATGCTACACATGCTAGCAGTGAATAGCTACATGTTAATACTCAATAGCTAAGTGCTAAAGTGGGCTGAGAACATGCCAAGAACTCTATAAAAATTCCATAGTAACTATCTGTGACAACTACCAACCGCCTAGTAACACACTAGCAACCGAGGGCCGAATTTTGCCACTGCAAGCACCAATCACATTTCCTTCAGGAAATGTACGTTCTAGTTATTGGTGCTTGCCTAAGGCAAGCATCAATCTTACTATTGTGCCGGACAAAACTTCGGCGCGTAACTCGTCCCGCACCGTTTGTCCTAGACCCATGAATGAGGTGTCAAATCGACCGGCTCATTGAGGAGAGGTGTGCTATGACTTTTATAAGCGATCGGACCAACGACGTTCGTACAGCCGACGAAAAAAGCGGCGAAAAAAAGTCCCATTGACTTTGCATTGAAAAATAGATGAGATGGATTTAAGTGAATCAAAACATCATTGAGACACGCGATAATGGCATTTTTGATTTGGACACACATGCAGTCTATTAGTTTAAGCCTGTTAACTGCCTAGCCATGCCCTAGCAACCATTTAGAGCACCCTAGCAACAAAAGTCCCATTGACTTCCATTGAAATATAGATGAGATGGATTTAAATGAATCAGAACATCATAGAGACACGCAAGTATGGCATTTTTGATTTGGACACACATGCAGTCTATTAGTTTAAGCCTGTTAACTGCCTAGCCATTCCTTAGCAACCATTTAGTGCACCCTAGCAACCAAACCCAAAGAGAGATATTTTCAAACCTGAACATCATAGGGTTGGTTTTTATCATTCATACTGGCAGGCAGCCTTTGGAGGATCATCACTGGCAGCTGCCAAGCCACTCCCTAGCAACCAAACAAAGTACCCTAGCAACTGATTAGCAAGACCTATATCTCTGGATCAGAACATCGTACAGACATGGTTGTTGGGTATTTTGTCTCATGCTAGTAAACTGGACTTCCAACATGCTACACATGCTAGCGGTGAATAGCTACATGCTAATACTCATTAGCTAAGCGTTAAAGTGGGCTTAGAACATGCTAAGGACTCTATAAAAACTCCATAGTAACTATCTGTGACAACTACCAACCGCCTAGTAACATCCTAGCAACTGAGGGCCGAATTTTGCCACTGCAAGCACCAATCACATTTCCTTCAGGAAATGTACGTTCTAGTTATTATTATTCTTATTCCGGACAAAACTTCGGCGCGTAACTCGTCCCGCACCGTTTGTCCTAGACCCATGAATGAGGTGTCAAATCGACCGGCTTATTGAGGAGAGGTGTGCTATGACTTTTATAAGCGATCGTACCGACAACGTTCGTACAACGTTCGAAAAAGCGGCGAAAAAAGTCCCATTGACTTTACATTGAAAACTCGATGAAATGGATTTAAGTGAATCAAAACATCGTTGAGACACGCCACAATGGCATTTTTGATTTGGCCACACATGCACTCTATTAGTTTAAGCCTGTTAACGGCCTAACCATGCCCTAGCAACCATTTAGAGCACCCTAGCAACCAAAGTCCCATTGACTCCCATTGAAAAATATATGAAATGGATTTCAATGGATGAAAGCATCATAGAGACACGCAAGTATGGCATTTTTGATATGGGCACACATGCAGTCTATTAGTTAAAGCCTGTCAGCTGCCAAGCCACTCCCTAGCAACCAAACAAAGTACCCTAGCAACTGATTAGCAAGACCTATATCTCTGCATCCGAACATCGTACAGACATGGTTGTTGGGTCTTTTGACTCATGCTAGCAAACTGGACTTTGAAAATGCTACACATGCTAGCGGTGAATAGCTACATGCTAATACTGATTAGCTAAGACCTAAAGTGGGCTGACAACATGCTACGAAGCCTATATAACTCCATAGCAACTATCTGTGACAACTACCAACCACCCCGGTTACCATAGCAACCACCTAGCAACCACCCAGATCACCCTAGCAACTGCCTAGCAACACTGTGGTGACCACCCAAAGTACCTTAGCAACTGCCTAGCAACACCCTAGCAACCACCCTGGTTACCATAGCAACCACCTAGCAACCACCCAGAACACCTTAGCAACCGCCTAGCAACATCTTAGCAACCACCCCAAGTACCTTAGCAACTGCTTAGCAACACCCTAGCAACCCCCCCGGTTACCATAGCAACCGCCTAGCAACCACCTAAAACACCCTAGCAACCGCCTAGCAACATCTTAGCAACCACCCTAGGTACCTTAGCAACTGCCTAGCAACACCCTAGCAACCACCCTGGTTACCATAGCAACCGCCTAGCAACCACCTAGCAACCACCCAGAACACCTTAGCAACCACCTAGCAACATCTTAGCAACCACCCCTATTACCTTAGCAACTGCCTAGCAACCGCCTAGCAACCACCCAGGTTACAATAGCAACCGCCTAGCAACCACCTAGCAACCACCCAGAACACCTTAGCAACTGCCTAGCAACCGTCTAGCAACCACGCAGAACACCTTAGAAACTGCCTAGAAACACCCTAGCAACCGAGTGACGAATTTTGCCACTGCAAGCACCATTCACATTTCCTTCAGGAAATGTACGTTCTAGTTAATGGTGCTTGCCTAAGGCAAGCATCATTCCTACTCTTCTGCATACTTATTATTATTATTATTATTATTATTATTCTTATTCCGGACAAAACTTCGGCGCGTAACTCGTCCCGCACCGTTTGTCCTAGACCCATGAATGAGGTGTCAAATCGACCGGCTTATTGAGGAGAGGTGTGCTATGACTTTTATAAGCGATCGTACCGACAACGTTCGTACAACGTTCGAAAAAGCGGCGAAAAAAGTCCCATTGACTTTACATTGAAAACTCGATGAAATGGATTTAAGTGAATCAAAACATCGTTGAGACACGCCACAATGGCATTTTTGATTTGGCCACACATGCACTCTATTAGTTTAAGCCTGTTAACGGCCTAACCATGCCCTAGCAACCATTTAGAGCACCCTAGCAACCAAAGTCCCATTGACTCCCATTGAAAAATATATGAAATGGATTTCAATGGATGAAAGCATCATAGAGACACGCAAGTATGGCATTTTTGATATGGGCACACATGCAGTCTATTAGTTAAAGCCTGTCAGCTGCCAAGCCACTCCCTAGCAACCAAACAAAGTACCCTAGCAACTGATTAGCAAGACCTATATCTCTGCATCCGAACATCGTACAGACATGGTTGTTGGGTCTTTTGACTCATGCTAGCAAACTGGACTTTGAAAATGCTACACATGCTAGCGGTGAATAGCTACATGCTAATACTGATTAGCTAAGACCTAAAGTGGGCTGACAACATGCTACGAAGCCTATATAACTCCATAGCAACTATCTGTGACAACTACCAACCACCCCGGTTACCATAGCAACCACCTAGCAACCACCCAGATCACCCTAGCAACTGCCTAGCAACACTGTGGTGACCACCCAAAGTACCTTAGCAACTGCCTAGCAACACCCTAGCAACCACCCTGGTTACCATAGCAACCACCTAGCAACCACCCAGAACACCTTAGCAACCGCCTAGCAACATCTTAGCAACCACCCCAAGTACCTTAGCAACTGCTTAGCAACACCCTAGCAACCCCCCCCGGTTACCATAGCAACCGCCTAGCAACCACCTAAAACACCCTAGCAACCGCCTAGCAACATCTTAGCAACCACCCTAGGTACCTTAGCAACTGCCTAGCAACACCCTAGCAACCACCCTGGTTACCATAGCAACCGCCTAGCAACCACCTAGCAACCACCCAGAACACCTTAGCAACCACCTAGCAACATCTTAGCAACCACCCATATTACCTTAGCAACTGCCTAGCAACCACCCAGGTTACAATAGCAACCGCCTAGCAACCACCCAGAACACCTTAGCAACTGCCTAGCAACCGTCTAGCAACCACGCAGAACACCTTAGAAACTGCCTAGAAACACCCTAGCAACCGAGTGACGAATTTTGCCACTGCAAGCACCATTCACATTTCCTTCAGGAAATGTACGTTCTAGTTATTGGTGCTTGCCTAAGGCAAGCATCAATCTTACTATTGTGCCGGACAAAACTTCGGCGCGTAACTCGTCCCGCACCGTTTGTCCTAGACCCATGAATGAGGTGTCAAATCGACCGGCTCATTGAGGAGAGGTGTGCTATGACTTTTAAAAGCGATCGGACCAACGACGTTCGTACAGCGGACAAAAAAAGCGGCGAAAAAAAGTCCCATTGACTTTGCATTGAAAAATAGATGAGATGGATTTAAGTGAATCAAAACATCATTGAGACACGCGACAATGGCATTTTTGATTTGGGCACACATGCAGTCTATTAGTTTAAGCCTGTTAACTGCCTAGCCATGCCCTAGCAACCATTTAGAGCACCCTAGCAACAAAAGTCCCATTGACTTCCATTGAAATTATAGATGAGATGGATTTAAATGAATCAAAACATCGTAGAGACACGCAAGTATGGCATTTTTCATATGGGCACACATGCAGTCTATTAGTTTAAGCCTGTTAACTGCCTAGACATTCCCTAGCAACCATTTAGTGCACCCTAGCAACCAAACCCAAAGAGAGATATTTTCAAAACTGAACATCATAGGGTTGGTTTTTATCATTCATACTGGAAAGCAGCCTTTGGAGGATCATCACTGGCAGCTGTCTAGCCACTCCCTAGCAACCAAACAAAGTACCCTAGCAACTGTTTAGCAAGACCTACATCTCTGGATCAGAACATCGTACAGACATGGTTGTTGGGACTTTTGTCTCATGCTAGCAAACTGGACTTCCAACATGCTACACATGCTAGCAGTGAATAGCTATATGCTAATACTCAATAGCTAAGTGCTAAAGTGGGCTGAGAACATGCCAAGAACTCTATAAACTATCTGTGACAACTACCAACGGCCTAGTAACACCCTAGCAACCGAGGGCCGAATTTTGCCACTGCAAGCACCAATCACATTTTCTTCAGGAAATGTACGTTCTAGTATTACTATTACTATTCTTCAGGACAAAATTTCGGCGCGTAACTCGTCCCGCACCGTTTGTCCTAAACCCATGAATGAGGTGTCAAATCGACCGGCTCCATGAGGAGAGGTGTGCTATGACTTTTATAAGCGATCAGACAAACGACGTTCGTACAGCGGACGAAAAAAGCGGCGAAAAAAGTCCCTTTGACTTTGCATAGAAAAATCGATGAGATGGATTTAAATGAATCAAAACATCACAGAGACACGCGAGTATGGCTTTTTTGAAATGGGCACACATGCAGTGTTTTAGTTTAAGCCTGTCAACTGCCAAGCCACTCCCTAGCAACCAAACAAAGTACCCTAGCAACTGATTAGCAAGACCTATATCTCTGCATCAGAACATCGTACAGACATGGTTGTTGGGTCTTTTGACTCATGCTAGCAAACTGGACTTGCAACATGCTACACATGCTAGCAGTGAATAGCTACATGCTAATACTCATTAGCTGAGTGTTAAAGTGGGCTGAGAACATGCCAAGAACTCTAGAAAAACTCCATAGTAACTATCTGTAACAACAACCAACCGCCTAGAAACACCCTAGCAACCGAGTGACGAATTTTGCCACTGCAAGCACCATTCACATTTCCTTCAGGAAATGTACGTTCTAGTATTACTATTACTCTTCTTCAGGACAAAACTTCGGCGCGTAACTCGTCCCGCACCGTTTGTCCTAAACCCATGAATGAGGTGTCAAATCGACCGGCTCAATGAGGAGAGGTGTGCTATGACTTTTATAAGCGATCGGACAAACGACGTTCGTACAGCGGACGAAAAAAGCGGCGAAAAAAGTCCCTTTGACTTTGCATAGAAAAATCGATGAGATGGATTTAAATGAATCAAAACATCACAGAGACACGCGAGTATGGCTTTTTGGATATGGCCACACATGCAGTGTATTAGTTTAAGCCTGTTAACTGCCTAGCCATTCCCTAGCAACGATTTACTGCACCCTAGCAACCGAGGGCCGAATTTTGCCACTGCAAGCACCATTCACATTTCCTTCAGGAAATGTACATTCTAGTTAATGGTGCTTGCCTAAGCAAGCATCATTCATACTCTTCTAAATCCTTATTATTAATGGTGCTTGCCAAAGGCAAAGCATCATTTCTTATTATTCTGCAAACTTATTATTATTAATGGTGCTTGCCTAAGCAAGCATCATTCATACTCTTCTAAATCCTTATTATTATTATTCTTCCGGACAAAACTTTGGCACGTAACTCGTCCCGCACCGTTTGTCCTAGCCCCATGAATGAGGTGTCAAATCGACCGGCTCATTGAGGAGAGGTGTGCTATGACTTTTATAAGCGATCGGACCGACAACGTTCGTACAGCGGACAAAAAAGCGGCGAAAAAAACTCCCATAGACTTTGCATTGAAAAATTCAAATTCACGAACATTCCGTGAATCTCAACTGTCACTTTCTCACTCACAGACACACACGCAGGGCCCGAGGAACCCTTTCTCTCTCACTCTCTCTCACTCATTTGACATCTGATCAAGTAGCCAATCAGCAATGACCTAAAATCTTCATTATATCCACACCATAGCAACCACTTAGAGCACCCTAGCAACCACCTCAAAGACTTCCATTGAAAAATATATGAAATGGATTTAAATGGATGAAAGCATCAAAGAGACACGCGAGTATGGCATTTTTGATATGGGCACACATGCAGTCTATTAGTTTAAGCCTGTCAGCTGCCAAGCCACTCCCTAGCAACCAAACAAAGTACCCTAGCAACTGATTAGCAAGACCTATATCTCAGCATCAGAACATCGTACAGACATGGTTGTTGGATCTTTTGACTCATGCTAGCAAACTGGACTTTCAACATGCTACACATGCTAGCGGTGAATAGCTACATGCTAATACTGATTAGCTAAGACCTAAAGTGGGCTGATATCAAGCTAAGAACCCTATATAACTCCATAGTAACTATCTGTGACAACTACCAACCACCAAGTAACACCCTAGCAACCACCCAAGTTACCATAGCAACCACCCTGGTTACCATAGCAACCGCCTAGCAACCACCTAAAACACCCTAGCAACCGCCTAGCAACTTCTTAGCAACCACCCTAGGTACCTTAGCAACTGCCTAGCAACACCCTAGCAACCACCCCGGTTACCATAGCAACCGCCTAGCAACCACCCAGAACACCCTAGCAACCGCCTAGCAACACTGTGGTGACCACCCAAAGTACCTTAGCAACTGCCTAGCAACACCCTAGCAACCACCCCGGTTACCATAGCAACTGCCTAGCAACCACCTAGTAACCACCCAGAACACCTTAGCAACCGCCTAGCTACATCTTAGCAACCACCCCAAATACCTTAGCAACTGCCTAGCAACACCCTAGCAACCACCCCGGTTACCATAGCAACCGCCTAGCAACCACCTAAAACACCCTAGCAACCGCCTAGCTACATCTTAGCCACCACCCCAAATACCTTAGCAACTGCCTAGCAACACCCTAGCAACCACCCCGGTTACCATAGCAACCGCCTAGCAACCACCCAGAACACCCTAGTAACCGCCTAGCAACATTGTGGTGATCACCCAAAGTACCTTAGCAACTAGCAACACCCTAGCAACCACCCTGGTTACCATAGCAACCACCTAGCAACCACCCAGAACACCTTAGCAACCGCCTAGCAACATCTTAGCAACCACCCCAAGTACCTTAGCAACTGCCTAGCAACCACCCAGGTTACCATAGCAACCGCCTAGCAACCACCTAGCAACCACCCAGAACACCTTAGCAGCCGCCTAGCAACATCTTAGCAACCACACCTATTACCTTAGCAACTGCCTAGCAACCGTCTAGCAACCACGCAGAACACCTTAGAAACTGCCTAGAAACACCCTAGCAACCGAGTGCCGAATTTTGCCACTGCAAGCACCATTCACATTTCCTTCAGGAAATGTACGTTCTAGTTCTGCTTCTTCTTCTTCCGGACAAAACTTCGGCGCGTAACTCGTCCCGCACCGTTTGTCCTAGACCCATGAATGAGGTGTCAAATCGACCGGCTCATTGAGGAGAGGTGTGCTATGACTTTTATAAGCGATCGGACCGACAACGTTCGTACAGCGGACGAAAAAGCGGCAAAAAAAGTCCCATAGACTTTGCATTGAAAAATTCAAATTCACGAACATTCCGTGAATCTCAACTGTCATTTTCTCACACACACACACACGCAGGGCCCGAGGAACCCTTTCTCTCTCACTGTCTCTAGCTCATTTGACATCTGATCAAGTACCCAATCAGCAATGACCTAAAATCTTCATTATAGCCACACCATAGCAACCACTTAGAGCACCCTAGCAACCACCTCAAAGACTTCCATTAAAAAATAGATGAGATGGATTTTAATGAATCAGAACATCATAGAGATACGTGAATATGGCTCTTTTGATTTGGGCACACATGCAGTCTATTAGTTTAAGGCTGTTAACGGCCTAGCCATGCCCTAGCAACCAAACAAAGTACCCTAGCAACTGATTAGCAACACCTATATCTCTGCATCAGAACACCGTACAGACATGGTTGTTGGGTCTTTTGTCTCATGCTAGCAAACTGGACTTTCCACATGCTACACATGCTAGCGGTGAATAGCTACATGCTAATACTGATTAGCTTAGACCTAAAGTGGGCTGAGAACATGCTAAGAACCCTATATAACTCTATAGTAACTATATGTGACAACAACCAACCGCCTTGAAACACCCTAGCAACCACCCAGGTTACCATAGCAACCATCCTGGTTACCACAGCAACCGCCTAGCAACCAACCAGAACTCCTTAGCAACCGCCTAGCAACATCTTAGCAACCACCCCAAGTACCTTAGCAACTGCCTAGCAACACCCTAGCAACCACCCTGGTTACCATAGCAACCGCCTAGCAACCACCCAGAACACCCTAGCAACCGCCTAGCAACACTGTGGTGACCACCCAAAGTACCTTAGCAACTGCCTAGCAACACCCTAGCGACCAACCTGGTTACCATAGCAACCACTTAGCAACCATCCCGGTTACCATAGCAACCACCTAGCAACCACCCAGAACACCTTAGCAACCGCCTAGCAACATCTTAGCAACCACCCCAAGTACCTTAGCAACTGCCTAGCAACCGCCTAGCAACCACCCAGGTTACCATAGCAACCGCCTAGCAACCACCTAGCAACCACCCAGAACACCTTAGCAACCGCATAGCAACATCTTAGCAACCACCCCTATTACCTTAGCAACTGCCTAGCAACCGTCTAGCAACCACGCAGAACACCTTAGAAACTGCCTAGAAACACCATAGCAACCACGCAGAACACCTTAGAAACTGCCTAGAAACACCCTAGCAACCGAGTGACGAATTTTGCACTGCAAGCACCATTCACATTTCCTTCAGGAAATGTACGTTCTAGTTATTGGTGCTTGCCTAAGGCAAGCATCAATCTTACTATTGTGCCGGACAAAACTTCGGCGCGTAACTCGTCCCGCACCGTTTGTCCTAGACCCATGAATGAGGTGTCAAATCGACCGGCTCATTGAGGAGAGGTGTGCTATGACTTTTATAAGCGATCGTACCGACAACGTTCATACAACGGACGAAAAAAAGCGTCGAAAAAAAGTCCCATTGACTTTGCATTGAAAAATAGATGAGATGGATTTAAGTGAGTCAAAACATCATCAAGACACGCGACAATGGCATTTTTGATTTGGCCACACATGCAGTCTATTAATTTAAGCCTGTTAACGGCCTAACCATGCCCTAGCAACCATTTAGAGCACCCTAGCAACCAAAGTCCCATTGACTTCCATTGAAAAATATATGAAATGGATTTAAATGGATGAAAGCATCATAGAGACACGCGAGTATGGCATTTTTGATATGGGCACACATGCAGTCTATTAGTTTAAGCCTGTCAGCTGCCAAGCCACTCCCTAGCAACCAAACAAAGTACCCTAGCAACTGATTAGCAAGACCTATATCTCTGCATCGGAACATCGTACAGACATGGTTGTTGGGTCTTTTGACTCATGCTAGCAAACTGGACTTCCAACATGCTACACATGCTAGCAGTGAATAGCTACATGCTAATACTCAATAGCTAAGTGCTAAAGTGGGCTGACAACATGCCAAGAACTCTATAAAAATTACATAGTAACTATCTGTGACAACAACAAACCGCCTTGAAACACCCTAGCAACCAAGTAACGAATTTTGCCACTGCAAGCACCAATCACATTTCCTTCAGGAAATGTACGTTCTAGTTATTGGTGCTTGCCTAAGGCAAGCATCAATCTTACTATTGTGCCGGACAAAACTTCGGCGCGTAACTCGTCCCGCACCGTTTGTCCTAGACCCATGAATGAGGTGTCAAATCGACCGGCTCATTTAGGAGAGGTGTGCTATGACTTTTATAAGCGATCGGACCAACGACGTTCGTACAGCGGACGAAAAAAGCGGCGAAAAAAAAAGTCCCATTGACTTTGCTTTGAAAAATAGATGAGATGGATTTAAGTGAATAAAAACATCATTGAGACACGCGACAATGGCATTTTTGATTTGGACACACATGCAGTCTATTAGTTTAAGCCTGTTAACTGCCAAGCCACTCCCTAGCAACCAAACAAAGTACCCTAGCAACTGATTAGCAAGACCTATATCTCTGCATCAGAACATAGTACAGACATGGTTGTTGGGTCTTTTGACTCATGCTAGCAAACTGGACTTGCAACATGCTACACATGCTATCAGTGAATAGCTACATGCTAATTCTCATTAGCTAAGTGTTAAAGTGGGCTGAGAACATGCCAAGAACTCTATAAAAACTCCATAGTAACTATCTGTAACAACAACCAACCGCCTAGAAACACCCTAGCGACCAAGTGACGAATTTTGCCACTGCAAGCACCATTCACATTTCCTTCAGGAAATGTACGTTCTAGTTATTATTATTATTCTTCCGGACAAAACTTTGGCACGTAACTCGTCCCGCACCGTTTGTCCTAGCCCCATGAATGAGGTGTCAAATCGACCGGCTCATTGAGGAGAGGTGTGCTATGACTTTTATAAGCGATCGGACCGACAACGTTCGTACAGCGGACAAAAAAGCGGCGAAAAAACTCCCATAGACTTTGCATTGAAAAATTCAAATTCACGAACATTCCGTGAATCTCAACTGTCACTTTCTCACTCACAGACACACACGCAGGGCCCGAGGAACCCTTTCTCTCTCACTCTCTCTCACTCATTTGACATCTGATCAAGTAGCCAATCAGCAATGACCTAAAATCTTCATTATATCCACACCATAGCAACCACTTAGAGCACCCTAGCAACCACCTCAAAGACTTCCATTGAAAAATATATGAAATGGATTTAAATGGATGAAAGCATCAAAGAGACACGCGAGTATGGCATTTTTGATATGGGCACACATGCAGTCTATTAGTTTAAGCCTGTCAGCTGCCAAGCCACTCCCTAGCAACCAAACAAAGTACCCTAGCAACTGATTAGCAAGACCTATATCTCAGCATCAGAACATCGTACAGACATGGTTGTTGGATCTTTTGACTCATGCTAGCAAACTGGACTTTCAACATGCTACACATGCTAGCGGTGAATAGCTACATGCTAATACTGATTAGCTAAGACCTAAAGTGGGCTGATATCAAGCTAAGAACCCTATATAACTCCATAGTAACTATCTGTGACAACTACCAACCACCAAGTAACACCCTAGCAACCACCCAAGTTACCATAGCAACCACCCTGGTTACCATAGCAACCGCCTAGCAACCACCTAAAACACCCTAGCAACCGCCTAGCAACTTCTTAGCAACCACCCTAGGTACCTTAGCAACTGCCTAGCAACACCCTAGCAACCACCCCGGTTACCATAGCAACCGCCTAGCAACCACCCAGAACACCCTAGCAACCGCCTAGCAACACTGTGGTGACCACCCAAAGTACCTTAGCAACTGCCTAGCAACACCCTAGCAACCACCCTGGTTACCATAGCAACTGCCTTAGCAACCACCTAGTAACCACCCAGAACACCTTAGCAACCGCCTAGCTACATCTTAGCAACCACCCCAAATACCTTAGCAACTGCCTAGCAACACCCTAGCAACCACCCCGGTTACCATAGCAACCGCCTAGCAACCACCCAGAACACCCTAGCAACCGCCTAGCAACACTGTGGTGACCACCCAAAGTACCTTAGCAACTGCCTAGCAATACCCTTGCAACCACCCTGGTTACCATAGCAACCACCTAGCAACCACCCAGAACACCTTAGCAACCGCCTAGCAACATCTTAGCAACCACTCCAAGTACCTTAGCAACTGCCTAGCAACCGCCTAGCAACCACCCAGAACACCCTAGCAACCGGCTAGCAACATCTTAGCAACCACCCCTAACACCTTAGCAACTGCCTAGCAACCGTCTAGCAACCACGTAGAACACCTTAGAAACTGCCTAGAAACACCCTAGCAACCGAGTGACGAATTTTGCCACTGCAAGCACCATTCACATTTCCTTCAGGAAATGTACGTTCTAGTTAATGGTGCTTGCCTAAGCAAGCATCATTCATACTCTTCTAAATCCTTATTATTATTATTCTTCCGGACAAAACTTTGGCACGTAACTCGTCCCGCACCGTTTGTCCTAGCCCCATGAATGAGGTGTCAAATCGACCGGCTCATTGAGGAGAGGTGTGCTATGACTTTTATAAGCGATCGGACCGACAACGTTCGTACAGCGGACAAAAAAGCGGCGAAAAAACTCCCATAGACTTTGCATTGAAAAATTCAAATTCACGAACATTCCGTGAATCTCAACTGTCACTTTCTCACTCACAGACACACACGCAGGGCCCGAGGAACCCTTTCTCTCTCACTCTCTCTCACTCATTTGACATCTGATCAAGTAGCCAATCAGCAATGACCTAAAATCTTCATTATATCCACACCATAGCAACCACTTAGAGCACCCTAGCAACCACCTCAAAGACTTCCATTGAAAAATATATGAAATGGATTTAAATGGATGAAAGCATCAAAGAGACACGCGAGTATGGCATTTTTGATATGGGCACACATGCAGTCTATTAGTTTAAGCCTGTCAGCTGCCAAGCCACTCCCTAGCAACCAAACAAAGTACCCTAGCAACTGATTAGCAAGACCTATATCTCAGCATCAGAACATCGTACAGACATGGTTGTTGGATCTTTTGACTCATGCTAGCAAACTGGACTTTCAACATGCTACACATGCTAGCGGTGAATAGCTACATGCTAATACTGATTAGCTAAGACCTAAAGTGGGCTGATATCAAGCTAAGAACCCTATATAACTCCATAGTAACTATCTGTGACAACTACCAACCACCAAGTAACACCCTAGCAACCACCCAAGTTACCATAGCAACCACCCTGGTTACCATAGCAACCGCCTAGCAACCACCTAAAACACCCTAGCAACCGCCTAGCAACTTCTTAGCAACCACCCTAGGTACCTTAGCAACTGCCTAGCAACACCCTAGCAACCACCCCGGTTACCATAGCAACCGCCTAGCAACCACCCAGAACACCCTAGCAACCGCCTAGCAACACTGTGGTGACCACCCAAAGTACCTTAGCAACTGCCTAGCAACACCCTAGCAACCACCCCGGTTACCATAGCAACTGCCTAGCAACCACCTAGTAACCACCCAGAACACCTTAGCAACCGCCTAGCTACATCTTAGCAACCACCCCAAATACCTTAGCAACTGCCTAGCAACACCCTAGCAACCACCCCGGTTACCATAGCAACCGCCTAGCAACCACCTAAAACACCCTAGCAACCGCCTAGCTACATCTTAGCCACCACCCCAAATACCTTAGCAACTGCCTAGCAACACCCTAGCAACCACCCCGGTTACCATAGCAACCGCCTAGCAACCACCCAGAACACCCTAGTAACCGCCTAGCAACATTGTGGTGATCACCCAAAGTACCTTAGCAACTAGCAACACCCTAGCAACCACCCTGGTTACCATAGCAACCACCTAGCAACCACCCAGAACACCTTAGCAACCGCCTAGCAACATCTTAGCAACCACCCCAAGTACCTTAGCAACTGCCTAGCAACCACCCAGGTTACCATAGCAACCGCCTAGCAACCACCTAGCAACCACCCAGAACACCTTAGCAGCCGCCTAGCAACATCTTAGCAACCACACCTATTACCTTAGCAACTGCCTAGCAACCGTCTAGCAACCACGCAGAACACCTTAGAAACTGCCTAGAAACACCCTAGCAACCGAGTGCCGAATTTTGCCACTGCAAGCACCATTCACATTTCCTTCAGGAAATGTACGTTCTAGTTATTATTATTATTCTTCCGGACAAAACTTTGGCACGTAACTCGTCCCGCACCGTTTGTCCTAGCCCCATGAATGAGGTGTCAAATCGACCGGCTCATTGAGGAGAGGTGTGCTATGACTTTTATAAGCGATCGGACCGACAACGTTCGTACAGCGGACAAAAAAGCGGCGAAAAAACTCCCATAGACTTTGCATTGAAAAATTCAAATTCACGAACATTCAATGAATCTCAACTGTCACTTTCTCACTCACAGACACACACGCAGGGCCCGAGGAACCCTTTCTCTCTCACTCTCTCTCACTCATTTGACATCTGATCAAGTAGCCAATCAGCAATGACCTAAAATCTTCATTATATCCACACCATAGCAACCACTTAGAGCACCCTAGCAACCACCTCAAAGACTTCCATTGAAAAATATATGAAATGGATTTAAATGGATGAAAGCATCAAAGAGACACGCGAGTATGGCATTTTTGATATGGGCACACATGCAGTCTATTAGTTTAAGCCTGTCAGCTGCCAAGCCACTCCCTAGCAACCAAACAAAGTACCCTAGCAACTGATTAGCAAGACCTATATCTCAGCATCAGAACATCGTACAGACATGGTTGTTGGATCTTTTGACTCATGCTAGCAAACTGGACTTTCAACATGCTACACATGCTAGCGGTGAATAGCTACATGCTAATACTGATTAGCTAAGACCTAAAGTGGGCTGATATCAAGCTAAGAACCCTATATAACTCCATAGTAACTATCTGTGACAACTACCAACCACCAAGTAACACCCTAGCAACCACCCAAGTTACCATAGCAACCACCCTGGTTACCATAGCAACCGCCTAGCAACCACCTAAAACACCCTAGCAACCGCCTAGCAACTTCTTAGCAACCACCCTAGGTACCTTAGCAACTGCCTAGCAACACCCTAGCAACCACCCCGGTTACCATAGCAACCGCCTAGCAACCACCCAGAACACCCTAGCAACCGCCTAGCAACACTGTGGTGACCACCCAAAGTACCTTAGCAACTGCCTAGCAACACCCTAGCAACCACCCCGGTTACCATAGCAACTGCCTAGCAACCACCTAGTAACCACCCAGAACACCTTAGCAACCGCCTAGCTACATCTTAGCAACCACCCCAAATACCTTAGCAACTGCCTAGCAACACCCTAGCAACCACCCCGGTTACCATAGCAACCGCCTAGCAACCACCTAAAACACCCTAGCAACCGCCTAGCTACATCTTAGCCACCACCCCAAATACCTTAGCAACTGCCTAGCAACACCCTAGCAACCACCCCGGTTACCATAGCAACCGCCTAGCAACCACCCAGAACACCCTAGTAACCGCCTAGCAACATTGTGGTGACCACCCAAAGTACCTTAGCAACTGCCTAGCAACACCCTAGCAACCACCCTGGTTACCATAGCAGCCACCTAGCAACCACCCAGAACACCTTAGCAACCGCCTAGCAACATCTTAGCAACCACCCCAAGTACCTTAGCAACTGCCTAGCAACACCCTAGCAACCACCCCGGTTACCATAGCAACCGCCTAGCAACCACCTAAAACACCCTAGCAACCGCCTAGCAACATCTTAGCAACCACCCTAGGTACCTTAGCAACTGCCTAGCAACACCCTAGCAACCACCCTGGTTACCATAGCAACCGCCTAGCAACCACCTAGCAACCACCCAGAACACCTTAGCAACCACCTAGCAACATCTTAGCAACCACCCCTATTACCTTAGCAACTGCCTAGCAACCGTCTAGCAACCACGCAAAACACCTTACAAACTGCCTACAAACACCCTAGCAAACCGAGTAACGAATTTTGCCACTGCAAGCACCATTTACATTTCCTTCAGGAAATGTACGTTCTAGTTATTATTATTATTCTGTTACCCAAATTCTGACTGCTACTCCTCCTAGAGCTTTAATGCCCCAAGCCCCAAACTTGCCACAGACGTGGGCCCTGCTGTGACTTGAGTTGCTATGTCTTTTCACAGTAATCACGTGATCATAACTCGAGATATTAATTTTCAAACTATTTTTTTGGCCATTGAAATGCATTGAAAAAGCAAAAATGCCCCCTCTAGAGGTGCAGTACCGTCCTTTAGAGGGAGCCACAATCCCATTTTCAGCTGAATAAAATAAGACAGAATAGAATATAACACGGTCTCGTGGCTCCCTCTAGTGGACAGACACGTGAATGACATTTACTTCTGTTCACTGATAGAAGAACACGCCCAGTTTCATGTTACAGACACGGAGAGAGACGGAGCTGACTTTCACTTTGAAATTCAGGACATTTCGTCTTGTATATGTGTTAATTCATTCAAACATTCCAGCGATTACACAACATTTAATCACAAGAAAGTATTAAAATGCTTCCTACGCAGTTTGCAAGGTTTTCTAAGACATTTATTAACGCGCCGCGTCCACAGCGTTCTTCCCGAGGCTCGTTCTGTCTCGCGTCTGTCAGCTCTCCTTTCTATTTCATATTCTTTTACTTTCGTTGTTTGAATGATTTTCTGTATGACTGTGTTAATGTGTTGACGATGTGTGGCATTTGTTTAAACTTCATTTCCTAACGGATGAAACAAAGAGCCGCGCGTCAGACGGAAAGAGACGGCGCTGACTTTCACTTTGAAATTCAGGACATTTCGTCTTGTATATGTGTTAATTCATTCAAACATTCCAGCGATTACACAAGATTTAATCACAAGAAAGTATTAAAATGCTTCCTATACAGTTTAGAAGTTGGTCTGTGACCATTGCAAACGCGCCGCGTCAACAGCGTTCTTCCCGAGGCTCGTTAATTCTCGCGTCTGTCAGCTCTCCTTTCTATTTCATATTCTTTTACTTTCGTTGTTTGAATGATTTTCTGTATGACTGTGTTAATGTGTTGACGATGTGTAGCATCTGTTTAAACTTCATTTCCTAACGGATGAAACAAAGAGCCGCGCGTCAGACGGAAAGAGACGGCGCTGACTTTCACTTTGAAATTCAGGACATTTCGTCTTGTATATGTGTTAATTCATTCAAACATTCCAGCGATTACACAACATTTAATCACAAGAAAGTATTAAAATGTTTCCTACGCAGTTTGCAAGGTTTTCTAAGACATTTATTAACGCGCCGCGTCCACAGCGTTCTTCCCGAGGCTCGTTCTGTCTCGCGTCTGTCAGCTCTCCTTTCTATTTCATATTCTTTTACTTTCGTTGTTTGAATGATTTTCTGTATGACTGTGTTAATGTGTTGACGATGTGTGGCATCTGTTTAAACTTCATTTCTAAACGGATTAAACAAAGAACCGCGCGTCATTTCTCTCAAAGCAGTGATCACGAAATCACGAAATATGCTGATTTCTACGGGTATTTAAACCTTAATAAATAAATAGATCAAGCGATTACACAACATTTAATCACAAGAAAGTATTTAAAAGGCTTCATTTACACATATTCAGCAGTGTTTTTGATACGCCTGCATTGGCGCCTTTGTATGTGAACTGAGCTGAGCCGGACGATTACGTCACTGTTTTCTGCAGTGCTGATATACATAAATGAACTACAATAATAACTAGTGATCTTTGCAATGGAATGAATCAAGAATATATACAATAAGCTGGACAATGACACCATTTTCTTTGGGAGCTGCTGTTCAGCCGAAATTATTGCCAATTATTCATGTAAAACTGCTTTGCCACAATTTGCTTTGTAAAAAGCATTATATGAATAAAGGTGACTTGACTTGACAATTCACAATCCAGAAGCTCTCAATTAAAAGGCCAATGCCTCTTAGAGCGGCAATAACTTAGATGCTTTAATCTTCTGAATGCATCGTGAGTGTGGATGCACTTTCCCCCTGGTTGCACTTCAAGGCTTTCCCAAGCCAACATCAAAGTTTGTTCTACGAACTTTAGGTTCTAGTTAATGGTGCTTGCCTAAGCAAGCATCATTCATACTCTTCTGCATACTTATTATTATTATTAATGGTGCTTGCCAAAGGCAAAGCATCATTTCTTATTATTCTGCAAACTTATTATTATTCTGCTTCTTCTTCTTCCGGACAAAACTTCGGCGCGTAACTCGTCCCGCACCGTTTGTCCTAGACCCATGAATGAGGTGTCAAATCGACCGGCTCATTGAGGAGAGGTGTGCTATGACTTTTATAAGCGATCGGACCGACAACGTTCGTGCAGCGGACGAAAAAGCGGCGAAAAAACTCCCATAGACTTTGCATTGAAAAATTCAAATTCACGAACATTCCGTGAATCTCAACTGTCACTTTCTCACACACACACACACGCAGGGCCTGAGGAACCCCTTCTCTCTCACTGCCTCTCACTCATTTGACATCTGATCAAGTAGCCAATCAGCAATGACCTAAAATCTTCATCATAGCCACACCATAGCAACCACTTAGAGCACCCTAGCAACCACCTCAAAGACTTCCATTAAAAAATAGATGAGATGGATTTTAATGAATCAGAACATCATAGAGGCGCATGAATATGGCTCTTTTGATTTGGGCACACATGCAGTCTATTAGTTTAAACTTGTTAACTGCGAAGCCACTCCCTAGCAACCAAACAAAGTACCCTAGCAACTGTTTAGCAAGACATATATCTCTGGATCAGAACATCGTACAGACATGGTTGTTGGGTATTTTGACTCATGCTAGCAAACTGGAACTCCAACATGCTACACTTGCTAGCATTGAATAGCTACATGCTAATACTCAATAGCTAAGTGCTAAAGTGGGCTGATATCAAGCTAAGAACTCTATAAAAACTCCATAGTAACTATCTGTGACAACTACCAACCACCTAGCAACACCATAGCAACAACCCAGGTTACCATAGCAACCGCCTAGCAACCATCCAGAACACCCTAGAAACCATCTAGCAACACCGTGGTGACCACCCAAAGTACCTTAGCAACTGCCTAGCAACACCCTAGCAACCACCCTGGTTACCATAGCAACTGCCTAGCAACCACCTAGTAACCACCCAGAACACCTTAGCAACCGCCTAGCTACATCTTAGCAACCACCCCAAATACCTTAGCAACTGCCTAGCAACACCCTAGCAACCACCCCGGTTACCATAGCAACCGCCTAGCAACCACCCAGAACACCTTAGCAACCGCCTAGCAACACTGTGGTGACCACCCAAAGTACCTTAGCAACTGCCTAGCAACACCCTAGCAACCACCCCGGTTACCATAGCAACCGCCTAGCAACCACCCAGAACACCCTAGCAACCGCCTAGCAACACTGTGGTGACCACCCAAAGTACCTTAGCAACTGCCTAGCAATACCCTAGCAACCACCCTGGTTACCATAGCAACCACCTAGCAACCACCCAGAACACCTTAGCAACCGCCTAGCAACATCTTAGCAACCACTCCAAGTACCTTAGCAACTGCCTAGCAACCGCCTAGCAACCACCCAGAACACCTTAGCAACCGCCTAGCAACATCTTAGCAACCACCCCTATTACCTTAGCAACTGCCTAGCAACCGTCTAGCAACCACGCAGAACACCTTAGAAACTGCCTAGAAACACCCTAGCAACCGAGTGACGAATTTTGCCACTGCAAGCACCATTCACATTTCCTTCAGGAAATGTACGTTCTAGTTATTGGTGCTTGCCTAAGGCAAGCATCAATCTTGTTATTCTGCAAACTTATTAATGGTGCTTGCCTAAGGCAAGCATCATTCCTACTCTTCTGCATACTTATTATTATTATTATTATTATTATTATTCTTATTCCGGACAAAACTTCGGCGCGTAACTCGTCCCGCACCGTTTGTCCTAGACCCATGAATGAGGTGTCAAATCGACCGGCTTATTGAGGAGAGGTGTGCTATGACTTTTATAAGCGATCGTACCGACAACGTTCGTACAACGTTCGAAAAAGCGGCGAAAAAAGTCCCATTGACTTTACATTGAAAACTCGATGAAATGGATTTAAGTGAATCAAAACATCGTTGAGACACGCCACAATGGCATTTTTGATTTGGCCACACATGCACTCTATTAGTTTAAGCCTGTTAACGGCCTAACCATGCCCTAGCAACCATTTAGAGCACCCTAGCAACCAAAGTCCCATTGACTCCCATTGAAAAATATATGAAATGGATTTCAATGGATGAAAGCATCATAGAGACACGCAAGTATGGCATTTTTGATATGGGCACACATGCAGTCTATTAGTTAAAGCCTGTCAGCTGCCAAGCCACTCCCTAGCAACCAAACAAAGTACCCTAGCAACTGATTAGCAAGACCTATATCTCTGCATCCGAACATCGTACAGACATGGTTGTTGGGTCTTTTGACTCATGCTAGCAAACTGGACTTTGAAAATGCTACACATGCTAGCGGTGAATAGCTACATGCTAATACTGATTAGCTAAGACCTAAAGTGGGCTGACAACATGCTACGAAGCCTATATAACTCCATAGCAACTATCTGTGACAACTACCAACCACCCCGGTTACCATAGCAACCACCTAGCAACCACCCAGATCACCCTAGCAACTGCCTAGCAACACTGTGGTGACCACCCAAAGTACCTTAGCAACTGCCTAGCAACACCCTAGCAACCACCCTGGTTACCATAGCAACCACCTAGCAACCACCCAGAACACCTTAGCAACCGCCTAGCAACATCTTAGCAACCACCCCAAGTACCTTAGCAACTGCTTAGCAACACCCTAGCAACCCCCCCGGTTACCATAGCAACCGCCTAGCAACCACCTAAAACACCCTAGCAACCGCCTAGCAACATCTTAGCAACCACCCTAGGTACCTTAGCAACTGCCTAGCAACACCCTAGCAACCACCCTGGTTACCATAGCAACCGCCTAGCAACCACCTAGCAACCACCCAGAACACCTTAGCAACCACCTAGCAACATCTTAGCAACCACCCCTATTACCTTAGCAACTGCCTAGCAACCGCCTAGCAACCACCCAGGTTACAATAGCAACCGCCTAGCAACCACCCAGAACACCTTAGCAACTGCCTAGCAACCGTCTAGCAACCACGCAGAACACCTTAGAAACTGCCTAGAAACACCCTAGCAACCGAGTGACGAATTTTGCCACTGCAAGCACCATTCACATTTCCTTCAGGAAATGTACGTTCTAGTTATTATTCTTATTCCGCCACAAATTTCGGCGCGTAACTCGTCCCGCACCGTTTGTCCTAGACCCATGAATGAGATGTCAAATCGACCGGCTCATTGAGGAGAGGTGTGCTATGACTTTTATAAGCGATCGGGCCGACAACGTTCGTACAACGGACGAAAAAGCGGCGAAAAAAGTCCCATAGACTTTGCATGGAAAAATAGATGAGATGGATTTAAATGAATCAAAACATCAAATAGACACGCGACTTTGGCATTTTTGATATGGAAACACATGCAGTCTATTAGTTTAAGCCTGTTAACTGCCTAGTCATGCCCTAGCAACCATTTAGAGCACCCTAGCAACAAAAGTCACATTGACTTCCATTGAAAAATAGATCAGATGGATTTAAATGAATCAGAACATCATAGAGACACGTCAGTATGGCTCTTTTGATTTGGGCACACATGCAGACTATTAGTTTAAGCCTGTTAACTGCCTAGACATTCCCTAGCAACCATTTAGTGCACCCTAGCAACCAACCCAAAGAGGGATATTTTCAAACGTGAACATCACAGGGTTGGTTTTTATCATTCATACTGGCAGGCAGTCTTTGGAGGATCATCACTGGCAGCTGTCAAGCCACTCCCTAGCAACCAAACAAAGTACCCTAGCAACTGTTTGGCAAGACCTATATCTCTGGATCAGAACATCGTACAGACATGGTTGTTGGGACTTTTGTCTCATGCTAGCAAACTGGACTTCCAACATGCTACACATGCTAGCAGTGAATAGCTACATGCTAATACTCAATAAATAAGTGCTAAAGTGGGCTGAGAACATGCCAAGAACTCTATAAAAACTCCATAGAAACTATCTGTGATAACTACCAACTGCCTAGTAACACCCTAGCAACCGAGGGCCGAATTTTGCCACTGCAAGCACCAATCACATTTTCTTCAGAAAATGTACGTTCTAGTTAATGGTGCTTGCCAAAGGCAAAGCATCATTTCTTATTCTTCTGCAAACTTATTATTATTCTTATTCCGCCACAAACTTCGGCGCGTAACTCGTCCCGCACCGTTTGTCCTAGACCCGTGAATGAGGTGTCAAATCGACCGGCTCATTGAGGAGAGGTGTGCTATGACTTTTATAAGCGATCGGACCGACAACGTTCGTACAGCGGACGAAAAAGCGGCGAAAAAACTCCCATAGACTTTGCATTGAGAAATTCAAATTCACGAACATTCCGTGAATCTCAACTGTCACTTTCTCACTCACAGACACACACGCAGGGCCTGAGGAACCCTTTCTCTCTCACTGCCTCTCACTCATTTGACATCTGATCAAGTAGCCAATCAGCAATGACCTAAAATCTTCATCATAGCCACACCATAGCAACCACTTAGAGCACCCTAGCAACCACCTCAAAGACTTTCATTAAAAAACAGATGATATGGATTTAAATGAATCAGAACATCATAGAGACACGTGAATATGGCTCTTTTGATTTGGGCACACATGCAGTCTATTAGTTTAAGCCTGTTAACGGCCTAGCCATGCCCTAGCAACCATTTAGAGCACCCTAGCAACCAAAGTCCCATTGACTTCCATTGAAAAATATATGAAATGGATTTAAATGGATGAAACCATCATAGAGACATGCGAGTATGGCATTTTTGATATGGGCACACATGCAGTCTATTAGTTTAAGCCTGTCAGCTGCCAAGCCACTCCCTAGCAACCAAACAAAGTACCCTAGCAACTGATTACTAAGACCTATATCTCTGCATTGGAACATCGTACAGACATGGTTGTTGGGTCTTTTGACTCATGCTAGCAAACTGGAGTTTCAACATGCTACACATGCTAGCGGTGAATAGCTACATGCTAATACTGATTAGCTAAGACCTAAAGTGGGCTGAGAACATGCCAAGAACCCTATATAACTCCATAGTAACTATCTGTGACAACTACCAACCACCAAGTAACACCCTAGCAACCACCCAAGTTACCATAGCAACCACCCTGGTTACCATAGCAACCGCCTAGCAACCACCTAAAACACCCTAGCAACCGCCTAGCAACTTCTTAGCAACCACCCTCTGTACCTTAGCAACTGCCTAGCAACACCCTAGCAACCACCCCGGTTACCATAGCAACCGCCTAGCAACCACCCAGAACACCCTAGCAACCGCCTAGCAACACTGTGGTGACCACCCAAAGTACCTTAGCAACTGCCTAGCAACACCCTAGCAACCACCCTGGTTACCATAGCAACTGCCTAGCAACCACCTAGTAACCACCCAGAACACCTTAGCAACCGCCTAGCTACATCTTAGCAACCACCCCAAATACCTTAGCAACTGCCTAGCAACACCCTAGCAACCACCCCGGTTACCATAGCAACCGCCTAGCAACCACCAAGAACACCCTAGCAACCGCCTAGTAACACTGTGGTGACCACCCAAAGTACCTTAGCAACTGCCTAGCAACACCCTAGCAACCACCCTGGTTACCATAGCAACCACCTAGCAACCACCCAGAACACCCTAGCAACCGCCTAGCAACATCTTAGCAACCACCCCAAGTACCTTAGCAACTGCCTAGCAACCACCTAGCAACCACCCAGGTTACCATAGCAACCACCTAGCAACCACCTAGCAACCACCCAGAACACCTTAGCAGCCGCCTAGCAACATCTTAGCAACCACCCCTATTATCTTAGCAACTGCCTAGCAACCGTCTAGCAACCACGCAGAACACCTTAGAAACTGCCTAGAAACACCCTAGCAACCGAGTGCCGAATTTTGCCACTGCAAGCACCATTCACATTTCCTTCAGGAAATGTACGTTCTAGTTATTGGTGCTTGCCTAAGGCAAGCATCAATCTTATTCTTCTGCATACTTATTATTATTCTTATTCCGCCAAAAATTTCGGCGCGTAACTCGTCCCGCACCGTTTGTCCTAGACCCATGAATGAGATGTCAAATCGACCGGCTCATTGAGGAGAGGTGTGCTATGACTTTTATAAGCGATCGGACCAACGACGTTCGTACAGCGGACGAAAAAGCGGCGAAAAAAGTCCCATTGACTTTACATTGAAAAATAGATGAGATGGATTTAAGTGAATCAAAACATCATTGAGACACGCGACAATGGCATTTTTGATTTGGACACACATGCAGTCTATTAGTTTAAGCCTGTTAACTGCCTAGCCATGCCCTAGCAACCATTTAGAGCACCCTAGCAACAAAAGTCCCATTGACTTCCATTGAAATATAGATGAGATGGATTTAAATGAATCAAAACATCATAGAGACACGCAAGTATGGCATTTTTGATATGGGCACACATGCAGTCTATTAGTTTAAGCCTGTTAACTGCCTAGCCATTCCCTAGCAACCATTTAGTGCACCCTAGCAACCAAACCCAAAGAGAGATATTTTCAAACCTGAACATCATAGGGTTGGTTTATATCATTCATACTGGAAGGCAGCCTTTGGAGGATCATCACTGGCAGCTGCCAAGCAACTCCCTAGCAACCAAACAAAGTACCCTAGCAACTGTTTAGCAAGACCTATATCTCTGCATTGGAAAATCGTACAGACATGGTTGTTGGGTCTTTTGACTCATGCTAGCAAACTGGACATCCAACATGCTACACATGCTAGCAGTGAATAGCTACATGCTAATACTCAATAGCTAAGTGCTAAAGTGGGCTGAGAACATGCCAAGAACTCTATAAAAATTCCATAGTAACTATCTGTGACAACTACCAACCGCCTAGTAACACCCTAGCAACCGAGGGCCGAATTTTGCCACTGCAAGCACCAATCACATTTCCTTCAGGAAATGTATGTTCTAGTTAATGGTGCTTGCCAAAGGCAAAGCATCATTTCTTATTATTCTGCAAACTTATTATTATTCTGCTTCTTCTTCTTCCGGACAAAACTTCGGCGCGTAACTCGTCCCGCACCGTTTGTCCTAGCCCCATGAATGAGGTGTCAAATCGACCGGCTCATTGAGGAGAGGTGTGCTATGACTTTTATAAGCGATCGGACCGACAACGTTCGTACAGCGGACAAAAAAGCGGCGAAAAAACTCCCATAGACTTTGCATTGAAAAATTCAAATTCACGAACATTCCGTGAATCTCAACTGTCACTTTCTCACACACACACACACGCAGGGCCTGAGGAACCCCTTCTCTCTCACTGCCTCTCACTCATTTGACATCTGATCAAGTAGCCAATCAGCAATGACCTAAAATCTTCATTATATCCACACCATAGCAACCACTTAGAGCACCCTAGCAACCACCTCAAAGACTTCCATTGAAAAATATATGAAATGGATTTAAATGGATGAAAGCATCAAAGAGACACGCGAGTATGGCATTTTTGATATGGGCACACATGCAGTCTATTAGTTTAAGCCTGTCAGCTGCCAAGCCACTCCCTAGCAACCAAACAAAGTACCCTAGCAACTGATTAGCAAGACCTATATCTCAGCATCAGAACATCGTACAGACATGGTTGTTGGATCTTTTGACTCATGCTAGCAAACTGGACTTTCAACATGCTACACATGCTAGCGGTGAATAGCTACATGCTAATACTGATTAGCTAAGACCTAAAGTGGGCTGATATCAAGCTAAGAACCCTATATAACTCCATAGTAACTATCTGTGACAACTACCAACCACCAAGTAACACCCTAGCAACCACCCAAGTTACCATAGCAACCACCCTGGTTACCATAGCAACCGCCTAGCAACCACCTAAAACACCCTAGCAACCGCCTAGCAACTTCTTAGCAACCACCCTAGGTACCTTAGCAACTGCCTAGCAACACCCTAGCAACCACCCCGGTTACCATAGCAACCGCCTAGCAACCACCCAGAACACCCTAGCAACCGCCTAGCAACACTGTGGTGACCACCCAAAGTACCTTAGCAACTGCCTAGCAACACCCTAGCAACCACCCTGGTTACCATAGCAACTGCCTAGCAACCACCTAGTAACCACCCAGAACACCTTAGCAACCGCCTAGCTACATCTTAGCAACCACCCCAAATACCTTAGCAACTGCCTAGCAACACCCTAGCAACCACCCCGGTTACCATAGCAACCGCCTAGCAACCACCCAGAACACCCTAGCAACCGCCTAGCAACACTGTGGTGACCACCCAAAGTACCTTAGCAACTGCCTAGCAATACCCTAGCAACCACCCTGGTTACCATAGCAACCACCTAGCAACCACCCAGAACACCTTAGCAACCGCCTAGCAACATCTTAGCAACCACTCCAAGTACCTTAGCAACTGCCTAGCAACCGCCTAGCAACCACCCAGAACACCTTAGCAACCGGCTAGCAACATCTTAGCAACCACCCCTAACACCTTAGCAACTGCCTAGCAACCGTCTAGCAACCACGTAGAACACCTTAGAAACTGCCTAGAAACACCCTAGCAACCGAGTGACGAATTTTGCCACTGCAAGCACCATTCACATTTCCTTCAGGAAATGTACGTTCTAGTTATTGGTGCTTGCCTAAGGCAAGCATCAATCTTACTATTGTGCCGGACAAAACTTCGGCGCGTAACTCGTCCCGCACCGTTTGTCCTAGACCCATGAATGAGGTGTCAAATCGACCGGCTCATTGAGGAGAGGTGTGCTATGACTTTTATAAGCGATCGTACCGACAACGTTCATACAACGGACGAAAAAAGCGTCGAAAAAAAGTCCCATTGACTTTGCATTGAAAAATAGATGAGATGGATTTAAGTGAGTCAAAACATCATCAAGACACGCGACAATGGCATTTTTGATTTGGCCACACATGCAGTCTATTAATTTAAGCCTGTTAACGGCCTAACCATGCCCTAGCAACCATTTAGAGCACCCTAGCAACCAAAGTCCCATTGACTTCCATTGAAAAATATATGAAATGGATTTAAATGGATGAAAGCATCATAGAGACACGCGAGTATGGCATTTTTGATATGGGCACACATGCAGTCTATTAGTTTAAGCCTGTCAGCTGCCAAGCCACTCCCTAGCAACCAAACAAAGTACCCTAGCAACTGATTAGCAAGACCTATATCTCTGCATCGGAACATCGTACAGACATGGTTGTTGGGTCTTTTGACTCATGCTAGCAAACTGGACTTCCAACATGCTACACATGCTAGCAGTGAATAGCTACATGCTAATACTCAATAGCTAAGTGCTAAAGTGGGCTGACAACATGCCAAGAACTCTATAAAAATTACATAGTAACTATCTGTGACAACAACAAACCGCCTTGAAACACCCTAGCAACCAAGTAACGAATTTTGCCACTGCAAGCACCAATCACATTTCCTTCAGGAAATGTACGTTCTAGTTATTGGTGCTTGCCTAAGGCAAGCATCAATCTTACTATTGTGCCGGACAAAACTTCGGCACGTAACTCGTCCCGCACCGTTTGTCCTAGACCCATGAATGAGGTGTCAAATCGACCGGCTCATTGAGGAGAGGTGTGCTATGACTTTTATAAGCGATCGGACCAACGACGTTCGTACAGCGGACGAAAAAAGCGGCGAAAAAAAGTCCCATTGACTTTGCATTGAAAAATAGATGAGATGGATTTAAGTGAATCAAAACATCATTGAGACACGCGACAATGGCATTTTTGATTTGGACACACATGCAGTCTATTAGTTTAAGCCTGTTAACTGCCTAGCCATGCCCTAGCAACCATTTAGAGCACCCTAGCAACAAACGTCCCATTGACTTCCATTGAAAAATAGATGAGATGAATTTAAATGAATCAGAACATCATAGAGACACGCAAGTATGGCATTTTTGATATGGGCACACATGCAGTCTATTAGTTTAAGCCTGTTAACTGCCTAGCCATTCCTTAGCAACCATTTAGTGCACCCTAGCAACCAAACCCAAAGAGAGATATTTTCAAACCTGAACATCATAGGGTTGGTTTTTATCATTCATACTGGCAGGCAGCCTTTGGAGGATCATCACTGGCAGCTGCCAAGCCACTCCCTAGCAACCAAACAAAGTACCCTAGCAACTGATTAGCAAGACCTATATCTCTGGATCAGAACATCGTACAGACATGGTTGTTGGGTATTTTGTCTCATGCTAGTAAACTGGACTTCCAACATGCTACACATGCTAGCGGTGAATAGCTACATGCTAATACTCATTAGCTAAGCGTTAAAGTGGGCTTAGAACATGCTAAGGACTCTATAAAAACTCCATAGTAACTATCTGTGACAACTACCAACCGCCTAGTAACATCCTAGCAACTGAGGGCCGAATTTTGCCACTGCAAGCACCAATCACATTTCCTTCAGGAAATGTACGTTCTAGTTAATGGTGCTTGCCAAAGGCAAAGCATCATTTCTTATTATTCTGCAAACTTATTATTATTCTGCTTCTTCTTCTTCCGGACAAAACTTCGGCGCGTAACTCGTCCCGCACCGTTTGTCCTAGACCCATGAATGAGGTGTCAAATCGACCGGCTCATTGAGGAGAGGTGTGCTATGACTTTTATAAGCGATCGGACCGACAACGTTCGTACAGCGGACAAAAAAGCGGCGAAAAAACTCCCATAGACTTTGCATTGAAAAATTCAAATTCACGAACATTCCGTGAATCTCAACTGTCACTTTCTCACACACACACACACGCAGGGCCTGAGGAACCCCTTCTCTCTCACTGCCTCTCACTCATTTGACATCTGATCAAGTAGCCAATCAGCAATGACCTAAAATCTTCATTATATCCACACCATAGCAACCACTTAGAGCACCCTAGCAACCACCTCAAAGACTTCCATTGAAAAATATATGAAATGGATTTAAATGGATGAAAGCATCAAAGAGACACGCGAGTATGGCATTTTTGATATGGGCACACATGCAGTCTATTAGTTTAAGCCTGTCAGCTGCCAAGCCACTCCCTAGCAACCAAACAAAGTACCCTAGCAACTGATTAGCAAGACCTATATCTCAGCATCAGAACATCGTACAGACATGGTTGTTGGATCTTTTGACTCATGCTAGCAAACTGGACTTTCAACATGCTACACATGCTAGCGGTGAATAGCTACATGCTAATACTGATTAGCTAAGACCTAAAGTGGGCTGATATCAAGCTAAGAACCCTATATAACTCCATAGTAACTATCTGTGACAACTACCAACCACCAAGTAACACCCTAGCAACCACCCAAGTTACCATAGCAACCACCCTGGTTACCATAGCAACCGCCTAGCAACCACCTAAAACACCCTAGCAACCGCCTAGCAACTTCTTAGCAACCACCCTAGGTACCTTAGCAACTGCCTAGCAACACCCTAGCAACCACCCCGGTTACCATAGCAACCGCCTAGCAACCACCCAGAACACCCTAGCAACCGCCTAGCAACACTGTGGTGACCACCCAAAGTACCTTAGCAACTGCCTAGCAACACCCTAGCAACCACCCTGGTTACCATAGCAACTGCCTAGCAACCACCTAGTAACCACCCAGAACACCTTAGCAACCGCCTAGCTACATCTTAGCAACCACCCCAAATACCTTAGCAACTGCCTAGCAACACCCTAGCAACCACCCCGGTTACCATAGCAACCGCCTAGCAACCACCCAGAACACCCTAGCAACCGCCTAGCAACACTGCGGTGACCACCCAAAGTACCTTAGCAACTGCCTAGCAATACCCTAGCAACCACCCTGGTTACCATAGCAACCACCTAGCAACCACCCAGAACACCTTAGCAACCGCCTAGCAACATCTTAGCAACCACTCCAAGTACCTTAGCAACTGCCTAGCAACCGCCTAGCAACCACCCAGAACACCTTAGCAACCGGCTAGCAACATCTTAGCAACCACCCCTAACACCTTAGCAACTGCCTAGCAACCGTCTAGCAACCACGTAGAACACCTTAGAAACTGCCTAGAAACACCCTAGCAACCGAGTGACGAATTTTGCCACTGCAAGCACCATTCACATTTCCTTCAGGAAATGTACGTTCTAGTTATTGGTGCTTGCCTAAGGCAAGCATCAATCTTGTTATTCTGCCGGACAAAACTTCGGCGCGTAACTCGTCCCGCACCGTTTGTCCTAGACCCATGAATGAGGTGTCAAATCGACCTGCTCATTGAGGAGAGGTGTGCTATGACTTTTATAAGCGATCGGACCAACGACGTTCGTACAGCGGACGAAAAAAGCGGCGAAAAAACTCCCATAGACTTCCATTGGAAAATCGATGACATGGATTTAAATGAATCAAAACATCATTGAGACACGCGATTATGGCATTTTTGATATGGCCACACATGCAGTCTATTAGTTTAAGGCTGTTAACTGCCTATCCCTTCCCTAGCAACCATTTAGTGCACCCTAGCAACCAAACCCAAAGAGGGATATTTTCAAACCTGAACATCTTAGGGCTGGTTTATATCATTCATACTGGTAAGTAGCCTTTGGAGGATCATCACTTCCAGCTGCCAAGCCACTGCCTAGCAACCAAACAAAGTACCCTAGCAACTGATAAGCAACACCTATATCTCTGCATCAGAACATCGTACAGACATGGTTGTTGGGTCTTTTGTCTCATGCAAGTAAACTGGACTTCCAACATGCTACACATGCTAGCAGTGATTAGCTACATGCTAATACTCAATAGGTAAGTGCTAAAGTGGCCTGAGAACATGCCAAGAACTCTATAAAAACTCCATAGAAACTATCTGTGACAACAACCAACCGCCTTGAAACACCCTAGCAACCGAGGGCCGAATTTTGCCACTGCAAGCACCATTCACATTTCCTTCAGGAAATGTACATTCTAGTTATTGGTGCTTGCCTAAGGCAAGCATCAATCTTACTATTGTGCCGGACAAAACTTCGGCACGTAACTCGTCCCGCACCGTTTGTCCTAGACCCATGAATGAGGTGTCAAATCGACCGGCTCATTGAGGAGAGGTGTGCTATGACTTTTATAAGCGATCGGACCAACGACGTTCGTACAGCGGACGAAAAAAGCGGCGAAAAAAACTCCCATAGACTTTGCATTGAAAAATTCAAATTCACGAACATTCCGTGAATCTCAACTGTCACTTTCTCACTCACAGACACACACGCAGGGCCCGAGGAACCCTTTCTCTCTCACTGTCTCTCACTCATTTGACATCTGATCAAGTAGCCAATCAGCAATGACCTAAAATCTTCATTATATCCACACCATAGCAACCACTTAGAGCACCCTAGCAACCACCTCAAAGACTTCCATTGAAAAATATATGAAATGGATTTAAATGGATGAAAGCATCAAAGAGACACGCGAGTATGGCATTTTTGATATGGGCACACATGCAGTCTATTAGTTTAAGCCTGTCAGCTGCCAAGCCACTCCCTAGCAACCAAACAAAGTACCCTAGCAACTGATTAGCAAGACCTATATCTCTGCATCCGAACATCATACAGACATGGTTGTTGGGTCTTTTGACTCATGCCAGCAAACTGGACTTTCAACATGCTACACATGCTAGCGGTGAATAGCTACATGCTAATACTGATTAGCTAAGACCTAAAGTGGGCTGATATCAAGCTAAGAACCCTATATAACTCCATAGTAACTATCTGTGACAACTACCAACCACCAAGTAACACCCTAGCAACCACCCAAGTTACCATAGCAACCACCCTGGTTACCATAGCAACCGCCTAGCAACCACCTAAAACACCCTAGCAACCGCCTAGCAACTTCTTAGCAACCTCCCTAGGTACCTTAGCAACTGCCTAGCAACACCCTAGCAACCACCCCGGTTACCATAGCAACCGCCTAGCAACCACCCAGAACACCCTAGCAACCGCCTAGCAACACTGTGGTGACCACCCAAAGTACCTTAGCAACTGCCTAGCAACACCCTAGCAACCACCCTGGTTACCATAGCAACTGCCTAGTAACCACCCAGAACACCTTAGCAACCGCCTAGCTACTTCTTAGCAACCACCCCAAATACCTTAGCAACTGCCTAGCAACACCCTAGCAACCACCCCGGTTACCATAGCAACCGCCTAGCAACCACCTAAAACACCCTAGCAACCGCCTAGCAACTTCTTAGCAACCACCCTAGGTACCTTAGCAACAGCCTAGCAACACCCTAGCAACCACCCCGGTTACCATAGCAACCGCCTAGCAACCACCCAGAACACCCTAGCAACCGCCTAGCAACACTGTGGTGACCACCCAAAGTACCTTAGCAACTGCCTAGCAACACCCTAGCAACCACCCTGGTTACCATAGCAACTGCCTAGCAACCACCTAGTAACCACCCAGAACACCTTAGCAACCGCCTAGCTACATCTTAGCAACCACCCCAAATACCTTAGCAACTGCCTAGCAACACCCTAGCAACCACCCCGGTTACCATAGCAACCGCCTAGCAACCACCCAGAACACCTTAGCAACCGCCTAGCAACACTGTGGTGACCACCCAAAGTACCTTAGCAACTGCCTAGCAACCACCCAGAACATCCTAGCAACCGCCTAGCAACACTGTGGTGACCACCCAAAGTACCTTAGCAACTGCCTAGCAATACCCTAGCAACCACCCTGGTTACCATAGCAACCACCCAGAACACCTTAGCAACCGCCTAGCAACATCTTAGCAACCACCCCTATTACCTTAGCAACTGCCTAGCAAACGTCTAGCAACCACGCAGAACACCTTAGAAACTGCCTAGAAACACCCTAGCAACCGAGTGACGAATTTTGCCACTGCAAGCACCATTCACATTTCCTTCAGGAAATGTACGTTCTAGTTATTGGTGCTTGCCTAAGGCAAGCATCAATCTTACTATTGTGCCGGACAAAACTTCGGCGCGTAACTCGTCCCGCACCGTTTGTCCTAGACCCATGAATGAGGTGTCAAATCGACCGGCTCATTGAGGAGAGGTGTGCTATGACTTTTATAAGCGATCGGACCAACGACGTTCGTACAGCCGACGAAAAAAGCGGCGAAAAAAAGTCCCATTGACTTTGCATTGAAAAATAGATGAGATGGATTTAAGTGAATCAAAACATCATTGAGACACGCGATAATGGCATTTTTGATTTGGACACACATGCAGTCTATTAGTTTAAGCCTGTTAACTGCCTAGCCATGCCCTAGCAACCATTTAGAGCACCCTAGCAACAAAAGTCCCATTGACTTCCATTGAAATATAGATGAGATGGATTTAAATGAATCAGAACATCATAGAGACACGCAAGTATGGCATTTTTGATTTGGACACACATGCAGTCTATTAGTTTAAGCCTGTTAACTGCCTAGCCATTCCTTAGCAACCATTTAGTGCACCCTAGCAACCAAACCCAAAGAGAGATATTTTCAAACCTGAACATCATAGGGTTGGTTTTTATCATTCATACTGGCAGGCAGCCTTTGGAGGATCATCACTGGCAGCTGCCAAGCCACTCCCTAGCAACCAAACAAAGTACCCTAGCAACTGATTAGCAAGACCTATATCTCTGGATCAGAACATCGTACAGACATGGTTGTTGGGTATTTTGTCTCATGCTAGTAAACTGGACTTCCAACATGCTACACATGCTAGCGGTGAATAGCTACATGCTAATACTCATTAGCTAAGCGTTAAAGTGGGCTTAGAACATGCTAAGGACTCTATAAAAACTCCATAGTAACTATCTGTGACAACTACCAACCGCCTAGTAACATCCTAGCAACTGAGGGCCGAATTTTGCCACTGCAAGCACCAATCACATTTCCTTCAGGAAATGTACGTTCTAGTTATTATTATTCTTATTCCGGACAAAACTTCGGCGCGTAACTCGTCCCGCACCGTTTGTCCTAGACCCATGAATGAGGTGTCAAATCGACCGGCTTATTGAGGAGAGGTGTGCTATGACTTTTATAAGCGATCGTACCGACAACGTTCGTACAACGTTCGAAAAAGCGGCGAAAAAAGTCCCATTGACTTTACATTGAAAACTCGATGAAATGGATTTAAGTGAATCAAAACATCGTTGAGACACGCCACAATGGCATTTTTGATTTGGCCACACATGCACTCTATTAGTTTAAGCCTGTTAACGGCCTAACCATGCCCTAGCAACCATTTAGAGCACCCTAGCAACCAAAGTCCCATTGACTCCCATTGAAAAATATATGAAATGGATTTCAATGGATGAAAGCATCATAGAGACACGCAAGTATGGCATTTTTGATATGGGCACACATGCAGTCTATTAGTTAAAGCCTGTCAGCTGCCAAGCCACTCCCTAGCAACCAAACAAAGTACCCTAGCAACTGATTAGCAAGACCTATATCTCTGCATCCGAACATCGTACAGACATGGTTGTTGGGTCTTTTGACTCATGCTAGCAAACTGGACTTTGAAAATGCTACACATGCTAGCGGTGAATAGCTACATGCTAATACTGATTAGCTAAGACCTAAAGTGGGCTGACAACATGCTACGAAGCCTATATAACTCCATAGCAACTATCTGTGACAACTACCAACCACCCCGGTTACCATAGCAACCACCTAGCAACCACCCAGATCACCCTAGCAACTGCCTAGCAACACTGTGGTGACCACCCAAAGTACCTTAGCAACTGCCTAGCAACACCCTAGCAACCACCCTGGTTACCATAGCAACCACCTAGCAACCACCCAGAACACCTTAGCAACCGCCTAGCAACATCTTAGCAACCACCCCAAGTACCTTAGCAACTGCTTAGCAACACCCTAGCAACCCCCCCCGGTTACCATAGCAACCGCCTAGCAACCACCTAAAACACCCTAGCAACCGCCTAGCAACATCTTAGCAACCACCCTAGGTACCTTAGCAACTGCCTAGCAACACCCTAGCAACCACCCTGGTTACCATAGCAACCGCCTAGCAACCACCTAGCAACCACCCAGAACACCTTAGCAACCACCTAGCAACATCTTAGCAACCACCCCTATTACCTTAGCAACTGCCTAGCAACCGCCTAGCAACCACCCAGGTTACAATAGCAACCGCCTAGCAACCACCTAGCAACCACCCAGAACACCTTAGCAACTGCCTAGCAACCGTCTAGCAACCACGCAGAACACCTTAGAAACTGCCTAGAAACACCCTAGCAACCGAGTGACGAATTTTGCCACTGCAAGCACCATTCACATTTCCTTCAGGAAATGTACGTTCTAGTTAATGGTGCTTGCCTAAGGCAAGCATCATTCCTACTCTTCTGCATACTTATTATTATTATTATTATTATTATTATTCTTATTCCGGACAAAACTTCGGCGCGTAACTCGTCCCGCACCGTTTGTCCTAGACCCATGAATGAGGTGTCAAATCGACCGGCTTATTGAGGAGAGGTGTGCTATGACTTTTATAAGCGATCGTACCGACAACGTTCGTACAACGTTCGAAAAAGCGGCGAAAAAAGTCCCATTGACTTTACATTGAAAACTCGATGAAATGGATTTAAGTGAATCAAAACATCGTTGAGACACGCCACAATGGCATTTTTGATTTGGCCACACATGCACTCTATTAGTTTAAGCCTGTTAACGGCCTAACCATGCCCTAGCAACCATTTAGAGCACCCTAGCAACCAAAGTCCCATTGACTCCCATTGAAAAATATATGAAATGGATTTCAATGGATGAAAGCATCATAGAGACACGCAAGTATGGCATTTTTGATATGGGCACACATGCAGTCTATTAGTTAAAGCCTGTCAGCTGCCAAGCCACTCCCTAGCAACCAAACAAAGTACCCTAGCAACTGATTAGCAAGACCTATATCTCTGCATCCGAACATCGTACAGACATGGTTGTTGGGTCTTTTGACTCATGCTAGCAAACTGGACTTTGAAAATGCTACACATGCTAGCGGTGAATAGCTACATGCTAATACTGATTAGCTAAGACCTAAAGTGGGCTGACAACATGCTACGAAGCCTATATAACTCCATAGCAACTATCTGTGACAACTACCAACCACCCCGGTTACCATAGCAACCACCTAGCAACCACCCAGATCACCCTAGCAACTGCCTAGCAACACTGTGGTGACCACCCAAAGTACCTTAGCAACTGCCTAGCAACACCCTAGCAACCACCCTGGTTACCATAGCAACCACCTAGCAACCACCCAGAACACCTTAGCAACCGCCTAGCAACATCTTAGCAACCACCCCAAGTACCTTAGCAACTGCTTAGCAACACCCTAGCAACCCCCCCCGGTTACCATAGCAACCGCCTAGCAACCACCTAAAACACCCTAGCAACCGCCTAGCAACATCTTAGCAACCACCCTAGGTACCTTAGCAACTGCCTAGCAACACCCTAGCAACCACCCTGGTTACCATAGCAACCGCCTAGCAACCACCTAGCAACCACCCAGAACACCTTAGCAACCACCTAGCAACATCTTAGCAACCACCCATATTACCTTAGCAACTGCCTAGCAACCACCCAGGTTACAATAGCAACCGCCTAGCAACCACCCAGAACACCTTAGCAACTGCCTAGCAACCGTCTAGCAACCACGCAGAACACCTTAGAAACTGCCTAGAAACACCCTAGCAACCGAGTGACGAATTTTGCCACTGCAAGCACCATTCACATTTCCTTCAGGAAATGTACGTTCTAGTTATTGGTGCTTGCCTAAGGCAAGCATCAATCTTACTATTGTGCCGGACAAAACTTCGGCGCGTAACTCGTCCCGCACCGTTTGTCCTAGACCCATGAATGAGGTGTCAAATCGACCGGTTCATTGAGGAGAGGTGTGCTATGACTTTTATAAGCGATCGGACCAACGACGTTCGTACAGCGGACGAAAAAAGCGTCGAAAAAAAGTCCCATTGACTTTGCATTGAAAAATAGATGAGATGGATTTAAGTGAATCAAAACATCATTGAGACACGCGACAATGGCATTTTTGATTTGGACACACATGCAGTCTATTAGTTTAAGCCTGTTAACTGCCTAGCCATACCCTAGCAACCATTTAGAGCACCCTAGCAACAAAAGTCCCATTGACTTCCATTGAAATATAGATGAGATGGATTTAAATGAATCAAAACATCATAGAGACACACAAGTATGGCATTTTTTATATGGGCACACATGCAGTCTATTAGTTTAAGCCTGTTAACTGCCTAGCCATTCCCTAGCAACCATTTAGTGCACCCTAGCAACCAAACCCAAAGAGAGATATTTTCAAACCTGAACATCATAGGGTTGGTTTATATCATTTATACTGGAAGGCAGCCTTTGGAGGATCATCACTGGCAGCTGCCAAGCCACTCCCTAGCAACCAAACAAAGTACCCTAGCAACTGTTTAGCAAGACCTATATCTCTGCATAGGAACATCGTACAGACATGGTTGTTGGGTCTTTTGACTCATGCTAGCATACTGGACTTCCAACATGCTACACATGCTAGCAGTGAATAGCTACATGCTAATACTCAATAGCTAAGTGCTAAAGTGGGCTGAGAACATGCCAAGAACTCTATAAAAACTCCATAGAAACTATCTATGACAACTACCAACCGCCTAGTAACACCCTAGCAACCGAGGGCCGAATTTTGCCACTGCAAGCACCAATCACATTTCCTTCAGGAAATGTACGTTCTAGTTATTATTATTATTCTTCCGGACAAAACTTTGGCACGTAACTCGTCCCGCACCGTTTGTCCTAGCCCCATGAATGAGGTGTCAAATCGACCGGCTCATTGAGGAGAGGTGTGCTATGACTTTTATAAGCGATCGGACCGACAACGTTCGTACAGCGGACGAAAAAGCGGCAAAAAAAGTCCCATAGACTTTGCATTGAAAAATTCAAATTCACGAACATTCCGTGAATCTCAACTGTCACTTCTCACTCACAGACACACACGCAGGGCCTGAGGAACCCTTTGTCTCTCACTGTCTCTCACTCATTTGACATCTGATCAAGTAGCCAATCAGCAATGACCTAAAATCTTCATCATAGCCACACCATAGCAACCACTTAGAGCACCCTAGCAACCACCTCAAAGACTTTCATTAAAAAATAGATGAGATGGATTTAAATGAATCAGAACATCATAGAGACGCGTGAATATGGCTCTTTTGATTTGGGCACACATGCAGTCTATTAGTTTAAGCCTGTTAACGGCCTAGCCATGCCCTAGCAACCATTTAGAGCACCCTAGCAACCAAAGTCCCATTGACTTCCATTGAAAAATACATGAAATGGATTTAAATGGATGAAAGCATCATAGAGACACGCAAGTATGGCATTTTTGATATGGGCACACATGCAGTCTATTAGTTTAAGCCTGTCAGCTGCCAAGCCACTCCCTAACAACCAAACAAAGTACCCTAGCAACTGATTAGCAAGACCTATATCTCTGCATCAGAACATCGTACAGACATGGTTGTTGGGTCTTTTGACTCATGCTAGCAAACTGGACTTTCAACATGCTACACATGCTAGCGGTGAATAGCTACATGCTAATACTGATTAGCTAAGACCTAAAGAGGGCTGAGAACATGCTAAGAACCCTATATAACTCCATAGTAACCATCTGTGACAACTACCAACCACCAAGTAACACCCTAGCAACCACCCAGGTTAACATAGCAACCACCCTGGTTACCATAGCAACCGCCTAGCAACCACCCAGAACTCCTTAGCAACCGCCAAGCAACACTGTGGTGACCACCCAAAGTACCTTAGCAACTGCCTAGCAACACCCTAGCAACCACCCCGGTTACCATAGCAACCGCCTAGCAACCTCCCATAACACCCTAGCAACCGCCTAGCAACATCTTAGCAACCACCCCAAGTACCTTAGCAACTGCCTAGCAACACCCTAGCAACCACCCCGGTTACCATAGCAACCGCCTAGCAACCACCCAGAACACCCTAGCAACCGCCTAGCAACACTGTGGTGACCACCCAAAGTACCTTAGCAACTGCCTAGCAACACCCTAGCAACCACCCTGGTTACCATAGCAACCGCCTAGCAACCACCTAGCAACCACCCAGAACACCTTAGCAACCGCCTAGCAACATCTTAGCAACCACCCCTATTACCTTAGGAACTGCCTAGCAACCGTCTAGCAACCACGCAAAACACCTTACAAACTGCCTACAAACACCCTAGCAACCGAGTAACGAATTTTGCCACTGCAAGCACCATTCACATTTCCTTCAGGAAATGTACGTTCTAGTTATTATTATTCTTCTGACCGTGAAACCGTTGACTGTAACTCGTCCTAGAGCTTTAACTCTACAACCACCAAACTCGGATCAGACCTTCAGACTATTCTGAAGTTAGTTGCTATATCTTTTCAGACTGATCTGACTGCCGGTTTTCCTAAAAATCCTGATTAAAACTCGGAAAAATCCCATTGACTTTCATTGAAGGAATGTCAAAATGAGCCAACTACGGAAGCCCATTAGACTCAAAACTCTAAACTGAAATTGTATGTACTTTTTCTAAGCCATTTAAACTCATTGAAACTCAAACTCTTCTATCTATCTATCTATCTATCTATCTATCTATCTATCTATCTATCTATCTATCTATCTATCTATCTATCTATCTATCTATCTATCATCTGACTATTTCTATCTATCTATCTATCTATCTATCTATCTATCTGACTATTTCTATCTATCTATCTATCTATCTATCTATCTATCTATCTATCTATCTATCTATCTATCTATCTATCTATCTATCTATCTATCTATCTATCATCTGACCACATCTATCTATCTATCTATCTATCTATCATCTGACCACATCTATCTATCTATCTATCTATCTATCTATCTATCTATCTATCTATCTATCTATCTATCTATCTATCTATCTATCTATCGAACACAACTATCTATCTATCTATCTATCTATCTATCTATCTATCTATCTATCTATCTATCTATCTATCTATCGACCACAACTATCTATCTATCTATCGACCACATCTATCTATCTATCTATCTATCTATCTATCTATCTATCTATCTATCTATCTATCTATCTATCGACCACATCTATCTATCTATCTATCTATCTATCTATCTATCTATCTATCTATCTATCTATCGACCACAACTATCTATCCATCTATCTATCTATCTATCTATCTATCTATCTATCTATCTATCTATCTATCTATCATTTGACCACAACTATCTATCTATCTATCTATCTATCTATCTATCTATCTATCTATCTATCTATCTATCTTTCTATATATCTATCTATCTATCTATCTATCATTTGACCACATCTATCTATCTATCTATCTATCTATCTATCTATCTATCTATCTATCTATCTATCTATCTATCTATCTATCTATCTATCTATCTATCTATCTATCATCTGACCACAACTATCTATCTATCTATCTATCTATCTATCTATCTATCTATCTATCTATCTATCTATCTATCTATCTATCTATCTATCAACTGACCACAACTATCTATTTATCTATCTATCTATCTATCTATCTATCTATCTATCTATCTATCTATCTATCTATCTACCTATCTATCTATCTATCTATCTATCTATCTATCTATCTATCTATCTATCTATCTATCTATCTATCTATCGACCACAACTGCATAGCAACACCCTAGCAACCACTCAGAATACCTTAGCAACCGCATAGCAACACCCTAGCAACCACTCAGATTACCCTAGCAACCGCATAGCAACACCTTAGCAACCACCCTGATTACCCTAGCAACCGCATAGCAACACCTTAGAAACCACTCAGACTACCTTAGCAACCGCATAGCAACACCCTAGCAACCATTCAGATTACCCTAGCAACCGCATAGCAACACCCTAGCAACCACTCAGAATACCCTAGCAACCGCATAGCAACACCCTAGCAACCACTCAGATTACCCTAGCAACCGCATAGCAACACCTTAGCAACCACCCCGATTACCCTAGCAACCGCATAGCAACACCTTAGCAACCACCCCGATTACCCTAGCAACCGCATGTCAACACCTTAGCAACCACCCCGATTACCCTAGCAACCGCATAGCAACACCTTAGCAACCACTCAAATTACCCTAGCAACCGCATAGCAACACCTTAGCAGCAACTCCGATTACCCTAGCAACGGCATAGCAACACCCTAGCAACCACTCAGAATACCCTAGCAACCGTACAACAACACCTTAGCAACCATTCAAATTACCCTAGCAACAGCCTATCAACACCCTAGCAACCACCAGATTAACCTAGCAACCGCATAGCTGTCTATCTATCTTTCTCTTTGTCTGTCTATTAATCTATCTTACTATTTCTATCTATCTATCTATCTATCTATCTATCTATCTATCTATCTATCTATCTATCTATCTATCTATCTATCTATCTATCCTTTGACCACAACGATCTATCTATCATCTGACCACAACGATCTATCTATCTATCTATCTATCTATCTATCTATCTATCTATCTATCTATCTATCTATCTATCTATCTATCTATCTATCTATCTATCTATCTATCTATCATCTGACCACAACTATCTATCTATCTATCTATCTATCTATCTATCTATCTATCTATCTATCTATCTATCTATCCATCATTTGACCACATCTATCTATCTATCTATCTATCTATCTATCTATCTATCTATCTATCTATCTATCTATCTATCTATCTATCAAAACTTCTAAAGTAAAACTTAAACTATTTCAAACTTTAAGCTTTTAAAACTACTTCAAACTTTCTGACTGGGCTTTTTCAAGCCAACTTAAAATTCGTTTCAACGAATTTTTTCTATCTAGTTATTATTATTCTGTTACCCAAATTCTGACTGCTACTCCTCCTACAGCTTTAATGCCCCAAGCCCCAAACTTGCCACAGACGTGGGCCCTGCTTTGAATTTAGTTGCTATGTCTTTTCACAGCAATCATGTGCCCATAACTCGAGATATTAATTTTTTTGATAATAACTATTTTTTTTTGGCCATTGAAATGCATTGAAAAAACAAAAATGCCCCCTCTAGAGGTGCAGTACCGTCCTTTAGAGGGAGCCACAATCCCATTTTCAGCTGAATAAAATAAAACAGAATAGAATATAACACGGTCTCGTGGCTCCATCTAGTGGACAGACACGTGAATGACATTACTTCTGTTCACTGATAGAAGAACACGCCCAGTTTCATGTTACAGACACGGAGAGAGACGGACCTGACTTTCACTTTACAATTCAGGACATTTCGTCTTGTATATGTGTTAATTCATTCAAACATTCCAGCGATTAAACAAGATTTAATCACAAGAAAGTATTAAAATGCTTCCTATACAGTTTAGAACTTGGTCTGTGACAATTGCAAACGCGCCGCGTCCACAGCGATCTTCCCGAGGCTCGTTAATTCTCGCGTCTGTCAGCTCTCCTTTCAATTTCATATTCTTTTACTTTCGTTGTTTGAATGATTTTCTGTATGACTGTGTTAATGTGTTGACGATGTGTGGCATCTGTTTAAACTTCATTTCCTAACGCTTAAACAAAGACCCGCGCGTCATTTCTCTGAAAGCAACAGCCGTGCGTCATTTCTCTGAAAGCAGTCATCAAGTCAAGTCAAAGTCAAAGTCAGCTTTATTGTCAATTCTACCATATATACAGCACGTACATACAGAGAATTGAAATTCTGTTACCCTCAGACCCTCGTTTCATACAGATAACATAACAATAACAACAACAACAGTGCAATAACAACATACAACATAACAGTAGCAGCAACAACAGAACAAGAATTAGGTAAATGGTAAAGTGACGTGTGGATAAAGTGCAAAGGAGATAGTGCAAACCATTTGAATAGACAGTGCATTTTTAAGAGCCTTAATAATATGAATGTATGAGTCCGATGCTTAAGGAGACATCGAATATGAGGTAGATGAATGGAATGGAATGGTCAGGTGCATGGGGGGGGGGGGGGGTGTCACAGATGTCAGGTGTTTGGGGCAGAAGAGGGGATAGGGGGCAGAGACGGGAGGGAGTTCAGCGCCCTGACAGCTTGGTGTATGAAGCTGTACTTCAGTCTGCTTGTCCGAGCCTGGAGACTGCGTAGTCTCCTCCCTGATGGCAGCAAACTGAAGAGGCTGTGTGATGGGTGGGTGGGGTCACCAGCAATGTCCTTGAGGGAGGGGAGAGAGACACCAACGATCTTCTCAGCTGCTCTCACTATGCGCTGAAGCGTCTTTCGGCAGGACGCGTTGCAGGCGCCATACCACACAGTGATGCAGCTGGTCAGGATGCTCTCGATGGTGCCTCTGTAGAAGGTGCACATAATGGGGGCTAGAGCTCTGGCTCTTCTCAGTTTGCGGAGAAAGTAGAGCCGCTGGTGTGCTTTCTTGGTCAGAGCTGTGGTGTTGGCGGTCCAGGAGAGGTCTTCTTTGATGAGTACACCCAGGAATTTGGTGCTCCTCACTCTTTCCACGGTCGCACCGTTGATGGTCAGAGGAGCGTGCTGAGTGTTCTTTCTCCTGAAGTCAACAACAATCTCCTTTGTCTTCTCCACATTCAGAGAGAGATTGTTGTCACCGCACCACCTGACCAGGCAGTTCACCTCGCTCCTGAAGTTAGTCTCATCACCGTTGCTAATGAGACCAACTACAGTCGTGTCATCCGCAAATTTGATGAAGAGGTTGCTGTTGTGTGTCGGTGTGCAGTCATGGGTCAACAGCGTGAAGAGGAGGGGGCTCAACACACATCCTTGAGGGGCTCCAGTGTTCATGATGATGGTGTTGGATGTGTTACCACCGACCCGTACTGCCTGAGGTCTCCCAGTCAGGAAGTCCAGCAACCAGTTGCACAGCGATGTGTTGAGTCCCAGCTGAAACAGCTTTTGGGTGAGCTGTTGAGGGATGATTGTGTTGAATGCTGAACTAAAGTCTATGAACAGCATTCTGACATAAGTGTCTTTTTTGTCCTGATGAGTAAGTGCAGAGTGGACAGTAGTGGCGATGGCGTCATCGGTCGAGCGGTTTGACCGATATGCAAACTGGTAGGGGTCCAGGGAGGGGGGGAGGACAGACTTGATGTGATGCATGACTAGCCGCTCAAAGCACTTCATAAGGATGGGAGTAAGTGCCACTGGGCGGTAGTCGTTGAGGCAGGATGGAGATGATTTCTTCGGGACTGGAATGATGGTGGTTGCTTTGAAGCATGTGGGGACAACAGCTTGACTCAGTGAGATGTTGAAGATGTCTGTGAAGACATCAGTGAGTTCCGCTGCACAGTCTCTCAATACACGTCCAGGAATGTTGTCCGGACCTGGAGCTTTGCGTGCGTTGACCCTGCAGAGGGATCTTCTCACGCTGTCTGTGGACAGTGTCAACATCTGGTCGTCGGTGGGAGGTGGAGTCTTCTGTGCAGTGGTGCTGTTGTGCGCCTCAAAGCGAGCAAAGAAAGTGTTCAGCTCATTCAGCAGGGGGGTGGTGCTGTCGCAGGTCTGTGCTGGGGGATTGTAGTCCGTAAGGGTCTGAATCCCCTGCCACAGGCTCCTGGTATCTCTGCTGTCGCTGAACCGATGGGCTATCCTCCTGGAGTACTGTCTTTTAGCCTTCCTGATGCCGCGTGACAGGTTGGCCCTAGCTGTCCTCAGGCCCGTCTCATCTCCAGCTTTGAAGGCAGCGTTGCGCATCTTCAGAAGCCTGTAGACTTCTCCTGTCAGCCACGGTTTTTGGTTGGGCCAGACGGTGATGGTCTTTGTGACTGTAACATCCTCAATGCACTTGGTGATGTAGGAAGTGACAGTCTCTGAGTACTCCTGGAGGTCTGTGGTGTTGTTATATGTGGCGGCCTGTTTAAACATGTCCCAGTCAGTGGTGTCGAAGCAGTCTTGAAGTGCTTCTGACGACCCTTCTGGCCAGACTTGAATTGGTTTCTGAACCGGTTTGGTGACTTTTACGAGTGGTCTGTATGCTGGCATTAGCATAACAGTGATGTGATCTGAAGCACCAAGGTGGGGGAGGGGAAGGGCTTTGTAAGCTCCTCTCTGTGTGGTGTAAACAAGGTCCAGGGTGTTGTTTCCACGTGTAGGGAAGTCAATGTGTTGATGAATTTTTGGAAACACTCTCTTTAAATCTGCATGATTGAAATCCCCAGCCAAGATGAGAAAAGCATCTGGTTGGGCTGTCTGCTGCTCACTGATGTGCTGGTAAAGTTCATTCAGGGCCTCGCTCCTGTTGTTGTTGTTGGAGCTGGGGGGGATGTATACAGCAGCAATTATTATAGCTGTATATTCCCGCGGCAGATAAAACGGCCGACACTTAATAATCATAAACTCCAGCAGGGGTGAGCAGTGTTTGCAGACCACAACAGTGTCGCGGCACCACGCATCATTGGTGTAAACACAAAGTCCGCCGCCGCGGGTCTTACCTCCCTCGACGAGCACTCTGTCCGCTCGATGGCATGTTAGCTGGTCGAGTTGGATGGCGTGGTCTGGAATGTTGTTGTTGAGCCATGTTTCCGTAAACACAAAAACGCAACAATCCCTTACAGTCCTCTGGGTTGAGCAAAGAAGTCGGAGATCATCCAATTTGTTATCCAGCGAGCGTACGTTAGCCAGAACGATGGTGGGGATAGCTGGCTTGTGTGGGTTAGACGCTAGCCTGACCCGGATACCTCCGCGCTTCCCCCTCTTCTGTTTCCTCTCACACCGCTTGTGGCGTCTCCACTGTGGGCGAGGTGCAGTAGTGGGGGTCGGTGATGGAGTGGGCCTCCGGAGAAGACCATGGTCCCGCAGCTCTTGTATGAGCGCTGAATTTGGATTGAGGACTGCAGTCTTTCCAACCCCGAGCAGAAACTCACGTCTGTAACTGCGTTTACAGACAGATGTACGCAATGAGTACGTACAAACACTGTGACTTACACGATAAAAAACATGAAAACACTGATCCGTCGGGAGAGAGAGAAGCCGCTGCGTGTGCACGCGCCGCCATATCGCAAGTCATCACGAAATCATGAAAGATCCTGATTTCTAAGGGTTTTTAAACCTTCATAAATAAAATAATCAAGCGATTACACAAGATTTAATCACAAGAAAGTATTAAAAGGCTTCATTTACACATATTCAGCAGTGTTTTTGATATGCCTGCATTGGCGCCGTTGTATGTGAACTGAGCTGAGCCGGACGATTACGTCACTGTTTTCTGCAGTGCTGGTATACATAAATGAACTAGAATAATAACTATTGATCTTTGCAATGGAATCAATCAATAATATATACAATAAGCTGGACAATGACACCATTTTCTTTGGGAGCTGCTGTTCAGCCGAAATTATTGCCAATTATTAATGTAAAACTGCTTTGCCACAATTTGCTTTGTAAAAAGCATTATATGAATAAAGGTGACTTGACTTGACAATTCACAATCCCGAAGCTCTCACTTAAAAGGGCAATGCCTCTTAAAGCGCCAATAACTTAGACGCTTTAATCTTCTGAATGCATCGTGAGTGTGTATGCACTTTCCCCCTGGTTGCACTTCAAGGCTTTCCCAAGCCAACATCAAAGTTTGTTCTACGAACTTTAGGTTCTAGTTTCATCTGTTACTGTTTAGCTATTGAAACAAATGTAAATGGATATTTATTTAATAATGTTGTTATTCATAATTGTTATTTGTTTATTTCATAACCACACTCTTGAAAAGACTGTATGCCCATGCCTACTGCATTTTATTGAGTACTGAGCGGCACCCAGGAGTGATTGCCACACAACAGTAGATCCAGCAAGAGAAGTTAAATACAGTCCTTTTAAGTTTCCCCAACAGTGTAGCCTTCCATGTTCCCGTGGTCTGTGTCCGGCTCCTGCGTCAGCATTACATGTATGTGTCGTGCTGCTCACGTGTTCAGCGTCAGCAAGGACTGAGCTGACGTTCGGACGCCTGCACTGCATTCACCATGTCAATTGCGTATCACATCAGTTAAATAAAGTCGTTATTTTTGTTTTGTTTTTCCACACAAAAAGTATTCTCGTCGCTTCATAACATTAAAGCGGAACCACTGTAGTCATATCAACTATTTTAACGATGTCTTTAATACCTTTCTGAACCTCAAAAGGTGCAATGATGTTGCTGCCTATGTGTGGTTCAGGAACCATCATATTTCATCAAAAATATATCTTAATTAAAGATGAACAAAGGTCTTACAGGTTGGGGACGACATGTCCCAAAGGTTAAGTACTTACAAGGATTGATCACCCAAACATTAAAATTATCCAATGATTTACTCACCCTCAAGCCATCCTAGGTGTATCTGAATATCTTCTTTAAGATGAACACAATCAGAGAAACATTTTAAAAACATCCTAGCTCTCCAAAGATTTATAATGGTAGTGAATGGTGGGCCTGTTTTAACAAAAATAAATGCATCCATCTATCATAAATATAATCCATTTGGGTCCAGGGGGTTAATAAAGGCTTTCTGAAGTGAAGCGATGAGTTTTTGTAAGACAAATATCTATATTGAAACCTTTGTAATCTAAAATCACTAGCTTAGTTATATCTCTGTTTGTCTGAAAGAAGATTGTCATACACACCTAAGATGACTTGAGGGTGAGTAAATCATGGCAGAATTTTCATTTTTGGATGACCCTTTCAGAAATTTTGTAAATGCGGTTGTCACTACCTGAGTTGATTCATTAGTAGAACGCGGTTGCCATTGCCAGAGATGACTGCCAGAATAAAGTCATTTAGTATATTGCAGCATCTGGACTGGATCTGTGATGATCGATTCATTTTTAGTTTTTAGGAAAAGCTTTTATCCATCTGAACTACATAGCTAGTTGGCTTTGTGGGCACGTGTCGATGTTAAATAGACTTCTACCTCGAAGTCTGTTTTACTTCAAAAAGATTGAAATCAACTCAGATTAAATTCCCCCGCACCAGCCAAAGCTTGTGGGGCAAGATTTCTAAAAAGCCTTTCTTTGTATTGATCTGAAGTAATATTCTAATTTTCTGAGATACTGAATTTGGGATTTTCCTTAGTTGTCAGTTATAATCATCAAAATGAAAAGAAATAAAAATTTGAAATATATCAGTCTGTGTGTAATGAATGAATATAAATGTGCAAGTTTCTCTTTCGAATGGAATTAGTGAAATAAATCAACTTTTTGATAATATTCTAATTATATGACCAGCACCTGAAGTAAACCCATTGTATTCACGCTTAATTGTCTCTGATTGAAGCTCGTACATGAACCTTGTCCCTTTAACGCTTTGATTTCGCTAGCTAAATGCTTTTGTGAGTGCGAGGATAGGAGAATTATTTGTGGCCAGAAGAAAAACTTCTTTTCTAGAACTGATAAGAAAATCAGACTTTTAGTTTTGCTGCACAAAACAGACCAGTCTTAATTAAAACTAAAACCATACATATCCATAATTAATTATAAATTGCTGTAATTGATTATCCATACAGTTGTGTTCAAAATTATTCAACCCCCACTGAAATTGATTGTTTTGGCCGGTTTGACATTGATTTTGATCATTCAGTCATCCTGCTTACAATTAAATCAAAGAGGCACGTGTAGGTCAGACAAATATAACATAACATTTATAATGAAATAACCACAAATGTCTTTTCTCTGCTCACATCATTATCAGTTTTATTCAACCCCCAAGTGACATTCAATCTTAATACTTAGTACAACATCCTTTTACAGTTATAACAGCTTTTAAACGTGAAGCATAGCTTGACACAAGTGTCTTGCAGCGAGCTACGGGTATCTTCGCCCATTCATCATGGGCAAAAGCCTCCAGTTCAGTCACATTCTTAGGCTTGCGCACTGCAACTGCTTTCTTTAAGTCCCACCAGAGGTTCTCAATCGGATTTAAGTCTGGTGACTGCGATGGCCATTTCAAAATGTTCCAGCCTTTAATCTGCAACCATGCTCTAGTGGACTTGGAGGTATGCTTGGGATCATTGTCCTGTTGAAAGGTCCAACGTCTCCCAAGCCTCAGGTTTGTGACGGACTGCATCACATTGTCCTCCAATATCTCCTGGTACTGAAGAGAATTCATGGTACCTTGCACACGCTGAAGCTTCCCAGTACCTGCAGAAGCAAAACAGCCCCAAAGCATGATTGACCCCCCGCCATGCTTCACAGTAGGCAAGGTGTTCTTTTCTTCATAGGCCTTGTTCTTCCTCCTCCAAACATAGCGTTGATCCATGGGCCCAAACAGTTCTAATTTTGTTTCATCAGTCCACAGAACACTATCCCAAAACTTCTGTGGTTTGTCCACATGACTTTTGGCATACTGCAGTCGACTCTTCTTATTCTTTGGAGACAGCAAGGGGGTGCGCCTGGGAGTTCTGGCATGGAGGCCTTCATTACGCAGGGTGCGCCGTATTGTCTGAGCAGAAACTTCAGTACCTACATCTGACAAATCTTTTCTCGGTTCCTCAGCAGTCACACGGGGACTTTTCTCCACTCTACGCTTCAGGTAGCGCACAGCAGTCGAAGTCAGCATCTTCTTTCTGCCACGACCAGGTAGCGTTTCAACAGTGCCCTTTGCCTTGAATTTGCGAATGATGCTTCCTATGGTGTCTCTTGGTATGTTTAACATCTTTGCAATCTTCTTATAGCCATTGCCCTTCCTGTGAAGAGTAATCACCTCTTCTCTTGACTTCACCATGTTTGTAACCACACCAGTAAATGTCTAGAAGGAGCTGAGTATCACAGTCATTTTAAAGCTGCCTAATTGGTGCTTATTAGGCTTTATTGCTGCTCCCTGACATCCACAGGTGCTTTCAATACCTGATTGAAAACACTTCAATGGACCTCTGTTCTTCAGAGTGGTAGTCTTTAAGGGGTTGAATAATTGTGTCAATGAAGAATTCACAAAAGAAACATTTACTACTGTATTACAAAACCAATTGATGTCATTTTAGTTGCATATGCTTCTTTAAGAAGTCCTTGTAGGATTTCATTCTGAATTCAATTACAAATGTACTCTAAATTCTCTAAAACCATTTACAGCATTGGGGGGTTGAATAATTTTGAACACAACTGTAAATACCTAATTCCCTTCATGGTTGATTTATATTCATAATTAATGATAACACGTTATGATTCAGTTATAAAGATATTTCATCCATTAGAGCAAATTCTCTACAATATATAGTACAGCTTATGCAGTGGAATAATGGGATATGATTTCACACTACTATCTGGGCTGAAGTGTCAGGCCCAATAGTCAAGTCAAGTCATCTTTATTTATATAGCGCTTTTTACAATGCAAATTGTGGCAAAGCAGCTTTACATTAATAAGAAAATGGTGTCATTGTGCAGCTTATTCTATATATTATTGATTCATTCCGTTGCAAATATCAATAGTTATTAGTCTAGTTAATTTATGTATATCAACACTGCAGAAAACAGTGACGTAATCGTCCGGCTCAGCTCAGTTTGTATACAACGGCGCCAATGCAGGCATATCAAAAACACTGCTGAATATCAAGCAAGTGTCCCCAACTTAAGCAAGCCAAAGGCAACGGTGGCAAGGAACCAAAACTCCAACAAATGGAGAAAAAAACCTCGGGAGAAACCAGGCTTAGTCGGGGGGCCAGTTCTCCTCTGGCCAACAGTGAACACTTGTCCGATACTCAGGCAGAGTTACGGGTCATTAAACCGATTTGGAATCGCAACAGTCAAAATATTTAATCTAGTTCCATCTAGTTTAAGATCTTATCTCAATACATTCTGATCTAGCGATCACTTTTCTCTAAGTCGAGTTAGTACCGCTTTTCTCTGATTGGATATCTTTAAGGAGCCGATCCTGCAGGGAAATGCGGTCCAGGAGGCTCTGCAGTTCTGAGTTTCTGCTTTGCTTCAGTGCTTTCATCTGCTCCTTGTGCTGCTGCAGTGTCCTCCTCATCCTCCTCTCACTGGATTTGTGCTCATGCACCTCCTCGCACAGCCACTGGAGCTTTGTCTGAACACACACAGAGACAATACATATACACATCTGCAACACAATAATACGTACAACTGCATTACAAGAAATATAAGAACTTCTGAAATAGGAATGTGTCTCTGCAACTTCCTCATGATACACATCACAACTCGTGACATAATAACGACTTTTCATAAAAACAAGTTGGCAAATGCCAGCTCAAAACCCTCTGGGGCCGAATTCACAAAATAGTCTTAAGAATGAAATACTTAATAACTTTCAAATCCTTCTTATTTTCAAACTTGAGAAAAAAGACAAGAATATTTTGTATTGTATTTGTATTTGTACTTCTCTTAAGAATGTTCTTATTTTTTTTCTTAAGATTGTTCTTAAGATCAAATCTAAGAATTATTCATATTCCCGAAACGAATGTTCTTAAAAATCATTGTAAATAACTTCTTAAAGTTAGGATAACCTACAGCATTACAACATAACACTAGCTAGCCAAATTCAACAATTGTTACTAGTGCCATGAATGTGGACGAGCACTCTGAAGTCTCAAATGACACTAATTGATCATCAAACTAATAATCAAGCTCTGAAGTTTTAGCTATTCCTCTTAGGGTGTTCATGCTATTGCCACCAAACTTTCTGAATATGATGACAACATATTGAAAATGCTAAATTGCAAAAAATTATAGTATATCTCGAATGGTGTTGCCATGGCGAAGAGGTTTAAAGTAAGAAAGAAATATTGTCATATTTGAATGAGCACTAGAGGGCAGCATATACCTATTTTTAAGGTTTTAACAATACTTAAAAAAAAATAAGTCTCATATCTTGTAAAGTCATTGTTTGACTTTAAATTAAGATTGTACGTTTGGTAAATGGTATGTTTGGTCTGGATGAATTTAAAATGAAAATACAATTTTCAAATCAATATAGGGGTATAGGGGTAGTCGTGGCCTAGTGGTGAGGGAGTTGGGTTTGTAATCTGAAGGTTGCAGGTTCGATTGCCACGCCGGTAGGAATTGAAAGTGGGGATTGTGAGTGAACAGCACTCTCTCCACCTTCAATACCATGACTAAAATGCCCTTTTAGCAAGACACCTGACCCCTAATTGCTCCCCTTGTAAGTCGCTTTGGATAAAAGCGTCTGCTAAATGATGAAAAATGAAATATATTTGTTTTCTTTCAAATGTATTTTGAGATTAATTCATGACACTAAACAATATTCTCCTTTGAATTATAGACTGTTTATTTCTATATACAATAATACTAACATTGAATAAGAAATTCAAACGTTTTATTTAATCGATGTAGTATGTGTAACTTAAAAATAAGCAGATTAACTATCTGTTTGAGGACAATATATATATATTTTTTTAAATATATAGTAACCAAAAGATGGCACAATAGGGTTGTTTTAAAGTACAATATTTTGTATTATAAGGAATTTTTTTTCCATACTCTATTAGCATGTACATTTTGTTAATAATTTAGACTACATTTTGCCACGTGTAGATTTTAGTTTTTGTTTAAAATGTTGTTAAATCTTCTGAATCTCTGTCTCACTGTACTTACCACCCCCATTCCCTCAGTCCCACTCACTCTTTCTTACTCTGTGTGTGTGTGTGTGTGTGTGTTTATTTGTTGGTCACTGATAACATAGTTTTACATACCGGTAATCAGTTTGATAATTGTGTTTTTTTATATTTTAGTTAACCTAAGATAAATACTGATGTACTTATAAAAATTTTGAACTGCTAATAATAACTTCACACTCATTTGAAATTAAACTATGACACTATATCACTATCTGGACAGGACTAATTTTCTAAATGATTTTTGAGTTTCAATTCTTAGCACCCAACATCTGTGATTTCATGTGCTGATTTAGGTCCCAATCACAATGAACATTTTTAATTTCTGAAAAATCCTTTTTTGATTTTAGAAAAAATATGCACTGCGCTGTGGTTTTGTTGCTAGGCAACCACTGAATCAGCTGTCCTCTCAGTGTAATCCTATTACCAAAATAATCATTAGTGACAGCCTAACATAAAATACCCTCAAAATTTATATTATAATCAAAAAATATTACTGAACAAAAATATATTATACTGGTTTTCCTGAAAAACAAAAAAGTTACATTTCACGGCTTCAGTCACTTTTGACCGCAAAGGAGCCAAGTGTGACCCCTTAAACAAAGAGGAACAGAGGTTTAAAAATGTGTGCTTATTAAGATTACCTGCGTGATTCAACTGTATGAAATATGATCAACAACTATTATAAAGATAAAAATACTATTTTTAAAGAAATGTCTTTTAAAGAACATTGTAGTAATGCATTAAATCCATTACAACTCAACAAAATTCATTAAAAATGACTTTACTGTAGCTTTCATATTTTCAATCAATGTTGGATAGTGTCATGTTAACGTCTCAAGTCTGACTTCCCCTCCACTACCAAATCAGACAGTGTTTTAAAATGGTTCGACATCTATAACAGCCAACCCCAGCATTGTTCTATGAATTATCATAGGCAGATGGAACAATTCATTTGACAGTTATACAGAACAAATTCTATAACTAATTCTGAAACAAAATTAAAGCTACATTTTTTTTTACTCATTTTACAAAGATACAAAGAAACACGTTTTTATAATATTCGCAGTACTATATCAACCCTGATGCACACAAATATTAAATATTTATATTTAATAATAGATTAAAATGTATCTATAAAAATATGCCTATATTAGCACAGCCGTACTCTGAAAAACCACAAACTGCCCACGAACATTACTTTAAAGACCCCATGAAAACAACTTTTGGGCATGTAAATTAGCTTTGAAGTCATCTATATGCAGTTACTGTACTCCTCATGTCTGCAGCATTGACTTCTTTCACCTATACACAACTGTAAAACTTACAATGGTGCTAAAGCAGGGCCTTTGATGACCAATCCTTTTTCAATAAAACAAATGTCAAGACAGGAAGGAAGACTCTGTTTGTCATTGTTTCTCTGCAAGCCATTTCATGGGGTCTTTAAATGTATTGATGTATACATCAGACACACCACTAAAGACAAAAAGCAACAAACAACTACACATGGATTTAAATGTGTTAAAATACACATTTTGGAAATAAAACCTGATAAAACATGACATTAAGTCCCTGAGAGCTGGAGGATGTTTCCATCAGTCTATCTGAGACAGTAAAGAACAACAGCTGTGTTAAGATGAATGACATCAGCTTGAGAAATTATCATCAAAAGATGGGCTAAACAATTTACCTTAACCTCAGCAAGCCAGCGATGGGAATCCTTTTGCATTCCTGGAGTCAGAGTAATGGCCTACAATATGACATACACACATGGCATGATGTCATGTTAGCTGTTTTGCTATACAAATTACACATGAAAGTCATAAAAGCAGAAACTGTTGTATAATGAGGCACTTTGTTAAATTGTACATCTCTGAGTAAGTTGAGAGGGAACAGCATTGTGAATTGTTCAGGGTGAGCTTTCTCTGATGCATTCTGAGATGGTGACAGTCTACTGGAGGATTGTAAAACTCCCAGGACTTGAGCCCCATGGAAAAATGCATCATAGACACTCATAAACAAAAAAAAAACAAGCACATTTACAAATGTCTGATTTAGAGCAACGTCGTATGCCTCTAGAAGGTGCGATCACAGGAGGGGGCTCTGCCACCTTAAAAAAAAAAAAAAAAAAGCAAGTATGTGGAGGTGGATTGTGTTCCCTGACAGCTCTCGCCTGTCATGATCAACGATGTTTGAACACCGCCATGCCGCTTTAGACTGCTGACACAAACACATGATGGGGGAATTGAGGCCATTTTGTCACTTTTTTCTTGACTCAAAGGGGCAGCCAGCAGAAGATAAAAAGATGTGAACGATATAGAAAAAAACCGCTAAAGACTGGAATATAACACGGATGTCGACAGCTTGAGCTGTGAGCAAAGAAACTGCACGTAAAGCTTTGAGAAACAAGCACAGACAACCTGCAAGTAGCAGAGTTCTGTTCATTCTGTTCACTTAGCACCATCAGATCTCATCTTTATTAATATATACATGCACAAAAAAATTGGTTCTTCAGCAGTTCTTTGGCGTGGTTGAGGAGCTATATAGCCCAACTGCTTTACAAAGAAACCATTAAGCCCTTGTATAGTTCTTTAAAGGCTCTTCAACTACCTCTAAGTCTCTTAGTTTAGTCGGGTCAAGGATAAAAAACAACAATTAAACACACTGTAAAAAAAAAAAAAAAAAAACCTTTAAAAAAAACAGTGACACGCATGGCAGCACAGGGAGCCAAACATTTACCTTTAATGAAATAACGGTTAAAGATAGTTAGAAAAAGAAACATTAAGGTAAAATGTCCTAATTCATGTCAAACTTTTTTAACAAAAACAGTTCCTTTACAGGCATTTCCTGGATTAATATTGTGAAACATTCTCTTTAAAACTCTTGCAGTTGACCATTAGCATCAGCAACTGCACAGATACTGCTTTTAAATAAAGAAACATGCAGCATAACATCATCATTTCTTCTTGTGGACTGAAGCACAAGCTCTGCAGCACAAAGGTTGCTTGTAATCGTAAAGTATCAACTGTAAGTGCTATATAATACTTATCTTTAAAGGTTCTATACATGACCTTTGTCGAATAGTGCTATGTAGAACCATAAGAGTCTCATGTGGGGGCCTTGGGGGCAAAACGGTTGAGAACCATGTTATCTTCAGGAAATACACTGTACACTTTAAAAAAACAACCACAAAATCAACCACAAAATCAACCACAGGCACCTGATTTGGCACCTAAGCTCTGGAACAATCTTCCTAGCATTGTTCAGGAAGCGCAAACACTGCATCTATTTAACCTGGCATACACATGACGCATTATCAATTTATGTTTTCATATCCATTGAAGGATTGTTAGGCTGCATAGATTAAGTCAGCCGGAACCGGGAACACATCCCATAACACAAGATGTCCTCATTACATCGGAAGAAGAAAGGCGTCCATGCTAATTTTAGCCTCTCTTCTTATCCTGAGGTTTACCGTAATTAGACGGATTCTGGCCGTATCCAGGTCAGATGGAGGACCTGCTCCTATACACGACCACAACGCAGCCCTGAAGTGTGAGCAAAGACTGTGTCAACTAGATCATCCCTTATGAAGGCTTTTCCGACATGATCTGACAGATCCCTGACAAACCGTCCCATACCGGAGTGATGAAAACGATCTTCAACTAGATGGAACTGGATTCAACATTTTCACTGTTGCGATCCCAAATCGGACTTATAACCTGTAACTCTGCCTGAATCAATCAAGCACTGTTCGCTGTTGGCCCCATGACAAAGCCTGGTTTCTCCCAAGGTTTGTTTCTCCATTTTTATCACACTTGACTTGATATTCAACATTTTAATCTGCCTGCATTTACATCATTGTGTGCGAACTGAACTGAGCTGGACGATTACATCACTGTTTTCTCCAGTGCTGATACACAGATAAATTTACTAAATTAATAACTACGGATTTTTTACAATGGAATGAATCAATAATGAATTTATTTAAGCTGGAAAATGACACCATTTTCTTTGGGAGCTGCTGTGCAGCCAAAAATTATTTGCCAACTATTACTGTAAAGCTGCTTTGACACAATTTACATTGTAAAAAGTGCTTTATAAATAAAGGTGACTTGACTTGACTATACAGTATTTTTCTGTTTTTCAAAATTACATACAACTAAAAGAAGCATTTACCTCTATAACGATGACTGCAAACTTTATTATTTTCAATAAAACATCAACATCTAAACCTCTGTTAATTCTCATTAAGAAGTTTCATATTAGAGAAATAAAGTAAACAGAAATAAAATGGAATGTAATAATTGAGAGATCTGTTAGTGTTTAATATAATGTTGCTGCCAGTTATGTGTTTTCAGCTCTTAAATAAGGAGATTTTACTTTAATTTAAAGGTTTTCGTTTGGCGTCCTGTGTTGCCACTTAACTGACTTTTCTTTTCTTTACAGTGAAGGTGTTCAATCTTAATAACTCAGGAAATGAAAATAACAGTTTTCAGCTTATTTAAATAGAGGAGATTTTACTTCAATTTTATAGTTTGTTTGGCAGTCGTTTCTACCAGTCATTTGACCATTTTATCATATAACTGTTTTGTTATTGTATTAACTACAATACATTTGTATGTCATTTAAGAAAACCAAAAATACTGTATAAAAATAGTGAATTATTGTAATTTGTCATTAATGTAATACTTAAAATAACAGCCAAGTTGATAATTTAGAGATCATTTTCCAGGGTTTATCCGATACTCCTCGTGAACACCGGACCAAGCTCAGGGCAGCAGAAAGGAAATGGCGCAAATCAGAAGACCCATCTGACCTAGGTACTTACCAGTAAAACCTCATATTTCCACAACAAGATCAACAGCGCTGCGAACTCACGTTCACTTTTCAAGACTTTCAAGTCAAGTCAAGTCAAGTCAAGTCATCTTTATTTATATAGCGCTTTTTACAATGCAAATTGTGGCAAAGCAGCTTTACATTAATAAGAAAATGGTGTCATTGTCCAGCTTATTCTATATATTATTAATTCATTCCATTCAACTATCTCCTCTGTCCCCCTCCACCACCACAGACCACCTCTTTAACTGCTGATGAATTCGCTAATTTCTTCACTGACAAGACATCTACCATCAGCAGTCAGTTCTCAGATCCACACATACAGGAACTCGGGACATCCACATCCACTAATATCCACAATATTCAAGAGACAGCTGAAAACTCATCTCTTTCGTGAGGACTTGGATCCATCCTAAAAAAAACAAACTGTCCTATCGTTGCTCTAATCCCTCCTTATTCTAGCTTATGCTACTCTGAACAATGTCTGAAATTTGCTTTGTGAGCACTTCCTGTGTCTCTTTTGAATAAAAGAGTCTGCCAAATGAATAAATGTAATGCAAATATACATATATATATATATATATATATATATATATATATATATATATATATATACAGGTGCTGGTCATATAATTACAATATCATCAAAAAGTTGATTTATTTCACTAATTCCATTCAAAAGTGAAACTTGTATTTTATATTCATTCATTACACACAGACTGATATATTTCAAATGTTTATTTCTTTTCATTTTGGTGATTATAACTGACAACTAAGGAAAATCCCAAATTCAGTATCTCAGACACCTGGTACCACACTCTAATCAGATAATGAACTCGAAGGCATTTAAATGGTCTCTTAGTCGAGTTCTGTAGGACACAATCATGGGGAAGACTGCTGACTTGACAGTTGTCCAAAAGATGACCACTGACACCTAGCACAAGGAGGGCAAGACACAAAAGATCATTGCAAAAAAAAGTATGGCTGTTCACAGAGCTCTGTGTCCCAGCACATTAATAGAGAGGTCGAAGGGAAGGAAAAGATCAAGCAATAGGGATAACCACACCCTGAAGAGGATTGTGAAACAAAACCCATTCAAAAATGTGGGGGAGATTCACAAAGAGTGGACTGCAGCTGGAGTCAGTGCTTCAAGAGCCACCACGCACAGACGTATGCAAGACATAGGCTTCAGCTGTCGCATTCCTCGTGTCAAGCCACTCTTGAACAACAGACAGCGTCAGAAGCGTCTTGCCTGGGCTAAAGAAAAAAAGCACTGGACTGCTGCTGAGTGCTCTAAAGTTATGTTCTCTGATGAAAGTACATTTTGCGTTTCCTTTGGAAATCAGGGTCCCAGAGTCTGGAGGATCCACGTTGCTTGAGGTCCAGTGTAAAGTTTCCACAGTCAGTGATGGTTTGGGGTGTCATGTCATCTGCTGGAATTGGTCCACTGTGTTTTCTGAGGTCTGTTGTTGCAAAACTCATATACACATGTGTGCCAAAATCTTGTCATGATTCTCAACATTTTTGTCCCCAAGGCCCCTCTATATAATTTATTGTTCAGGAGGAACACCAGTCCAGAGACTGTCCAGGAACACCAATTAGAAACTGCCATTAAGTTAAGGATCAATAGCAGAGAACTATGGGAACATGATGCCAACATGCAGTTTGTAGCATGTCAAGATTGCATTGACATTACATATACTTTATAAGTCAAGAAGTAAGTTCTTTATAAAAAGTAAAGAATTAAGTTCTTTATTAAAAGCAGTACATACTCTGATAGTACACAAATTTGATGCAGCTTCTACTATAGTAAAGTAAGTGTTTTTTGTAGTGTACTGTAGTGTGTGTGTGTGTGCTTGTGGGTACTTCAAGCTTGGCAGCGGAGTCTTTTGACAAGATTTGGCAGGCTGAGTCAATTTCAGCTCCTACAGCATGGAGGATGGACTCCTGCTCCGTCTGCAGACCCGTGACCCTCTCATGCAGTTCCGCCATGTATTCTTCTGCAGTCTGCCGCCTCTCCTCCTCCTTCTCTGCTAAATTCACCTACACAGTAGACATTAAGAAAACAACAGTGCCCAGCTATTGAGAAAAAGACACTAACATGTGTCCAGTGACATCTAACCTCTTTTATTGCTGTCGGCTACTAATTATATGGTTACCATTGCGTAAAAGACTAATTAAAAAAATCATATTGGTGTTGCATGTAGGAATGCAAAAGCATAAATAATCTGTAGGCCAATCATATTGGTTGTGATCAGGGAAAATATGGGTGAAAATCAACTTTGGCAAGTTATGATTCATAAAATATGTCCTCTAAGGGCTAGGACACAAAAAGCCGGTCCGTTCTTGAGCATCAGTCAGCTTAATTTTTTTGGGCCGATTCAGCATGTAGAACAGAGAACTGTGATTGGGTGTTTAGTGAACGAGTCAGTGCACAAGAATAAAAGCGAAAGTGATGAAAGCGAGTAAAGAAGTCGGTACAGACAGAAGGCCGTTATAATGTTACATCATCTCACCTGAGCATTTGAATGCATAAATATTCTCATAATAACATGAGCCAATAGGAATGAATAAAGTGATTAGCATGATTGACATTCGAAATGGTGATTTATGGTTTGTATACCCATGGTCCGAGTTTCCTGTACACCTGCAGTCCTAGTTTTGATTTTTTTTGAACGATGAATATAGACTGCTGGTATAGACAGATATTTACTTACATGCAGGCACAGAACACACGCTAGTTGACAATTGCCATGAATCCTTTTGGTGTGTTCAAGAGCAGCCTTTTTGCCGAGACGCAACGGACGAGAGGTGACAACACAGTCAGCTTTTGTCATCACAATTTCTTTGACGTGGACTTGGTGTGTCTCGGGCTTAACGGCCTCCAACATGAGCAAAACTAACCATAAAGAGGGTTGTGCCATATCTTGAAATTTGAATCCATTGTTTTCTATCAGTATACAAACAGCGGTGGCCCCACTCGACATCTGTCCAACGTCCAAGTTGTTCGATTTTTTGCTATGGATGCTTATTTACCATATTCAAATAAAGATTTTAAAATAAAAATGTAGGCTAAGTGTCACTAATAAAACTGTTCAGCTATTTGTCAGCCTCTTACATGTCTGCATCGTGAGAGAATGTAGATTTCAAGCGACAAATTCTGTTTTATAAACAAAGTTTGGGAGGAGCGCGTTCAAACATGCTATTCTATCTAATAAGCTCGAGAGGAAGTATAATAGACACAGACGAGAGCCGACTCACTAACCTCGACAGTTTTCTGCATCCCATTCCTCACTCTCGGTGGGGATACCGGGAAGAACTCTGGGTTTGGGCTAAATTCCAAGCTCAGAGCCCTTGGATATCTTTGGACAGCACACCAAATATGCTCATTACATATTTTTTTACTCTGTTTGATCATTTGTAAGTGTGAACTCATGAAAACAACTGCCACAGGTATTCAGACATTATTTATGTATTAAAGGTTTTTTGGGCGTTTTAACGTAGATCAAAATACTTGTTGCATTTATGAAGAAAAGGTTCAGCACCCAAGGCTCTATCACTATTGCCTCAATGCTGTACGGTGTCTTCGGGTGCATGGCTGAGGAGAATTGGCAGCAACAGCCATTAGGATAGTTTGTGATTTGGTCTTAGTGACTTAGGATTCCTCTTGACTACTCCTACCGCTTCACAGATTTATGAGCTAGTTTTAGTGCTAAAGTGCTTTGTGAAATAATCTTCGAGCAAAAATTTAGATGTCTTAAAAAAAAACTTTGGACTGACACGCCCAGTTTCTCCTAAATCGGCAAGTTAGGAGCTACTTTCAGCCTTAAGACGTTTTGTGAATACGGCCCCTGGTTTATTTCTGATATTTTTGTTTTGGTTAGTAGAAGTTCTAAATGGTCGGTAACAAAGATTTTGTGGCCTGATTAGCTGGTGAGTAAAAAAGTTATTTTTTATTTCAAACCCCGGTTGTGATCAGTGACAGTTTAGTTTTCATGCTGCTAAGGTCATGTATTTTGGGAACTTTATTCCTGGCTTTTGAAGATGTAGCCTACGTTAAAAAAAAATGCTATACAAATGCCCCACATTTAAATGTAAATTTAAAAGGTATAAATGTTTGCCAAAATTGTGCACGTTATCTGTTTTCTATAGTGCACAATGTACAATTCTAATTCCAGAAATGACACAGCATAAACAATTCATGATTGGAGCTCTAGAAAATAAGCCTTCATCTTTATTAAAATTTTATCAATGAAAACCACTGATTTGACAAGTGAAAATGGCAGAAAATCAGTGATACCTTTACATCCAGCTCTTTTCTGAGGGCGTGGTATTTGCAGAGAAGCTGAGAGTGACTCTCCTCACTAAAGCTCAGCTGCTCGGTCAGTTTATCACATTCAGTCTTCATTTTGTCCAGCTTCAGCTGCAGAGTTCTCCTCAGTTCACTATCCGCAACTGCTTCCGACTACACAATCAAAGAAACAATATTATCACTGTTTATGTTGTTTTCTTCGCACAAGATGTAATTCACTAGCTGGCAGCAAATTGTGATGGACTTCTAGGAGCAAGAAATCAATGCAGATTTCAAAGATCAGAAATATCATTCTGTAGAGGGCTCAGTCAAGACAGGTTTAAATATTCAAGCCTAAAGCAAGCTTCTGTTCAAGATGCTGTTACTTTTTCCATAAAACATAAATTTTACTTTTATTTATTGTTTGTTTGTTTGTGGATATCCTGGATAAAGCATTAATGCGAAGCCCTGCACAAAAAAACCCAAAAAAAACCCAGCTTTAGGTATTTGAAAGTGTGAGTAAATAATGACTTTTTTAAGTGGGGTAGACTATTCCTTTGATCATGTCCAGACAGGTTTCATTATTAATATTCAAATTCAAACCTTAAGGTCTCTGACAAGAGCCTCTAGTTCTTCTCGCTCTCGCTGGTATAATCTCAGCATGTCGTGGACGTCTCTATCCTGTTTAGTTTTGCATTCTTGTTGTGTTGTTTGGAGTTGGCTCAGCTCCTTCTGATGCACCTGCCTCTCCAGTTCCAGCTGTCGTACAAAAGAGGAGCTCTCTTCCTGAGCCGCAGAGAACTGTTTTTCTAGATCCTTCTTGGAGCTCTCTACCTCAGCCAGTCTGGCAGTTAGGTCAGTTCTTGCAGCGCTCAGGTTCTTGACAGAGCCCTGGAGATCAAGCAGATATCTCTGCTCCTCCTCTCTCCTCCGCTCCTGGAGCGCCACACACTCCTTCAGCCTGATGTTCTCCTCTCTCAAACGGACCTGTAAGGAGATCTGCTTCTGGGCCTCCTCTTTGTGGCCTTTCAAACTTTCCCGAGCCTCTCGGAGCTCAAGCTCTAAAGTGACAAGCTGTGAACGAGCTTCAGCAATATCCACATCACAGCGGCACACATCCTCTTCGCGCTGAGCGAGACGTTCCAGGGCATCAACGAGCTGTCGGCGTGCACCCTCTACCTGCTGGCTCAGAGCACCTTCTCTTTCTTTGCTCTGAGATCACAACAGATTAATTATACATGCAAAGCTATTAACTTCACCAACAATAAAGGTGTAGCAAAATGCTTTCTTTTTTTTTCTTTTTTTTATCCAGCTCAAGAGTTGTGAAATCTTACCCGTTTATCAGTATTGTTTCTGCTCTCCTCTTTCAGCTCCTGAAGCTCTCGCTCTAGTCTCTTGCATTTAATCTTCCACTGTCGGACTGCTTCCTGAGCTTTAGAGCGCAGCTCCTCTCTCCTCCTCTCGCTTTCCATCAGCTGGTCCTCCAGACGGGCACATTCTGACCCGTTGTCTTCTGAACGAGACTGGATCTCCTTTAGTTGGGCCAACATCTTCAACTGCTGCTGCTCACGCCGCTGCAGATCGGCAGAAAGAGCCTAAAGAAAGGAAGAAAGAGCAAGCGAGCTCTCCACCTCAGACAGTATTATGAATGATAATTGAACAAATAAATCTATTCCTTTTACATCTAATTACTTTTTATAGCTTTGTGTATTTCTAAGCACTCATGATCAAGTATGTTAGTCATGATAAAGTTATCATCATTGCATTACTATCAAAAATTATACATTTTTGACGTGACAGTTTTTAGTTTTTTTTCTGCAGATATGTGTTTGATGTTTAGATTAATTCATGATCTTCCGCCATCACCTCTTAAACAATGTGTGACTTTCTGTTAAGACAATTCTAGGAAAACCAGAGCATCTGTTAGAGGCGAGTTAGAGTTAAATTTAAGAAAAAAGATAGAATTCAGTGCCTGTTCATATTTTAGAATGTATCCCTTAGTTCTTTTAAAACTGCACTTAAAATATCGCTTAAGAAAAATCAATCATATTTATATTGTACTCTGTCATATTAAAATTGATCTACTGGATTGTAATGGAGTGCTGTAATTTTATGTAATAACATCCTGCCCAGGGACTACAGCTGCAAATGAGCTGTTTAGCTAACTCTGGCACAACATTTGTGTTGTGCAAGGTCCCTGTAAATAAATAAAATAAAGTTCTAGAAATGCCTTCAAATATTATGATCATTGTTTTCATCCTTAGTCGGAACTCTCTCACTGCTCTAGAAAACGAATGAAACCATTGAAACCATAATGAAAAATGAAAGTTTACCAGACATAAAATCTGATCTGTTGAGGACAAAACAGAATCAAACACACAAACCTCCACCTGGAAAGCGAGCTGAGTTTTCTCTCTCTCTTTCTGTTCGACACATTTTTTCAGTTCTTTCATCTCACTAGAAGCACTGATTCTACCCAGCTGCACCCGACGTTCTTCAGTGTCTTTCTCCAGGTCTGTGCATCCTGGGGGTAATACACACACAGACACACAGTGATGAAACAGTACACAATCTAACACTTTAACCTCACCCATATATCGACATATTTTACCACTGTTAAGGCTTGTGACCCCTATCTCCTGTTGTCTCCTTGCACTTCTCTGCTGAGACGAGAGTAAAGACAACTCCCTCAGTAAATTCACATGATCCTTCTCCATCCTCAGCAGCTGAGAGCGCATGGCATCCATCTGCAGGCCAACATCACAGACTCGCACATTCAAAAATAAATACTCTGTCCATTATTTAATCCCCTCATGTTTTTCCAAACCCATGCGGTTCACTCTTTTCTATGCAATCATTCCCCCGAAGGCTTTCATATTGGGCTGGATGATATAATATAACAATTGTATCACAAATTAAATGTCTGAGAAAAAAGGGTGAATCTGCAGGGCACAGTTTAAATCTGTCCTATTTGGTTTTTAGAAGCTTGACCTGCTTCATTATTAACAACAGGATATGAAATAAATGTGCATTTAAAAAAAAAAAATCATCTAATGAATTCTAATTTCAACCAAGCAGGGGTCAAGCAGCCTTTCTGTCACTAAATGCCATCTTTAAGTTTCCTAGTTAATCAATGTGCCAATACAAATTTTCCATATTTTTTTCTACACATTTACACATGAAAGCAGTTTGAACATCCCCATCATTTTGTTTAATAGGACTCTACTGTATATTCTTAGTCGAATATCTCTGAAGTTTTTTGCATTAACTTTGTTTTTAACTTCACGCAAACAAATACAAAGGACAAACTGTAAGCTGTGCATCAAATCTTGATCTGCATCATGCTTTCAGCACAGACACGCTGAAGTTATAGAGTTATAAAACACACGGTGTTACTCCGTGGAATGATTATCTCAAAATGTACAACTGCGCGCTGGTGTGAGGTATCTATCTCACTTTATCTAAATGAAATAAACACACCTGCTGGAGAAGGATGTCTCGTCCACCTTCTGATTGATCCAGCTGCTTTCTCAGTCTCTCCAACTCCTGCTGCATCTGAGGAGGAATTTGCAGAGACAATTCTTGCTTTATTTCTCTGGGCACAAAGTCTACATTTCTAGTTTATTCCGATTAAGACATAAGGAGCCATCACATGACACTCAAAAACAAATAAAATTTGGTTTTGGCTTTTTGGCAGCTAATGACAATAGAAATAAGTGAACCACGCAAACAAACAATAGACTGACTTAGTTCATAGAACAACTTTAACATGTAAATGTGTTTGATGCATACACCGTTGAGTGATTATGACTAGGGCTGGGCATCGATTCGATTAACAAGCTTGCGATTGAATTCGATTCAATATTGATTCATTGGGGCCTACAGTACATGGCAAAATTCCTCAAGAAAAAAATACCTCAACTAGTGCTGTAAATTTTACAGGGTACAGTTGGTACATAGATATAACATTAACTATGTTTGCTTATACAGAGCAAAAGAGTATTTAAGGACCCCCTTCAGTCGATCTCTCGGACCTTGTCTTTTCAGCACATCAGAGTCTCAGCATATGTAGACGATGTTTTGCTTTGCGCGCAATCACAGCAGCGGGCAGCGAGAGATACACAAACTCTGGTGTCACATTTGACAAACCTGGGCTTCAAAGTGAACCACAAGAAAAACTGTTTACTCCCCACACAAGAGATAAGAATCTCTGGGTCTCAGGCTGAATTCAGTGCTCCATTGAGTCTTCTTATCAGAGGAACGTGTCAGGTCATTCCGCAGTTGCATCTCTCTTTTTCAGAAACGGTGATCGATTCCCCTCAGGATGTGTCTGAGGTTATTAGGGCTGATGGCTACAATAGTCGTAATTCTCCTAGGGCTGCTGAGAATGAGAGAATCTCAGTGCTGGACAGCGACTCAGAGTCTTCGGACACAGGCTCAGCCGCAGAGCCATTGTCTCAGAGGTGTGCGTGAGGGCTTTACATCACTGGAAAGCTCCCAATTTTCTCAGAAAAGGAACTGTATGAGGTCCGATCCCTCTAAGAAAAGTGGTGATGAAGGATGCATCATTTAGGGGCTGGGGAGCTGTATTTGAGGGCAGAACGGTTCGGGGGGTGTGGTCTCCATCTCAAAGGGAGAAACACAAATTACCTGAAGATGCTAACGGTACTACTAGTGCAAAGTCACTTTTTTCAGTTGCTTCAGGGATATCATGTGTTGATCAGAATAGACAACAACAATGGTTGACAGGGGGCTGTACGCTCTCGTCAGCTGCACAGTCTAGCTCAGCGACTAATTATCAGAGGCAAATCCAATATACAGAGAATGGACACTCCACCCACAGGTGGTGAATCAGGTGTGGCCGAGACTCGTACAGACTGCCGTAGACCTCTTCGCATAGCGCAAAAATGTACAGGGCCCGCTGTTATTTCCCTAGTGGGATAAGATGCACCTCTGGAAGCTCTAGCCCACCCATGGCCAAATGCATTGTTGTACACATTGGTTGTAGGCCAACACTACAGAGAGTGCATGAATTCAAACATGCGCTGGTTCTGATTGCACGGTTTTGACCAGCCCAATGCGGAGACCTTCTTTCTCAGGCCAAAAGGGAGATTTGTCATCCTGCCCCTCACAAGATAGCTCTTTGGGCTTGGATAAATTTAAATGCCATCGGGTTACCCCCTAACGTGATTGAAGCAATTCAGAGTGCGAGGGCAGCCTCTGCATGTTCTCTGTATGATCATAAGTGGAGAGTTTTTGAATGATGGTGTGCAGAGCGATGAATCATCTTGTTCTTATGCTCTGCACCGGATGTTCTCTGTTTTCTGCAGGAACTATTAGACGAAGATAGAGCCATGCCATGTGGGGCTGGATTGGGGTACGATAAGCTGATATGTCGATTCATGAGAGGGGTGAGACGGTTACTTCCGGTCTGTAGGTATCAGTAGTTATTGGTATGCTCTCCCAGCCCCCTTTTGAACAATTAGAGAGTATTGCTTTCTTTAAAGGCAGCTTTACTACTTGCTCTCACTACAGCTAAGCGGCTAAGTGAATTGCTTGGTCTGTACACTATTCCTGTATGCAGTTTGCAGGAGGTGAATCGAAATTTACGCTGAAAATTAATCCGGTATTCATTCCTAAAGTCAGAGAGGCTTCAGAAGCAAACAGATCTGTGGAATTGCTGGCGTTCTTTCAGAGGAAGAGCGGTTGCGTTGTCTGTGCCCGGAGCACGCTCTGTACACTTACTACAAAAAACAGGAGCATAACAGAAGAACAGTCAGCCCTTTTTTTCGTGGGCAGACAATTATAAGGGGATGGTAAATGCGATTGTAATGTGTTACAAAGACCCAAGATTACAAACTCCACTGGGACTTAAAGCTCACTCCAGTAGAGGAATGGATACTTCCTGGACTCTGTTCATGGGTGATTCTATTCAGGAAATTTGTGCTGCGGCTAGTTGGGCATCACCGCGCACTTTTGAGAGATGTTATAAACTGGATGTGATCGAGCCATTTCTGGCTCATTCAGTGCCTGTGTAAGAGCTGTGCTTCATACACGCCATTCACACATATTCTGTTTAACACCTTGATGCGGGTCCACTATAGGGTTTTCACATAGCGTCAGAACCATGATCATTTGTTGCCACCTTTACTGTTGCATCTGTTCTTACAGCATATCTGCCATACAGGAGTGGTCTACATCCCTCAGTGAGATACCAAACGGATGTTAGAAAGAGAACTTTAGGTTCCTTCCGTAACCCGCTTCTCTGATAACAGAGGTGATGTATCTGACTGTATCTCACTGCCCTTCCTGCAGACCACATGGTGAAGAAGATACGTGAATAATGATGCAGCGGCGAGCTGCAGTGAGTTATTTACCAGGGACGTGGGACTCCCTGATTGATGTTGCGATTGCCGTTGTCAGTCTGTCAGCCCAAAGACGTGGTGTAATTGGTGCTTCCGCAGTCGTTCACACCTGAAGGTGTTTAACCTCCCCAGTGAGATACCTCACTTCTGTAGTCAGAAAACCAGGGTTACGCAGCAAACTTGAGCAGCTCGTGAGCGTAACTACTCTTTCACTACAGCAGCTTCAGAGTCGTGCGAGTACTCACACTGGAAGCTTTTGTACAGCATCACAGCAGCGGCTCCAAGCTACATATAAAGTGAGCATTTCTTTACAAAGACAGCAATAAATTTGTTTTTAGAAGTTGATAATTTATGACTTGAGTTTGGTGTACAACATTTGCATATAATCATAAAAAAATAAACATAAATAAAAGCCTCGTGTCATCCATTGCTGCCACACAAATGAGACCGAAAACTCTGCAAAAAAAAAAGAGCGCAATCTTGGGGTTGATTTGGGTATACTAGAGCCTATATAGCTGTCTATGTAAAAACTAAAGGAATGTTTATATATCATATTTCCTGGCTGGTTTACTTTAGTTTTAATTTTATTTTTTCTTATTCCAAACTGAATAACTACAAACAAGTTTTCTCCTTAATAGTTTTGATTGTTAATTTTCTTTTCTGACACACTCCAATTCTTGTTAAAACACACCAAACATGCCTATTCTGTGCATTTTAAACACTTTTTGTGTGAAATTATATTTATTTTGTCCATCAAAAGTGTGCCTTCACTTTAATTGAGCGCCAGCAACGCAGCGAAAGACTCGGTGTCGGAACCGCAGCTTCACTTCCGCTCACGCGCTGCTCTTGCTCCCGTTTGAATGCACCCATTGGTTAACATGCACACACTTGCGTTGTGAAACCGGCGTTAGACACCACACTAGCCAAGACTAAAGGATAGGTTCGGGTATTCTACACTATTTGCTTTATTCCAGTCACGTCATTGTCATGCGAGGGAGGCTATGTTTTAACTTTGATCCATCCTGTCACTGTGTACTTGTATTGAGCTATATGTATCAAATTAGATTTTTTGCCGAAATATAACTTTTCAAAAAACTAATTAAATATAAATTGAAACTGAATAAAATGTTTGACTTTTGTTTTTAATACACAGCATGTTTACTCAATTTTTCCTTTGCTGATCTGTAGTTACAAATGTTTTTCCAGAGTGTTCATTTATGCTGCTGAAATTTTCGTATACGATCCAAGAGTTTTCATTCACCATTCCGGCACGAATCTTTCGCGGGGATGGGCTAGCAGTGGTGTGTTCTCATTGGCTACTGAGTTTTGATTGACAGCTTCTTGACCTGGAAGTGAAGACATCAGTGTTGTGCTGACATTGTGGTTGATGTGTGGATGCGATTGTCTGCAAAGCGGCTTCCCATTTCATTTTCATTGATATAAGGATAGCAGTGTATATATATATAAATGTATATAATCAGTATTTTATTTTATATGCTGCTACACTATATTGAGATGACTTCTTAGGAACAGCAAAATTGTATAATTTAATCATCATTACCATCTATCATTGTTATCAGGATACTGGATACTCGTGTTATTATTTTTTAAGTTAAAAAAAAAATCAATATAAATACTTGCTTTTTCATGTGGAGAGGTATTTTAAAGCACATTTAGAGCCCACAATATAATACAGCAGTGTTGTCTTCATTGAACCCAATCGTTACAAGTATGGTTATTTACATACCGTTACAGTCTTCGATTAGATCATATTTAAAGGGAAAAAAGTAGTCTTTGATAATAATAAATATTTGTCCAAATGCAAAACCTAAAAACATATATTAGTTATCATTAATGAATTATTATATATATATAATATATATATATATATATATATACACACACAATGTGTTTTGTGGGAGTTCAAAGCAGTTTGTATTGTTGGATTATAATACATCATTCTCATTTTCCAGCGAGTGGGGCAACTTTTCCATAAACAAAATTCTGATGCTGACTCAAGTCACCTTTATTTATATAGCGCTTACAATGCAGGTTGTGTCAAAGCAGCTTTACAGTGATACAGTTTTTTTACAATCACTTTGCTTCTATTTTCAGAACCTTGATGTCATTTTTCAAAACTCTAGACACAAAACTCAAAACGGTTATCACTTGTAACACAGGCTGTCTAATGTTCAAAACAGTGCATTGTGCATTCACATCTTTAAAGAAATCTTGCACTTGCACAATCATTGGTTCAAAACATAAATTTACTGTGAAATACCATTGAAACATAACTATAGATCACCCACACACAAGCAACCAATAGTTTCACTGTGTCATTGTTCGTACAATCATTAAATATTGTAGAACAAAATAGGAGATACAAGTTTCATTATGGTACTACATGTACAATAAACACATCTCTGTAAAAGTACTGCAGTAGTAGAGAGAATACTACAGACAGTGGAATCATTGAAGAAAGTTTGTAATATATCGATGCAAAACACTACAATACAATCACAACATAGGTTTATTTAAATCAAAGCAAAATATAATTAGCTATGAAATAGAAAAATAAAGACAGTACTGTAAAACATCAATACTCAACTTGCTTGCTTGTACTGTAAGAAATAAAAAAGGCATGATTACTGTACTTCTACATTGTCATCAACTCTGTGTTGTGGATTTGGCCACAGGTTCTCATCTACATCACAATGGATATTTTCCAAAAAACCTTGGGCATGGCGAATCCATGCCTGACACTGGTCTGCTGTGATGTCATACTTGGATATTGTAGTCTAATTGGTTCATGCTCCACGCTATTTGGTGACAATAAATCTCATTATCTTGAAACTTTCATGATTTACAGTAAACATGGAAGATTGTTTGTCTGTTTCCATACAACTATGCATTAAGAGTAATGCAACAGTTACTTATCATTTTGAGTAGTTGTATCAATTGAAAGTTAGATCACTGTAAGGAAATGAATAGACACTCATTTGAAATGTAATGTGTGAATTGCTTTTTGAAACAGTAGTACTTTGATGTTAAGTTGTGTCATATTGAACAAGTGATTTTTGTTCAATGATCAAATGATCTAAGTTTTATGTGTATTGTATCCAAGCAATTGAGAAAAGGGAAAAGGAAGAAAAGAGTTTTGAAAAATGTGCATTTTGATTATTGGTTGTGAGTTTTGTGTCTAGAGTTGTGAAAAATGACATCAAGGTTCTGAAAATAGTAGCAAAGTGATTGTAAAAAACTGTAACTGGCAAATGACAGCTCTAGAAGAAAAAGGTGTCGTGGTTCAATGTCAGTAAATTCAGTGTTGGTTCATTCTAGGGGTGTGACGAGATCTCGCGAGACTAAAACGTGACGAGATTTCTCGTCGAGTTGAAAAGTTGTCTGGTCGTGCTATCAGTGTGAGGGTGAAATTATTATTCAAGATGCCCCCACCACTTTCAAATCGTTTGTGTGGAAACATTGTGTAAACATTGTAAGAAAACTATGCCGTACACCTCGGCCAAGGTTGTACAGACTCTTAGGGGCCGTTCACATATCGCGCGCATTTTCATTTGCAAAATGGAAGCGACGCGGTCGCGACGCGCATATGGTACGGCGCGCTCGTTTTTTTCCTGGCGTGCCTGTGCCGCGGCGAGATGAAAACATCTCAACATTTCAGAATGTCTTGTCATGTGACAAGAACCAAGCGATGGTCGTGGGGAGCACAGTTCATGGTTGCATAGCAACGACAGACGCTACAGAAGCGCGAGCTCCTGAATGCTTGCAAAAGAAGGAGGAAGCGACGCAGCCGCGCTTTACACGCTTTTTTAGGCGCGATATGTGAACGGCCCCTAAAGAGGCAGAAAGCATCGCTATTACTGCCGACGGTTGGACTTCTCGGTGTACGTAGAGCTATATAACAGTTACAGTCACACAATCAATAGTGACTGGGAAATGGTCAACTTTGTACTGCAGTTAAAGTGACACTTAAAGTGTAATTTGAATTTTTTATTTTTATGTTTATTTTATTTATATTGTTTATTTTATGTTCAATCTATAGAAAGAAGTTCAGTGAGATTTCTCATGTGAAATTATACAGGGCAGAAAACAATTGGTTGATTTTGTAGCAACATTTAGCAGTGTTTGCATGTTGTTTTACTGCAAATATTTCATTAAAATAGAAGTAAAATGACATGCAGTACAAGTTGATTTCCAAATGCACCAACATTTTTGCATTTTATGATTTTCAGTTGAATAAAAGACTATTTTCCCTTCATACGTTTCATTATTGAGGATTTCTTAAAAATACTGTAAAAATCTCGTCTCGTGAACCCAATCTCGTGTCTCGTCTCGTGGGATAGTGGTCTCGTCACACCCCTAGTTCATTCTTTTGTAAAAATCAATAGTTATTAATTTAGTTAATTAATTTATACCCAGAGGATGGAGTGGTAGATCCACTCTCCCCATCAGACAAGAATCTCATTTTGTTCAGACACCTTTGACTGACTGGGATCTTGATCTTCAGACACCTGATATTTTGCTAATATTTTATTTCATTGGAGTTCTAGATTAAAACAAACACAGTTCACAAATACATAAGAGGTTGCACTTTATTCTTATTAGTCTATACTGATCTTGGATCAGCATACCAACAGCATATGAAAATGAAAGTCATGACGTATTGTCAAGTATGGTGACCCATACTCGAAATTAGTGCTCTGTATTTATCCCATCCCAAGTGCACACACACAGCGGTGAGTAGTGAACACACACACACACAGTGAACACACACCCAGAGCAGTGGGCAGCTATTGCGACAGCACCCGGGGAGCACTCAGGGGTCAGGTGTCTTGCTCATGGGCACTTTAGTCATGGTATCAAAGGTGGCGAGAGAGCTGTTTATTCACAATACCCACCTTCAATTCCTGCCGCCATGGGAATCGAACCAGCAACCTTCAGGTTACAAGCTCAACTCCCTCACCATTAGGCCACGACTACCCGTTAAGGTAGTTAGTTAAGAATGTTAAGGGGATAGTTCACCCAAAAATAAAGATTCTCACATATTTACTTATGCCATCCCAAATACAGATTCCTTTCTTTTATCTGTCCTAAGTCCTAAAGAGTACTAAAGACACTTTTAAAACCACACAGCGACGTGACGGTAATCCATGTGGCCCCAGTGGATGAATCAATGTCTTCTGAAGAACAATAGATATAAAAAAAATACTAATAATTTAAACTGTTTTAACGATTAACAATCGCTTCAGACCTACTGTCAAATGTGCCTGGGTTACAAATGATGTATTATATGGACTCACAGAAATGGATTATTTTATGAAAAGAAAGAAAGTCATACATATCTGGGATGGCATGAAGGTGATATTGAACTCCATTTCCACATAATATACCCTCCCAGTCACTGTTATATCACTTTGTACTGTAACAGGAACTGTTCAAAGGATTGCTTCATTTAAAATATATATGAATTTTACACGTGTAAGGCTGAAGTCGAATTGTCTGGACTGAAGGACAACTTTTGTTGACAAATCAACATCTGAATGTTCTTCTGCATAAGTAACAGAACCATCCGAGACGCCCCATGCCGCGCAGTTCACACCTCACCAATACACTCTCCCGACTAACCTCTGAGTTTTACGTGAAGGAGAAGGATGAGAAACAATCCAAATCTAAATGTGTACAACAAATGAATATACATGTTTGGTATCATTTGAAATGTCTCAGTGTGCCTGGTAAAATGGTCTCGTTCTCCCAGACATAGTACGAACTTCCAAGAAGTTCTAGAAAGCAAGCAATATTGCGCGCCACTAAAAGGTGTGCCGGCCCCCAGAACCTCCATTCAAACTACCTCCTGTATGCAAATAAGTGCCCCCTTCTACAGGTACCAATAACCCATTCAAGCTGATTGCCCATTTGTGACCCCCTGAACAGGGGACCAAACCTAATTACAATTACAAACACCACCATTTGGTCTTATTGAATTATCTGGGTATTTAGAGAGAACTGGCAAAAGGTTCGGGGAGTCTGTAGGCAGATCTCCCGCACAATCACTGTGTATAGTCTAGTTCACTGCCAGGTAAATGCTTCTGTTCTTTTATTATTGATTGGATGTATGTTTTATTCTTTGAATTGGATTTGAATTATTGTTCTATTACCTGGTTAATAAATTGTTATGTTTGAATTTATTCTGATTGACTCTGAAATTATTAAACTCTAGTAGGTGACGTTAACTCCACAAATCTACGCTCAGGTTAGTAACGGACCAAAACTTGGAGCTCCGACTAACACATTGGCATTAGTCACGTGTACTTAGGCTGTAGAGGCTAATATGGGTTTTTCCGTTCAGAACAACAAAAGGGTTGTCAGACCAATCTGAATTCGGGTCAGCCTCAACCTCTGATTATTGTAATATTATTCTAACTAAGTGTACGTGGGAAACTACGGCATGATTATGTAAAGTTATCTTAGAGGAAGTTAGGTTGGTCAACTTTGTTCTAAGATAATGGTCATGACCTCTGGCTAGATATAGTGTTATTCTAATTAAGTGTTTACAGACCTATGGGGACTGAATCACATATTTTTAGAAATATGCAAGCATGGTGCGGCGTCTAAAAGTATCAGTCAATTTGCCTCTGTCTAGATGACCAAGACTGACGAGTTTGTGATTAGAGATCGTATTTCCGATCGGTACGAGACTCAAAGGGTTATAGGAATCCGAACGAATGAGTATAAAGGGTTAAAAGGAATAATCAAACATTTATTCAAATGTATAGCTAATCAAATATGATTTAAACCTTTTTCATAATTGGAGTCAGATGAAAATATAGAGGTAATGTATATAAAGAAATATATTTAATTCAGTTGATATCGCGTTGTATAAAGGAAGACAGCAACACGCAGATACCTTCACCCGCCATATTGGAAACCGTCATTGGACCAGTGGGCGGGCCTTACAAAGTGGTGACCACGCCTCCGTGATCTCGCAACTCAGCGCGAGGAACGCCTTCCCAGCGCGAAATTCAACTTGATTCTTGCACAGAACATGAGGTTTGATCTCCTTCTCCTTCATCTTCAGCTGCTGTGGTAAGTCAATTCTTTTTGCCTTTTTAGAAGTGTTGAGGGAAAGTTTATTTACACCCTACATATAAACACATTTGTAGTACGGGTCGGTATACCCTCTGTTTAAGGCCGGAGACCGTAGAAATCCGGTGTGGTAAAAGAATTAGATGAGAAACATGACTTTCCAGGGAAAGCACAGCGGCAGTGTAGATGAGGAGATTATGGACATTTTAGGCGTACAATTGCAAGACCTCCTTGTTCGATTAAGCAACAAAGGATTGAACTTGAGGTGGAGCAATAACGAAATTGTATCCTGGTATTCTGCTGAGGGCGCAAAATCCAAATCAAAATCCAAATACAAGAAAATTCCCGCTGCAACGGTTTATTTATTTCGTCGTAACGACCTCAAAACAATAGCCAAGAATGAACAAGCGATAGCAAATATCAAAGAACTTGAAAGATTATCCGACGAATTATCAAAGTTAAAAGCACGAGTAGATGCGGTTGCGTACGAGCAGCAAGGCTGGGCTAGACAGCGCGAGGAGATAACTACAAAAATCGACCAACTTCAAAGAAAAATCAAAACTGGCAATAATTATATATCTGCTTTAGAAGATTGCTGTGATAATGCAGGATTCCCTGTAGCCGCAGTTAAACAAGCAGCACTGGAAGAAATCTCAGAGCTAGAGACTAGAAATAACAGCGATGATGATGATGATGATGCCGCATTAGGATACAGGTCACAGAGAGAAACTCGTAACCGAGCTCCTGTGCTAAGACCAGAAGACTCAAAACTGCGAAGCCCGGTAAAAACGCGAACTAAATCGAATGACGAGACAAAGAAATCAGAAAGAGTCGCGGTGCTTAAAACTATGACAAATGAGAACGGCGAAACCACAACAATCAGCCGTCCATTAACATGCGAAGAATGCTCTAGGCATAAACAAATAGTTGGAATAATGCCAAGGAAAGGGCCGTTTCAGCCCTACTGGGAAACGCTGATGTTACAGGCCACGGTGTATAAATTGGAAGTCAGAGATGTATGGCAAATAGCACTCCTCACTATCCCCGAGGAACTCAAACCGAAACTAACCCGAGATGAAATCTGGCAACATAATGAAACGAAACAATAACGAAACTGATGAGATTATTTATGAAAGATTAAAACAAGCGCTGTTAGATCTGAGGGGACCAACACACGCAGATTGGAGCAAAATATTATAAATCAAGCAGGCAAGCAATGAACCGTTTGAGACGTATGCTGAACGCTTATGGGTAACATACAGAGAACACTCAGGTCTAGAAAATGCGAACCGAGACCATGATGCGTTACTACAACTTATAAAAAATAATGCCGGCATTCCAGTCCAGAAGGCCTTATCAAATGGCATCGATCCAGCCGAAAACACGTTTCGAACAATAGTGGACTGGGGCTCAAAGATAGAAAGCAGATGGAGATCTAAACCCCGCACTGTCGCATCTGCACAGTGGCTAACAGAAGGGAGCGGTGTGAATGACTATCACACGAAACAAAAAATATACTGTCGCTATTGCAACAAGCCTAACCACGTAGCGAGAGACTGTCGTAAAAAAGAGAAAAAATGGGGGAAACAACAACCCCATGAACAGCCATCCCAAATCTATAACCAAACACTTTCTAGGGACGATTCCGAACTATTGAGACAGTTCACGAATTTCATCACCGAGCGTAAAAAACAAAACAGCCAAAGTAGCACAGAACGTAATGCAAACAGAACGACTGAAGGATACCATCAACAATAGGGGTGCGTGGCCTCCACCGCTGTAGGGAGCATACTTAAGAGTGTAAATCGAATCAAAATAAGAGCTAATCTAGGAGGCCGGTTAGCGGACGTACTTATTGACTCTGGCGCATCTTGCTCCTGCACAGATATCCCATTGCCTTTAACTAACGAAACTATTCAGATCAAAGGCATCGGCGACACATTAATGATTGCGACAAAAACACAACTAGTTGAACTTGATTTAGGCGTGGCAGTATTGAAAGAACCCCTGTGGTATTTGCCAGGAAACAGCGAAGGAACTGTACTGGGAATGGACATTATGCGGAAATATGGCATCAAACCAGAAGCAGAGACAGCAGTTCATGAAATTGTCCAACAACTTGAAACCAGTGGAATAGTTTGACGATGTAGCTCAACCACAAATTCTCTGTGTTTACCAGTACCAAAATCAAACAGCAAATGGCGTCTTTATATTGATTATCAACGTCTAAACAAAGTTTTGCCCAAAGCTACACCCATAGTGGCAAACCCATCAACGTTATTATCATAAATTCCAAACAACGCATCGTGGTTTACTGCGCTTGACATCAAAAACGGTTTCTGGTCCATTAGAATCAAACGTGAAGATCAGTGGAAACTAGCCTTCACTGTGAATCAAATACAATACACGTGGGAGCGAATGCCACAAGGCCTTCATAACAGCCCTGCAATTTTCCACAGAGCATTAGAAGACACCCTTAATCCACTGACAGGGACAGGAAGCGTGATCCATTATGTTGACGACATACTCATCGCGACCGAAGGATCACTTGATGATCACCTGCGACTCGTTGAGGAAGTACTGCTAACTCTTAGTAAAGCTGGCTTTAAATTGAACAAAGAAAAAGCTCAAATTGCACAAAAAGAGGTCCAATACCTAGGCTATACCATCACGCACAGCCACCGGGCGTTAACAGATGATAGGTGGAAGTGCATTGCTGAACTACCCCGACCACACACATTGAACGCATTACAGAAGGTTTTAGGAACAGCAAACTATTTAAGAGATTTCATTCCAGATTTCGCTAACACCGCAGCACCGTTATATTCCCTCTTAAAGGGAAAATCAAAACCTTCTGCTGTCCTTGAATGGTCAGACGAGCACGAAAAAGCTTTTACCAATCTGAAAGAACACTTATGCTCTGCGCCCGCCCTGGGTCTGCCCAGCCCTTCAAAACCCTTCCACTTACAAGTCGACGCAAATGAAAACACACTAAGTGGAGTCTTAGCCCAAGATAATGGGGGAAAATTGCGCCCAATTGCATATTACAGTCGTAAAAAGTCTACGATCGAGCAGGGATTTGACCCATGTACACAGCATGTGCTGGCGGTCCATTGGATGCTGATGGTAACAGAACCAATTGTAGGTTTTCAGCCTGTTGTTGTGCATACGGTGCACACGCCAGTGCAAATGTTGTTGCAGGGTCGAATAAAAGGAGTGTCAACGCAAAGATTGGCAAGATGGTTAGCGGATATACAAGCACGTGACATCACAACAGTCAACAGCCGCATCTTGCCACATCTATTGGGAGACGTCGAGGGTCACCCACACACCTGTCAAACAAAGGAAGAAACACAGGGTCCTGTCCATGATCGAAAGCTCCCTAATCAGACCCAGGTGTATATTGATGGTTCGAGATACTGGCATGATGGCCAGTTCCATACAGGATGTGCAGTGTGGACCCCTCACTCGCCCCACTCAGACACTGACCAATTGTTAATCAAACTACCTGCGAACACGTCTGCGCAGGAAGCTGAATTGATCGCATTGCTCGAAGCTATCAGGGCACACCATGAACCGTTGTGCGTGTATACTGATAGCCGGTATGCTTTCGGGGCAGTACATGACTTCATGGCTCAATGGCAATTGCGGAAGTTTCTCACATCTGCCGGTAAACCAATCAAACATTTCAACATCGTAACTTCAATCTGGCACGAGATTAAAACACGCAATTCCCCACTCTCGGTCGTTAAAGTACGTGCACACATTTGCAAAAACCTGGATGAAAACGAGAAAAACAATAACATCGCAGATAAATTGGCTAAATTAGCAGCACTAAAAGGGGATGAATGGCAGCCTGTTGGGCTGGATGTTCCTGCTGTGAGTGCGGTGCAGACTATTCCTATTGATTTAAAGCAGTATCAAAAAGATGTGTGGACCTCTGATGGGGACCTGGTACCGCACTTACGGCAGGACCAACTAGTAAAAATCACAGAAGGCATGATTTTAAGAGACAATAAATACATTGTTCCAGAAGCCCTCCAGAAACCAGTGATAAAATTATATCATGATTATGCACACGTCTCAGCCCCAAAAACTCAACAGCTGATCCAGAAGAACTTCTGGTGGCCGGAAATGGCATCAGATATTCAAAGATGGTGTGACACATGCATTGTATGTGCAACCATCAACCAAGGTAAGCCTGGGCGTACGAAATTATGCAGACCAGAACCACCCAAAGGACCTTGGGAATCTTTACAATTGGATTTTATTGGCCCACTGCCCAGTGCCAAAGGCGGGTATCGCTATTGCCTTGTAATCATTGACAAATTTTCCAAATGGGTGGAAGCAATTCCTACTCGCAATAACAGTGCAGGCACAGTGGCACGTGTGGTAGCGAATCAAATTCTCCCACTCTGGGGAGCACCAATCCAAATCGAATCAGACCAAGGTACACATTTCACTGGTCAGGTGATGAAACACATATGCCAGATGCTGAACATCAAACAAAGATTTCACGTCCCATACAGACCGCAGAGCTCAGGAATGGTGGAACGTGCAAATCGCACTATCAAAGAAAGCATCTCGAAACAGATAATGCAACATAACAACAAATGGACTGATGCTCTGCCCACAGTTTTAACAGTACTGCAGGCAACTCCTTCAAAAGCCACAGGAGTCAGTCCATTCGAACTCATGACTGGAAGAATCATGAAGTTACCCATAGACCCGGAAATCACCCCAACAGACCTGGGGCCCTTAATGGTTGCAACCCAACAATCTGTGTTGAAGCAATTGCAAGAGAGGCTGAAAGTGTTACATGCACATGCCACTCTGAAACAACAGCAATCAGACTTAAATAATGATGCACAGCACAACCCAAACTCGGAGGTGAAATTCTCAGAAGGGGACATGGTGATGATATGCGTGTTTGTGAAGCAGGGTGCTTTCACACCCCGATGGCATGGGCCATATGAAATTAAAGCTGTATGCAACAGCTGTGTGGCCACAACCATAAAAGGGAAACTGCGATGGTATCACATGTCACAGTGCAAATTATTTAAGGGTATACAGGATAAATAACTGTCACTGTTTTCTCTTTCTGTCATCCAGGTCGACTGCAGCGATCCCATGGAGACCAGACGAGAGAAAAGTGTCCGGACCTACGTGCATCAGACTGGGTCAAAGAATCACACTCACGCACAACCTGAAATGTGGGAGGTGGGTGTGGAAATACTCTAAGGGGCCATCCACTCCAAAAATTACAATCGTACCAAAAGAAACAGTTACATGGCCTCCCGGATTAGCTCCGGATCCAAATTGTGCACCACAAATTTGCTGTAGATCAGGTAGCACCCACCCTCCGACCAGAAGCATTTCAGGATACACTCGAGCACCAGAATTCATGCACAACATCACTGCCTGGCATCAACTTAAAATAGATCCAGGTGCCACAATTGGCAACATGTACACTCTACACAAGAACAATAACAATGGCATAGACCCAATATTATGCTACATTGTTAAAACTTTGGAACCTTCAACATATAGGTGCACACACACACAAACACACAATGAAACACACATCAGTTACACAGAGTTGATATACAATCTCACCTCATACATACGCAACGAGCAGAAACCAAAAACTTTTGTGTGGACAAATCGAAAAGAAGGAACCTACTGTGTAGGAGAATGCATACATAGTATGGACAATTTCACAAATCCACACAATTGTTCATGGACTTATTGCTTCAATTTGACCACCTGCGGATACACCAGACCCAAACAGTGTCCAGAATTACACTCAATTCCTCCTGGTGGACTGATTAGAGGAAACATAAACAAGACTCTATTACATGATGTAAATTTGGTAATGACACATGTAACTTACAACATTTCCAATGTACTTTCTGCCTACACAACACATTGTAATGCTGATGATGAATCATATGTATGGCTACAGTCACGAATCGATGATTTAATTTCTGATTACAAAAACAGACTTGCCGTCCAAATTCCACCTGCTCGTTCAAAACGGGACCTGCTTGGTAATATAGCAGGTTTATTCGGATCAATCAATTCAGCAACTAACACCTACAAAATAGCCAAACAATCCCAATTCTCCACATGGTTGACTGACCAGATGGCCACTGGCTTTCAACATATCACCAATAGCAATGATAACATTATCAAAGCGGTGAGATCCGAAGCGCTGGCGCTTCTAACGATCAGCCATACACTGTTCAATCAGACCCGTACCATCGAACGTGACTTAGCTTGCAGATCATATGCACAAGATTTGTTCACTGCAACAAGACAAGAGATTTTAGATCTTCGTCTTCATCAGACCCCAAGACATGTTTTGAGTGATTTAATTGAAATTCTAGACCTGCGTAGATGGTTTTCTTCAGAAAAGATGAAAAATGTTAGATATTCAGAACTATTATCCACAGTTATGATGTATACTGGAAGTGAATGAGCAGGTTGCCTTGGATTTTTTGCCACTTTTCCTCTAATCCACCCAGATCAAGTTTACCCAAATTCCACTACTATTCGCCAGAGGTGGGAATAAGTCACCCATGTGCAAGTCACAAGTAAGTCTCAAGTCTTAACCTTCAAGTCTCAAGCAAGTCCAAGTCAATTTTTGTGAGAATCGAGTCAAGTCAAGTCAAGTCACTGCTTTATGTCAAGCAAGTCATGTCAAGTCATAGCTTGGGTCAAACAAGTCGCTGGCAAGTCATACAAATGTTTGATTTAACTGAATTTATATGTTAAATTAAGTTAAAACTACTGTAGTTATGGACTATGGGAGTTTTATTTACAACAGAAAAATGCAATATGCCTTTCTAATCAAAATGTGTCCACATACAGCTGAGTTGTTAATACAATAAAAATCTAAAAATAAAATTAAAGCTGCAAGCAGCGATGAAAGGGCCCTCGCATAGTGGGCGACGTGCATGTAAGTGAGAAAATACAGGAGACCAATGGTAAAGTCATTTCAAAGTGCCACACTTTGCTGCCAACAGGTGGAACTTAGACTGTAACAGAATATTGCCATGTAGATGTCTTCAGGCCAGGACTATTATCAAACACGTGAAGTTTGGAGCAGATCGGACATTGTATCCCTGAGTTACAGTAACTTCCTGTTTTCTTAGCCAAGTGTTGCATGATTTAACGTGTTTGGTACTTCATGGCATATTGAAATATGTTTCTGGGAGGGAATTACAGTGTAAAGCATGCCATTTCCTGTTGCCAGGAGGTGGCGCTATGACTAATTGAATATTGGCATTGGTCAGTGCAAAATTTTGAGTTTTCTAGCATGTTTAGGCCCTCAAAATGCGATTCATTTAGGAAAATCTTCTTTAAAATAATCAGTCATGCTATTAATTATATGATTTCTTGCTTCATTCAGCTTCCTCAAATTTTGCCATGACACCACTGATCATAAACTTATGAAAATTACAGTTACATTATTAATATTACTCTTAACATTCAAGTCAACACTGGGATAGCAGATTCTACTTCTAGCATATAACTAGACAGTACAAAGGGATGCATGCAGATAAGAAAAACTGGAATATGGCATTTAACCCAATTTTCTGTTTAATGAAGCAAAACCAATTCAAAGTAAACTTTACATTAAAACAAGGAATGGAAAAAAGTGATGCGTGGGGTGTGAATTCTTTTTCCTCAGTGCCCTTTGGATGCAAGGGATGATTCAGCTGATAAAAAAAACAACAATCCAAGGCACTCAAAAATTATTGAAAATTTTTAAAAAGCCTTTATTTCATCATGGCTTCAATATTTTCAAAACGGGCGACAAGTACTGCACACTTACGTGTTGCAGCTAATGAAGCTTCATCAGGGTGTGAGCAACAAACACAATCTGAGTTCTCTTATGTAGCAATTAATTAGTTATATAACAATCACCTGGTCACACTGTACAGGACAGGCAGGAGAGAGAAAAATTAAATAATACAAAGAGAATGTAACTCACCCAATATAGAATTAAATCGGGGGAAAAAAACAAATGCAAATCAAAATTAACAATCAACAAAATCATGAACAGATATACAAATCAACATCCACCCATCAAAGATACAAATAATATTGGGTGAGATATGTTCTCTTTGTATTATTTGAACTCCCTCTCTCCTGCTTGTTCCTGTACAGCATGACCACACCCTGTCATCACACCCTGACGAACATTTACATTTACATTTAGGCTACACACAAGGCTCATTAGCCGCAACGCGTAGGGGTGCAGTAGGCCTACTTGTCACCCGTTTTTAGAATATTAAGGCCATGATTACTTAAAGGCTTTTTGTATTTTTTCAATAATATTCGAGTGCCTTGGATTATTTTTATCAACTCATAACATGTCTATCACAACTACTATAACCATTGACTAGCCAAGACATTAGCTGAAAACAGTGGAACGGACTTCGTTACTTACAATTTTTTGTGGGACTTGAAGTGCCGAATGACATTCGAAGTGGTGGTGGTTGTATCAGAGATCTTCGTTTTGCAGGTCTTGCATACTGCCGTTCTTCTCTTTTTAGCGCTGTCTTGTACATAATCCTGCTACCCGAACTTAATTATTTTTGGCTTAGCGCCTTCCATGTTTAATCGCGACTGTCAGTTCGCGCTCTCTGCTTGCCTGCCGCGTCACGTGGTTAGGTTGCGGCACGTTCAAAAACACTTTAATAATTTTTTTTTCGAGTCATTTCACTCAAGTCCGAGTCAAGTCTCAAGTCATGAATATCAAGTCAAAGTCAAGTCAAGTCTTTTATTAATATTTGTCAAGCAAGTCTCAAGTCCTAAAATTTGCGACTTAAGTCGGACTCGAGTCAAGTCGTGTGACTCGAGTCCCCCACCTCTGCTATTCGCTCTATTGGCATAGTGGTTAAAGATCAGGTAATTAAATGCGACCACCTTATTGGATATATGACGTTGAAGGGTAATGAGACCTTGTTTACCAGTCGCACTTGTTGTCATGAAACTCACAATTATGTTGTCTGTTCATGTAACACATTACAACCCTTCTCTCCCAAGGATAGCAAACTCATAAATGTTCAATCGTTGCATGGCCATTCAAATGCTATTCAAGTGTCTCATACACAGTGGTGCGTTATCAGCCAGATGAATTCTTTCACATATGGAGGACTTCTCCATGGGCCAGATCAACATCCTTGGAAGGACGCCACAGGACGCAGAAGTTTCCCCATGGTGGGACGATACCTTCTATGAACATGGGACACAAGCATTGGTCGAGACGAAGGACTTGGTACAAAGAGTCATCCTTCAGACAGAATACCATCTCTCTCAAGCACAAGTGGAGACAAACTTGGCGAAAAAGACTGCACAGATTCTGTCTAGCTCATCTACTCGATCGGCTCAGGCTGCATACACCTGGTGGGACTGGATGCTTCGAGGGTGCGCTATTGGAAGCACACTCATTTTCTCCTTCACGCTATTGCAATGCTGCTACTTCAGATACCTCATCGGGTCAGTGAAATCCTCCACCAACGCCATCCTGACTCTCAGTCCACTACAACTATCCACCTCACAAAGACTGAAGTGACACCACCGTACCCTTTGCGAATGGCCCATGGTGCCAAACGGGGGAACTGTAAGGCTGGAGTCGAATTGTCTGGACTGAAGGACAACTTTTGTTGACAAATCAACATCTGAATGTTCTTCTGCATAAGTAAAAGAACCATCCGAGACGCCCCATGCCGAGCAGTTCACACCTCACCAATACACTCTCCCGACTAACCTCTGAGTTTTACGTGAAGGAGAAGGATGAGAAACAATCCAAATCTAAATGTGTACAACAAATGAATATACATGTTTGGTATCATTTGAAATGTCTCAGTGTGCCTGGTAAAATGGTCTCGTTCTCCCAGACATAGTACGAACTTCCAAGAAGTTCTAGAAAGCAAGCAATATTGCGCGCCACTAAAAGGTGTGCCGGCCCCCAGAACCTCCATTCAAACTACCTCCTGTATGCAAATAAGTGCCCCCTTCTACAGGTACCAATAACCCATTCAAGCTGATTGCCCATTTGTGACCCCCTGAACAGGGGACCAAACCTAATTACAATTACAAACACCACCATTTGGTCTTATTGAATTATCTGGGTATTTAGAGAGAACTGGCAAAAGGTTCGGGGAGTCTGTAGGCAGATCTCCCGCACAATCACTGTGTGTAGTCTATTTCACTGCCAGGTAAATGCTTCTGTTCTTTTATTATTGATTGGATGTATGTTTTATTCTTTGAATTGGATTTGAATTATTGTTCTATTACCTAGTTAATAAATTGTTATGTTTGAATTTATTCTGATTGACTCTGAAATTATTAAACTCTAGTAGGTGACGTTAACTCCACAAATCTACGCTCAGGTTAGTAACGGACCAAAACTTGGAGCTCCGACTAACACATTGGCATTAGTCACGTGTACTTAGGCTGTAGAGGCTAATATGGGTTTTTCCGTTCAGAACAACAAAAGGGTTGTCAGACCAATCTGAATTCGGGTCAGCCTCAACCTCTGATTATTGTAATATTATTCTAACTAAGTGTACGTGGGAAACTACGGCATGATTATGTAAAGTTATCTTAGAGGAAGTTAGGTTGGTCAACTTTGTTCTAAGATAATGGTCATGACCTCTGGCTAGATATAGTGTTATTCTAATTAAGTGTTTACAGACCTATGGGGACTGAATCACATATTTTTAGAAATATACAAGCATGGTGCGGCGTCTAAAAGTATCAGTCAATTTGCCTCTGTCTAGATGACCAAGACTGACGAGTTTGTGATTAGAGATCGTATTTCCGATCGGTACGAGACTCAAAGGGTTATAGGAATCCGAACGAATGAGTATAAAGGGTTAAAAGGAATAATCAAACATTTATTCAAATGTATAGCTAATCAAATATGATTTAAACCTTTTTCATAATTGGAGTCAGATGAAAATATAGAGGTAATGTATATAAAGAAATATATTTAATTCAGTTGATATCGCGTTGTATAAAGGAAGACAGCAACACGCAGATACCTTCACCCGCCATATTGGAAACCGTCATTGGACCAGTGGGCGGGCCTTACACACGCATTCTATGTATATACTTGTGCATTTTTAAGACAATGTATGTCATGAGGATACTGTGCATTACATGAATACTATGCAGTTATAGTTTTGTGGATTCTGGTCTTTCCTGTCACAAAATAATCAAGACTTTGATACTTGTGTATATGCTGTAGTGACAATAAAGAATGTAAATTTATTTGAATTGATTTATATTTTCATTTACAATTATTCAACTGGTTTTTATAAAAGTAACAATTGAAACTGCAGATTGTTAAGTATTTCCAATTTTAAAATGTAAGATGAGAATGTCAACTACATAAAATAAAATGATCAGAATGTAAAAAAAAAAAAAAGGCAATAAGAACATTCTTTGTGTGGAATATGCGCTGAAATGCCCTTTGGGGTCTATAGCATCTGATGGCAAGGCACGATTGAAATTTTCATTCGTTTGAATTCCACAGATTTAAGTGATCATTAATTGTGATGGTGTCCGTGCATATTGCTAACAATGATTAGCATGATGGCCTGGCCAGGGTTGCCAACCTTGATAACCTGGTTGGAGTGAGACTTTCTCGACAGCTGAATATATCACATGCATGTACATGATCCTAGTGATCTCTTAAAATTATAAGAGCACACACTTATCAAACCCAACAACAGAAGAATCATCAGGATTCACAATTAAACCTCAAGACTTTCATTTTCTTTGATTCTTTATTGTTTGGTCTGATTAGGCTGTGCTGTTACAATTTAAAGAGAATACTAGTGTAATGTAAACGTAAGTGATTAATTCAGCTGTCGAGAAAGTCTCACTCCAACCAGGTAAGGTTGGAAACCCTGGCCATCACACTATTCATTGTTAGAAATACGCATTTACAAAGAATTCAAGACAACAGAAAAATTACAATCGTGGCTTACAGTCAGATGCTATAATCCTCAAAGGGCATTTCAGTAAATATTCCATACAAAGAATATTCTTGTGTCCATTTTTTATAATTCTGATCATTTATTTAGTTATTTTATTTGGTTAACATTATCATGTCACATTTTAAACTGGAAATCCTTTATTAATAATCATCAACAGCTTCAATTGTGACTTTTATAAAAAAAAACAGTTGAATAAATGTAAATTAAAATATAGATCAATTTAAATGAATTTACATTCTTTATTGTCACTACAGCATATACACAAGTATTAAGTGAAAGTGTTGAATGCAGTCATGTTGTGACAGGAAAGACCAGAATCCACAAAACACTAACTGCATATTCATGTAATGCACAGTATCCTCATGATATACATTACCTTTAAAAAGTACAAGTACATACATAGAATACATGTGAAAAATTAAACTATATTTTAAATGAAACAATGATCCTTTGAACAGTTCCTGTTACAGTACAAAGTGATAAAAAGTGACTGGGTGGTTACATTCTGTGGAAATGGAGTAAAATATTAGTCTTTACAGGGATAGTCCACCAAAAACATTTAACTTCTCTCATCATTTCACCTTCATGCTTTCCCAGATGTATAAGACTTTCTCACATAAACACAAAAAAAGATTTTTCAGAAAATAATCCATATCTGTGAGTCTGTGGACTTAAGTGGACTGTAACTCGGCAGTTGGTCCAGAGCAATTGTTAATAGTTAAAACGGTTTCATTCATTAGTAATGGTCGCTATGCATTTAAGTGTCTTTAGGACCTAATTTGTGTTTATCTATAGAGAGAAAGTAATATGCATCTGGAATGGCATGAGGGTGAGTACAATATATGAGAATTTTTATTTTAGGGTGAACTATCCCCTTAACATTCATATGCTGTTGGTATACTAATACAAGATCAGCATACACTAATAAGAATAAAGTGCAACCTCATGTGTATTTGTGCACTGTGTTTGTTTTAATCTAGAACTCCAAAGAAATTTAAATATTTGCACAATATCAGGTATCTGAAGATCAAGATCCCAGTCATCCATAGGTAACAAAATAAGGTTCTTGTGGGATGGGGACAGTGGATCTCGGGCACGATCACTCCATCCTCTGGGTCAGCATCAGGTTTTGTTTATGGAAAAGTTGCTCCACTCCCTGGAAAATGGAGGTGCATTATAATATAACAACACACTGCAGACTTAATATGTTTATTTAAAACAAATTTGTGTGTGTGTGTGTGTATATATATATATATATATATATATATATATATTATATTATATTATGCACACACACAAATTTGTTTTAAATAAACGCATAAAAGTTTCATTCATAATTACTTGCAAGCAATAGGTTTTGTATTTGAACAAATATTTATAATTATTAAACACAGCCTTTTACCCTTAAATATGATCTAATCGAAGACTGTAAAATGCATAAGCAGGTCCTGTAATGATTGGGCTAAATCAAGACAACACTGCGGTATAATATTGTGAGCTCTAAATGTGCTCTAAATACCCCTCCACATGAAAAAGCAAGTACTTATTGATTTATTTAAAACTTAAATAATAACTTACCTCGAGTATCCAGTATGATAACGACGATGATTGACGGTAATGATGATTATATCATTCGTCTGTGCTATTCATAAGAAGTCATCTCAGTATAGTGTAGCAGCAGATAAAATAATATACGAATATATAAATTCCCGCTTTATATCACTAAGACGATCACATTCACATGATCCGCACATGTCAAGATGTCAACGCAACACTGACATGACTTCACTGCCGGGTCGCGGAAGCTGCCAATCAGAAACTCAGTAGCCAATAAGAACACTCCACTGCTAGCCCCGCCCCCACAAGAATATCAAACGTGAACTTTTTTCCCCCTTCAGTTTGAAAGATATTTTATTCCGTTTAAATTTATTTTTTCGTTAGTTTCTTAAAAAGTTACGTTCGTTTTTACTGGCACAAATCTGACTCCATACCAAGAGTGATCACACGTCAAAGGGTTAAAGAGGCCATAGCCACGAGGGAATGCGGTTTCCATGAAAGGGTGTGCATGATCTGCAACAAAGCTTAGGTAGGTGGTATGTGTCAAAGTAACATCCACATGAATGGCAGGACCCAAGGTTTCCCAGCAGAACACTGTCCAAAGCACCACACTTGCTTGCCTTCTTCACATAGTGCATCCTGGTGCCATGTGTGACACACACACACACCCGGCCATCCACGCGACGTAAAAGAAAACCTGATTCATCAGACCACCTTCTTCCATTTCTCCGTTGTCCAGTCCTGATGCTCACATGTTGGCGCTTTCGGGGGTGAACGGGGATCAGCATGGGCATGGGCTACAATGTTCGTTGTTGTTGAGCAATAGGACATGAGCTGTTGACAACTAAATTAATTTTTTTCCCAGACATTGTTAAAGATTTAAATCCCTACCGCCAAGATGCTCTTGTTGGTCACGGATCATAGAAAGTAAAACTTAAATCTGCCAAAGGGGTGGTTAGATTCATTCACACATTGCATTAAAAATGTTTTTTTTTTTTAAAAAAAAAGCTTCTTTCTTTTCACATATTTTACAGCATTTTCATAATAGCTGTATATTAACTTGTTGGGAAAACCGGTGGTTCCGTGTGAAATCAGACATTGAGCCCCCCCATGCAGCCAAAATGGCATGAACTTCGATCGTCTCACAACACCTCTGAGAAGATACGACTATGAGATCGAATCAAGCTCCTCCTATAAAGGCATCGAATCTTCCACTATTCTGGGTCACTTTATAATATAATAAAGCTTTCAATAGAATACAAATTAACATCATTTTCTGAGGGAAAACAAGTGACAACACCCATCACCACAATGGCACTGAGTGTCAAAAGACATCACCCTAGAGCTCTACGGTCTTCTGTTCTCTAGATATAGCTCACTTTCCTCTTTCACTTCAAGTATATAGGATTGTTTCAGCCATTTTATTGTCCACCAACCAAGAATCACAAGTCTGATTGCTTAAAGTAATGGAAAAAAACAACAAAACAAAACAGAAACTTTCTAGAGCACAAAAAGTGTAAGCACCACTACAAATGCTAAACTGCTTATCCTGTATCTTGACTGGTAGCAACAGAAGCTATGGGATTTGTTCCAAAGTCCTAACCCTAAGCAGAAGTAGTTGTAAAAATAATGCTTGCCTTAGGAAGCCCCACTAATTAGTATTCAGTATATCGCTTACTTACTGCATATAAAGATGTAATGTACTAGAATGAGCTAAAAACACAAGGGTGTGTTGCAACAGTCTGTCACAAACAGGATCTGCCACATGCCATTTAATGTGAAAACCCAGTATGTGTGATTCCAGCATTCAGATGGAGCACAAGATCAATTTGATGAATGTATTAATGTAAGAAACAGTTGGAAATCGATTTATCATCAGAACGATATACACAAACACCCAAATAATTGAGATGCATAATTAGAGAAGGGGAAACATAATTAATATAATTAATTGTATCACAGACCAACTAACATATCATCACATTAAGGTGCTACCCAGCCACAGACAAAGCAACGGATGCCGTTAAAGCAGTCTTTATGTTAGGTGTGCATTTTGAGGAAGCATTTCATAGTCTAAAATCACTTGCTACAGTGACATCATTGACCACTCAAAAAGAGTTTCATCATATGGGTGGGCAAAACTGCAAAACAATGTTTTTCGCCACAGCTCTTTGGTGACTAAGCGTTTGTTTATCTGTCCTGATTTGCTTGTCTTGTTTGCTTTTTTGTAATTTCGCAACAAGTGCATTATTTCTCGAGGCCTGAGGCATTAGCAAACTGCAAAGGCGATGCAAATGAGGCTCCATTCATCAGTCCTCTGAGATAAATGGAGCGATTGTTAATGCAAGCTAAAAATGGGTATATACTGCCCCCTGTTGGTAGAAAAACAGCTTGAACCTGCTATGAAGTTTCTGCCAAACCACTGGTTTTAACACTGTTATCATACCTCATTATAATCTCAATCAGATATTTAGGCCTGTAATGGACAATTTGGAACAACACTGATGTTCCTTTAACTGATATCTGGTGCAAGTGAGCAAGGAACTTCATTCAAATGACAAATTTGCTGGAGCTGTGGAACATTTTGTCAAGTCATGACATAAAACACTGAGCTAAAAAGCAGACAAATGACGGCAAGTGCAAGTCTTATTGTTATGATAACCATTTGATCAATGTTGCCGGGCAATTTTGCGGAGCGATATTGCTTGGGCACTTTCCAATTAGGAATGGGCAACAAATTTCAATCTCAAGTCTCCAGATCATGTCAAATTTGTTGCCCCTCGTCAATGGGAAACTGCCCAAGCAATATCACTCAGTAAAACTGTCCGGCAACATTACTTAAAACTTCACCCTGGGTATCATCACCTTTAGAGAACAAGATGCATCTTGAAGAAGCCACATCATAATTTTTTACCCCCTGAAGTCTATTTTGATGTTAGTCATAATTTAATTTTTCACTTTTATCCACCTTCTCTCTGAAATTACAATAAAACGGTCTGCATGTTGACATTGTCCCCTGAAAAGAGAAATAGCGCTTTAATCCACTATGACATGGGCTGCACACTTCCTGTCAGAATCAATACAGTGTGTAACTGTCCCATCCGTCAATAACATTGCGATGGGATCACATTTCCATAATGAAATATGAAGTTAAAAAAGTAAAGATCTGACCTCAATGATATTTTTAAGTATAAACTTCATGATACTTGTTTCTTTCAAACGACGGAATTCTTCTAAGACTTGTGAGAGTGCCAGATTCTACACAGAGCCAGGAACAGCGCAAAGTTTGGTGAACATTTACACACATTATTGTTTAGTTTAGAAATAACGGCGTCTCTTCAGCTTCTTCCTAATTGACTGACCATTGAACATGTTTCAGATCACCCAACAGAAATCACTGACTTATATGATGGGTCATATATGAATGTATTTGGGTTTCCCACATTCAGAAACTTGTTTAAATTCGAACCGAGTTTTAAGTTTCATTAAAAGCTATTTTTGGACTGGGAAGGGACTTTTGAGTTCTGAAAGTTACAGTATGTTTTCATAGTGCATCAATGAATATATAACTGCACTCTCTCTAAAAAGATTAGTTAACTTTAAAATGAAAATTACCCCAAGCTTTACTCACCCTCCTAGGTGTGGATGACTTTCTTCTTAAGGATGAACACAATTGGAGTTATATTCATAAATATCCTGATGCACCTGAACTTTATAATGGCAGTGAAGGGGACCAATGAGTATGAAGCTCAAGAAAGTACATACACCCAAAGCAAAACGTACTCCACACGGCTTCAGGGGGTTAATGAAGGCCTTCTGAAGTGAAGCGATGCGTTATATTTAACAAGTTACGAAGTAAAATGTCTAGCTTCCGCCAGATTACCTTGCGAAGAAAGTGTAATGCCTCTCACGGTTCAAAATGTTTGCACTACGTCCTACAGCTTCCGTAGTGGCCTGACCGAAGCTAGATATTTTACTTTATAACGAAACATGGATATTTTTCTTACCATAACGCATCGCTTTGGTTCAGAAGGCCTTTATTAACCCCCAGAGCCTTGTGGAGTATGATTTGCTATGGATGGATGTGTTTTATTGAGCTTTGTACTCTTCAGACCCATTCACTGCCATTTATAAAGCTTAGATTCATCAGGATTTTAATTAACACAACTCTGATTGTGTTCATCTGAAAGAAAAAAATCATATAGACCTAGGATGGCTTGAGGGTGAGGAATGCTTGGGGTAATTTTCATATTTTAAGCACATTTTATTGTTACAAATGTTCTAGCAAAACAAGCCTTTGTCAAGGTATGATGTTTTCATAGTACATTAACCACATTTAGCTCAGAATATCCAGGAAAATGTGATTTGTTATGATATTATGGGTAGTCGTGGCCTAGTGGTGAGGGAGTCGGGCTTGTAATCTGAAGGTTGCTGGTTCGATTCCCACGCCGGTAGGAATTGAAAGTGGAGATTGTGAGTGAACAGCACTCTCTCCACCTTCGATACCATGACTAAAGTGCCCTTGAGCAAGACACCTAACCCCTGATTGTTCCCCTTGTAAGTCGCTTTGGATAAAAGCGTCTGCTAAATGATGAAAAATGAAATGAAAAAAAAATGATACGGCCCCCTTAAAATATTCACAAATAAATAAAAATATGCACTAGTTTAGTGCTCTACCTCCAGCAGTTCTCCAGACATGCTTTTTGGTTTCTCTCTGTGATTTCTTTCAGAAAGCGCCCGACGCCCCGAGCGCATCTCATCCTCAATTTCCTGTAAACGTCTCTCCACCCATAACGAGACCAACTCATCATACACATCATACAACTCAAACCTGACTTAACGTGCAGTTTTCAGCCGTGTCCAGCTAGAGCAAGTTGCTGTTATTCATTATACCATGTTTTGTACAGCAGGTCTCTTTAGAAACTGCATTAAACTTACAACAGAAGAAAAGACACAACAATTGCATTCTAACTGTAAGCAAGACACGTGGTCACAGGCAGCGAAAAGAAATAGAAGTGAACATGCTGTGTGACAATAGCAGCACTTACAGGTTCTTCTCTCTGTGGTGTCTGTGTGTAGCCAACAAGATTCTCCAATGTCTTCCTGGTTTCTATCTCAGTCCTTTTGAGGGGTAAAAAGCACAAAAAACAACATTTGTGTATGTGTGTGTGTGTTTAACAATTAAACAAGGAATTTATTATGAACAATGAACGAGATGCTTTGATTTGAACAGGTAGGGACATTAAACGGACCTGTTTCTCCTGCTGATCTCTCTATCAATGTCATCACCCATCCGAAGCTGATCACTCCACAGGTCTCTTAGGGACTGATGCATTGAGTGAATCTGAGACCGAGAGAATACGATTTTGATGTGAGTGATGTTTGCTTGTGCGGGTGCTTCCCATAGTGTTGCTTTGGAGTTTCTAAAGTGTTTTGAGTGATTGGTAAAAAAAAAAATGCAATGAGATTGCTAAAGTGTTCAGGTTGGTTGCCAGGGCATTAATATGAATACATTTTTGGGTCCAGGACAAAACACTGATTTTGGGTACCAGACAAGACTTGCTGTTAATAGATTTTGGGTTTTAGACGAAACTGCTGACTGCTTTTGGACACCAGACACAAGAAGAAAAAAAGAAAGAAAAAGAAAACGGGATATCTTGATGAAGATAAATGATCCGATATTATATTTGGATACGATATTTATGACATGGAGATGTAATCCAACAATTTGACTATTTAATAGGGGTGTGACGAGATCTCGCGAGACTAAAACGTCACGAGATTTCTCGTCGAGTTGAAAAGTTGTCTCGTCGTGCTATCAGTGTGAGGGTGAAATTATTATTCAAGATGCCCCCGCCACTTTCAAATCCTTTGTGTGGAAACATTTTGGTTTTTGGCGCAAGAATAACACACAAGACACAAACAATGTGTAAACATTGTAAGAAAACTATGCCGTACACCTCGGCCAAGGTTGTTCAGACTCTTAGGGGCCGTTCACATATCGCGCGCATTTTCATTCGCAAAATGGAAGAGACACGGTCGCGACGCACATATGGTACGGCGCGCTCGTTTTTTTCCTGGCGCGCCTGTGCCGCGGCGAGATGAAAACATCTCAACATTTCAGAATGTCTCGTCATGTGACAAGAACCAAGCGATGGTCGTGGAGAGCACAGTTCATGGTTGCATAGCAACGACAGACGCTACAGAAGCGCGAGCTCCCGAATGCTTGCAAAAGAAGGAGGAAGCGACGCGGCCGCGCTTTACACGCTTTTTTAGGCGCGATATGTGAACGGCCCCTAAAGAGACAGAAAGCATCACTATCACTGCTGACGGTTGGACTTCTCGGTGTAAGCAGAGCTATATAACAGTTACAGCCACACAATCAATAGTGACTGGGAAATGGTCAACTATGTACTGCAGTTAAAGTGACTCTTAAAGTGTAATTTGAATTTTTTATTTTTATGTTTATTTTATTTATATTGTTTATTTTATGTTCAATCTATAGAAAGAAGTTCAGTGAGATTTCTCATGTGAAATTATACAGGGCAGAAAACAACTGGTTGATTTTGTGGCAAAACATTTAGCAGTGTTTGCATGTTGTTTTACTGCAAATAATTCATTAAAATAGAAGTAAAATGACATGCATTACAAGTTGATTTCCAAATGCACCAACATTTTTGCATTTTATGATTTTCAGTTGAATAAAAGACTATTTTACCTTCATACGTTTCATTATTGAGGATTTCTTAAAAATACTATAAAAATCTCGTCTCGTGAACCCAATCTCGTGTCTCGTCTCGTGGGATAGTGGTCTTGTCACACCCCTACTATTTAAGTGGAAAGATATGCATGACTACACAGTTATAAAATATATTCAATTTTGGGTTGAATAAAAATAAGGATAACATGATACAGTTAGTCTCGGGGGTGCAGTCATACCTGCTCTTCAGCTTGAGCGGAGTCTCTGAAACGCACTGCGACAGAACTAGACCGTCTTCTGGGACCTGTGCCCACACTCTCATAACCTCTCAAAGGGGACGTGGGGAGGTAGCGCCTCCTGTCTACAGGGCAAGAGACAGATGTGTGGAAATAATGTACTGCTTACTGCACACTGTAGAATGTGCACTTTGAATACTATATTTTTAGTATAAGTAGTATGTACAATGCTAGATAAATTGCTTTGGATTAAAGCGCCTGCTAAATGATTAAATGTAAATGTAAATATTTAACGTATGTATGCAACAATTACTTTACCATTGAAAAAAGATTCTTGTTCACCAGGAATGTATTTGATAAAAAAAATATATATTACAATTTGTGATACAAGTGTTTTCAAGTGTTAACAAGTGTTATCTTTTGTTTTTTCTTTTTTAATTCTGTGAAGGCAAAGCTCCAATTTCAGCAGCCATTTCTCTAGTCTTCAGTGACTTCTATGATCCTTCAGAAATCATTCAAATATTCTGATACTCAAGAAACCTTTCTTCTTTTTATTATTAGAAGATAAGGGCACCAGGTTTTCAGGAGCCCAATCAAATTCCCAGAAGCTTATATTAAACATAACCTATTCATTTTTTTTATCATATTTTGTTTGGTCAGGATATCACCGTTAAAGTTTAACATTATTATTATACCTGTACGAATGCGGGCCCCCCTCATCGTGGGTTAGAGGGACCGATCCATTAGAGCTCCACAAGCGCGGCCAGAATGTTTAGAGATTTAAGTTTAAGTGCGAGTTTATTAACAGCAGAGCTTAGCTTATAAAAAATATTAAGATACCTTTAGCTCTGATTATTTTAAACTGTTATTTTGACAAATTTCTAAAATGTGTCATACCATTGACACTACCCCGCTCATTCATGGACGTATATTTATTGCATGCGGGAGCATGAACATAATACATTTAAAATGCATGTGCACAGTTCAGTGGAAAGATAAATTTTGCCCTCCTCTTTAAAATGAAAATTACCCCATGATTTACTCACCCTCAAGCCATCCTAGGGGTATATGAATTTCTTCTTTCAGATAAATTCAATCGGATTTATATTAATAATCACCTTGATGCTCCTAAGCTTTATAATGGCAGTGCACTGAAAGCACCTGTTTGAAACTCAAAACAATGCATCCATCATTCATAAACGTACTTGTCGTGTACTTCAGGGCATTAATAAATGCGTTTGTGTAAGAAACATATTCATATTTAACAATAAATAGCTTCTGCCAGACCGCCTTCTGTATTCAACTTACGAAAAAGTTGTAAAAAAAAAAAAGAAAAGTTGAATACGGAAAGCGGTCCGGTGGAAGACATCTGACTTTATATCTCGTTAAAAATGGATATTTTTCGTGCATAAATGCATCGCTTCACTGCAGAAGGCCTTTATCAGAAGATATTGTTGAATAAACAATACGGAACGACATGAGGATAAGTAATGACTGACAGAATTTTCACTTTAGGATGAACTAACCCTTTAACAACAATGAGATAAGAGTGTGCGTTTATCTGTCAATTAAAGGTTGCGTTCATTACTGCACCAGCAGTAGGGAGTATGATGACAGCTTTTCAGAGGTATTATAAAATGTTTAGTGTAAATAAATATAGTTATTAAGAATAATGCACTGAGATTTAAGTAAGTAACACACAATTACTAATAATAACTTGTACAAATAATAATAATGTGTATAGTCAGGCTTCCACTCATTTACAGCCTGTGCAGTACCTGAGGTGCTGCCATCTTCCAGGTCACTGGTGTGCGTTGTGGAGAGCGAGGCGCTCCACCCACCGGCGGTCCTCCTCAGTCTCTGCCCCTGCAGATGCTGGATGGACTCCTCTAAGCTCTCCCTCAGCTAGAACGCAGGACAAGCTCTCAAAACAACACCCTTTATCTGAAATCAGAGACAATCCCATACAACTCTGGGTAGCAATACTCACCATCGCCATGGCTTCGGCTTGGTCATCTGTGTGTTCCTTATATTGTCCCAACATCTGATCCACTTTGTTTAGATTTCGGCTTGTGTCCTGCACAAAAGCACAAGCTTGCATGTCAAAAGAGCCCAGTGATCCCAGCTGTACACAACAGAGTAGGCATTCACGTAAAGAAAATGGCCGTTTACCTGTAAAGTGTTTGCTAAAGTGTCAATTTTGTCTGATATATCTGATACATGCGTATCCCTAGGAAACCTGTTGTCAGGCCTTATTGGTCTCTCTCTGACCCGCGATCGATGCCCCTTGGGTATGTCATAGGTGTCGGATTCATTGGAGGAGTCCATGCTGACATGAGCCAATCGCTGAAAATAACCAACAGCACTAAACTGAAATCAGAAACAACATTTCCAATCTTGACACATGCATTTTCTGTTTGCCTAGCTAGTACACGCGTGCAATTACACACAGCGAGAAAGTATTGAGATGAATTCAATGTTTAAGGCTGATGATCACTGGTCTAGTCAATGAAATTGTCAATTTTTAGAAAATCAAGATCTTGTAAACACTCGACCTGGCACAGAGAATTGACGTAGAACTATCAAGCTAGTTAACGTTAGCTTCGTGCTTACAGCTTTTGTTTGCTGAGATGTTACAAAGCTTCGTCCTTTTGTATAATATAACACATAATCACAGAATAGTAAAACTACAAAAAAAAAAGGGTACATAAAACTACCCCTACCCGTGTGCCCAGCGGTTTGATGGTTATCTTAGGTGATCAATGTAAGGCACCGCCATCCTCTGCTATGGCAACTTGAACTGGCCGCCTAACACGACTTCAACAAACGCTCTGAATCATGGGAATTGTAGTTTTGCCATCGGCGCCGTACAGGTTACGTTTCAGAACTTCTTCATACTATACTATATTATATTATATTATATTATATTATATTATGTTATAATGTGCATTATACACATTTTTAATAATTTGTTTAAAATAGTAGGCCACATGTGTTTTTTTTAAATAGTTAAAAAATTATTTTATTGTCTGGTGTGCAAACATCCCAAGTTTGCACCATAGATGAACCGCCCTGATTGCGCAGACCTCCTTAATTAATTCATTCATTAATTCATGCATTCATTCATTCATTCATTCATTCGTAATATATTCATTCATTCATTCATTATTAAACAAGTTGCCAAACTAATGCTAACCTGTAGTAGTTTTGTAGTCAGCTTTAAACGACTTCCAATTGACCTAGGCTGATGACAAAGAGAAGATCTGCCAACATTCATATCATTTTATCCTACATATAAAGTTTGTGTATTGATCGTTTCACACATAATTGACACATTTGAAACATTTACATTTGTCATAGGCTATGTAATTGTAACAACTTTGGGATTTAGGCCTATATATTTTGCTTACTTAAGATAGCCTATAGGCTATACAAATATAAAGAAATATAAAATATATAAAATATTACCTATACAAAAGAAATAAGTTGTTTAGACTACGTAGCCTAAGCCATAACCGAGATGAAAACTGACTATCACCCAACACTCCCCCAAACTATTTGAGTTTTTTCGATATTTTTGTACCTGTACCTGTACGAATAATACACGCAATTATTAGTAGGGCCTAAATGAGAGACGTTTTCATGTCACATACAACTACACAGTTCCCATAGCAACCGCAAGGGCGCCTCAGCCGTCCGCCTGCTCACTCACTGACTCTCACACTCAAGCAAGTTTGAGCTGTTAAACTGCTCGTCAGTGTTTGTGTCGCTATTTAAGGGTCCAAACCGAGCGGAGAGACTGCAGTTTTCCAGCGGGAGAACATACATTTATCCTTTATATGATGGCGACACTTGCGCTGTTGATGTTGATGCTGTCACCTGTGTGTGTGATCGGACTTACGAATTCATGTCCTCATAGTTGTGAGTGTTCCCAGTGGAAAGCCTTCGCTGTCTCATGCATGGGCATAGATGTTATTCCAACGTTTCCCTCAATGACAGAAATTTTGTAAGTATTTATTATTTTATTGTTTATTATTTATCACTTTGTTATAGTAGCCTACTTGCATAAAAAAGAGAGAAAAGTTAGGTGCAATGTACTCATTGTGTTCATGTTGTAAACACTTTTGCTGCTATTGAGATGGGATAAGGATATTTCGGGGCATGTTAGCTTTAAGTGTAGGTTAAGGTGTAAGGGAAGGATCAGCAATGTAATTATATATGTAATTACAGAAATGAATTACATTAATTATAATTATTATTATTATAGTTATGCTTTTATGGTCATTTTGGCAGTTTGGTGGAGGATATTCACATAAATAAGAACCGCAGATCGTGAGTGTGTTATTTTACTTTAATTAAAATATTATTGAACAATTTTATTAATAAACCATTAGTATGAGGTCTTGGGAGGTTGACTTTGAGAAACCAGAGGAAAATGCAGACCTCTCACCCTCGCGACCAATTCCACAGAAATGAATTTTTAAAAAAAAATTTTTACATTATATTTCACATGACAATATAGCGCATACAAATAAGACCTTCAGTCATGTATATTAATTAGGATTTTGTTCAAACATTTAGCTGGAGAACCTTAGAGAACCAAACCTTAAATGCAATGCATTTAAATAAAACATTTAATTTGGCTTTTGTTGTACAAAGCCAAAGGGTTAGGGTACAAAGACAAAGATTTTGTATTCAACAAACAGCATTGTCTTCAGCGCTGGATTAAATCATTTGGGGGTTTTAAAATGGGCAATAAATGAGCCTCTTGTAACCTGTAGATTCAACATTTCTACCCATTTATAAAAGCATATTATGTTCATGTAAAAATATACATAAGTGAAAGTGAATCTTATATCATCCAAATTTAGCTTTTCTTAGTCACTTTGGTTAATTCCATTAATTTTGAGATCTTCGTCTGAGTTTCGTCAGGGCGTGAATAAATATAGAGCTGAGGATCATCAGCATTCCACTAATGCCAGCATAATTTTCTAGTCTATTCAAAAGAATATTGTGGTCGATAGTGTCAAAAGCAGCACTGAGGTCTAGTAACACTAATAGAGAGATACAACCACGATCTGATGATAAGAGCAAATCATTTGTTACTCAAATGAGAGCAGTCTCAGTACTATGGTACGGTCTAAATCCTGACTGGAAATCCTCACAGATACCATTTCTTTCTAAACACAGTTGCGATGATACTGTCTTTTCTAATATTTTGGAAAGGTAGATTCGAGATCGGTCTGTAATTGACAAATTCTCTAGGATCGAGTTGTGTTTTTTTTTAATAAGAGGTTTGATAATAGCAATCTTAAAAGTTTACGGGACGTAACCTAGTGATAAAGATGAATAGTCTTAGAAATTTCACTGTCCTATGTAAAGTAAACTGTAGCACATGTACATCCTCAAACTCATGATTCTCAAATTTATTTTTAGCCAATTTTTTTACATGACTATATATTTGCAGAACTGAGAAATTACTTCCGAATGGAGGAAGAGAAATTCTTTTGTCAGAAAACCAAGACACTGCTATAGTATTGTATATTGTAAAGAAATTTGGTAGACGGTGCAGAGGATGCTAAATTTATTTATGTATTTATTACTGTACTATATTTGATAGTATACTGTATTGCGTTGCATACCAAGTTCATATTCAAGTCTTTGGGATTTTAACTTTTCTTTTCCAGTGCTTTTCAGCTACTGTAAGATCACTTTAATGAAATTATGCTGTATTGAAAATTATTTTTCCAATACAGCTGCACAACGCAGCTGCTGGAGTTCTTACTAGAACCAGGATGTATGATCATATTAGCCCGGTTCTGTCTACACTACATTGACTCCCTGTTAAACATCATATACATTTTAAAATCTTGCTACTTACTAACAAAGCACAAAATGGCTTAGCTTCCCAGTACCTGAGTGAGCTCTTAATGCATTATAGTCCTTCACATCCAGTTGATACCTCGAATATCCTTTTTCTTCTTATCACCTAAACTTTGGATAAGTCTTCTTAGCATTGTTTGGGAAGCAGACACACTCTGTCAGTTTAAATCTAGACTAAAAACGACGACAAGAAGTGTCCCTGAAGTGTCAACTAAACTATCCCCTGTGAAGGCCTTCTTCCCTTTCTTTTCCCTATGTATAGATAAACATAGATCCACGGACGCAACTGATTTTTCTGTATTGTGTGAACCAGACAACTAATTTGGTGGTGTCACTTAGTAAAAAAGAATAAGCGTATGTGCGCAGACACATTCAAAAGTGCTAACTTATAGACTAAACACGTAAATGAATGGCAAGAATGCATTAAAGGTCTTTGGTTTTCAGTTGGAAGGGTGTCATTTAAGCGGCTCCTAAGTTAGTAATTAACAATTTCTACAACAGATTTCAATCAAAAACCTATTTTAGCTAAGTAATTATATTTTCCTTGAGCTGCTGTAAAGCCAAAACAACTGTGAAGCTGCTTTGAATCTGCTTACAATCTGTTTTGCGAATAGCTCTATATAAATAAGGATGACTTCATAGCTACGGAGACCACAACTTGCCCGAAGGGAGGTGGCATGTGGAAAACACATATACACTGACCCGTGGGGCAGTGCTACATATGGAAGGTAGGAGGAACACTACAGCACAGAGACAGGGCAGAGCAGAGCCGCCCAGGGAAATACACAGGTTTACCGTCAGGGAACATACACATATGGGATTACACACAGGGAATTACATCATATGGCCATCTAGCCCAGTACAAGGGCTGACCAATGGGGCATGCACAAGAGTACTGGACCTGGCATCTGATGCCTCCAACGTGTCTCACTGCCGCAAGATGCCAGAGGATCTCCACAAGGTTCGCCATTTGAGGAACTGAACTGAGGAGCACAGTAAGTGCTTGCATCCCCTCCTGAGAGGGGAGTGGCGCAGCAAGCGAGATCCCATGGCTATCTAGCTGTAGACAGCACACGGGAGGACACCAGGTCCACCTGGAGATTACAAAATCTTGCAAATGTGTTCTCTGTTGCCCAGCCCGCAGCTCTGCAAATGTCTTCTGAAGCTCTGCATGCAGTCCATATAGACGCACAGAGCGTGAACAGGACACAGCAATGCGAGGTCTGGGTCTTCCCTGTAAAACTTTGAATTCATCTCAGCTCGAGGGACAAGCTCTATTGCATCCTTCGCCAAGAAGCCCGCAAATTCTGCCCACTGGACAGTCCTTGCTTGAAACTGAAGTGATCAGGATGCCGCTGAACCTGGGGGGATGCTTGGCAAACTGAATTGCGTAGCCAAGTCTGAACTAGCCAACGACGTACTGGGAAGCTGTCCATACGAGTGGTACCTGCCGGACGGGAAAAGTACCCGCGGGGGGGGCAACGTGAACCACTGAGGCCCAACCCGGGAGTCGAAGCTTCCCGAAGTAGAGACAGTGAGTGGGGTGTACTCACATGGCTCCGAGTGTCCCCTGAGGGACGGGGTAGGAAGGTGTGGGGAGGCTGTGCCTCGCCGAGGAGCCAATGCCCTACCCGTGGTGAATGAGGGTGCGGCTGTGAGTGAGGAAGCAGCGCGTCGCCTTCTGTCAGCACAGACCCAATAAGACCCAGAGATTTTGGTCTTTCTGTTTCCAGTCTCACAGAAGCCTGTGAGGCTGCAGGGGGACACCCTCAGTGACAAACAGGTTGGCGGTTGCCCATGCCGGGTCGGTGGCAACATCACGCCGGGGTAGGATGTATTTTATGGCCTCCATCTGCTTCTGAACTGGTGAGAACTGCTGAGCTCTTTCAGAGCTTTCACCTGATGAACCACCAAGATGGAAATGGCATGCAAGGCAAAGGTTGCCTATCCAGCAGTGGATAAGCCTTAGCAGCTACAGCTCCCATTGTCTTACTCACCTTGGACGGGAGGCATGGACGATTCCACCAGGTGGCAGTAGACTTCACTGTTAGGGAGACCAGATAGATTAAGCCACAGTTCATGTTCTCTTCGCAGAGTGACCCATAGAACAAGCTAGTTTGGACAGCTTGACAACAAGGCCATTAACAGGGACGATGTCCTTCTAGAGAGAATCTCCAAGGGCCAGTTGTATAAAAAGTGTAATCTGGATCAGAATTATCTGGATTTGGAAATCCCATATTTTGCTATCCAGGATCAAGTAATCCATCTTACTTCGGTGCTGGTTTTTTAAAGCAAAATTGGATTTGAAAATTGGAATCTGTATTAGTAGTGCTCTACAGAGCTACTGAAGGGACATGGTGATAGAAGGAATTTGATATTGGGGGGAAAAAAATCTTTCAATGCATTCTCTCAGAAAAATTAAGAGTAGCATTCAGCCGAGAAACTTTGCATTCCCTCGCAAAGAACTTTTGACTGGTTCATCTCTTATGATTGTGCCAATGTAGTTTACAAATAGTGATAAAAAACACTTTGAATTAAATATAATATTTTTGTTTGACAGCTGTTTCCGGATTATTTTATGGCACTAAAATCTCTTTTTTACTTTACAGTAGGCTACCAAAAATATGTAACCTAATGCCTACTTCTAATTTATTACTTCAAAAGTTAAACTAATATGTGTGTATACAGAGGGTACGGAAAGTATTCAGACCCCCTTAAATGTTTCACTATTTGTTATATTTCAGCCATTTGCTAAAATCATTTAAGTTCATTTTTTTCCTCATTAATGTACACACAGCACCCCATATTGACAGAAAAACACAGAATTCTTGACATTTTTGCAGATTTATTAAAAAAGAAAAACTGAAATATCATATGGTCCTAAGTATTCAGAGCCTTTGCTGTGACACTCATATATTTAACTCTGTCCATTTCTTCTGATCGTCCTTGAGATGGTTCTACAATTTCATTTGAGTCCAGCTGTGTTTGATTATACTGATTGGACTTGATTATGAAAGCCAGACACCTGTCTATATAAGACCTTACAGCTCACAGTGCATGTCAGTGCTTATGTATCATATGCACCTTATTTCTTTATCATTCATGGTATTCATTTAGTAGTTGTGTAAATTATTCTTTTCTATATTTTGTTAATAAAATTTATTTTATTACATGTGTGTCTTCCTTGTGCTGATCACACAGAAGAGGCTCTACAAGTTAGCAATCTCACCAATCTTTCAAATTAATCAGCTGACCACTTTACATTAATTCCAAATTATTGAACAGCCTTTTGTTGGGAGTGTTTTCATACTACTAAGGTAACAGACCTTGACTGGTGCCCTGAACTAAAAGTAGGGGGAAGTGGTCAACTGATGTACTCATAACCACACCTTAAGTGGTGTGTTATTCAAAAATCACACTGAAATCAGCAGTGACGTGAGTACCAACCTCTATTTTACACAGCGTCCTTGCATGGGAGAAGCTAAAATAACTACAGAAGAACCCAAAGATCACTGTGGCTGAGCTCCAGAGATGCAGTCGGGAGATGGGAGAAAGTTGTAGAAAGTCAGGACGACTGGTTCCAGCCAAGGGAAAGATGAATGCGGCCAAGTACAGGGATATCCTGGACAAAAACCTTGGTCAGGACCTGAGACTGGGCTGAAGGTTTACCTTCCAACAAGACAATGACCCTAAGCACACAGCTAAAATAACGAAGGAGTGGCTTCACCACAACTCCATGACTGTTCTTGAATGGCTCAGCCAGAGCCCTGACTTAAACCCAATTGAGCATCTCTGGAGAGACCTAAAAATGGCTGTCCACCAACGTTTACCATCCAACCTGACAGAACTGTAGAGGATCTGCAAGGAGGAATGGCAGAGGATCCCCAAATCCAGGTGTGAAAAACTTGTTGCATCTTTCCCAAAAAGACTCATGGCTGTATGAGATCAAAAGGTGCTTCCACTAAATACTGAGCAAAGGGTCTGAATACTTAGGACCATGTGATATAGAGCCCTGCATGGGACTGTTTTCTTAAACCCGCACCCGCCCGCTGAATGTATGACCAGGACTGCCCGCTCCAGCAACCTGTGTGTCCACTCCCGCCCGCGCCCACAATGTTTGTGTCCACTTTATCTGACGTAATGTAGCTGCACATATACTCAGATTAAATATTCGTTCAGGTTAACATCCAGAATCACAGTCTATAAACCTGATTGTTTAAAAAAGATGAATTAACCAATACTAAACCAACGCACCACACATGTAAAACATATTGGCTAGGCTCATTGTTTTTATTAGAGTTGTAAAACATTAGGCTAACTGTTAAAAATCCACATTAGTGGCACCTCAGTTTTTAGGCTACTGCATACCGACTCATAAAACGAGAACATGGAAACAGAAAACTGTATGTCGCCTCAGGGCAGAGGTGCCAGATTTATGTCCGTTGTAAACGAACACTTTTGCACATTTATCGCAACTTACGAAGTTTAACTCCCATTTTGTCCGTGACAATTGACCCTTCGCAAAACCCGCCCTGTGTTGCAATGCCCGACGACCCGTGCTCTGTCACGCCACACATCATGTTCTCACGGTGTGAAAAATACATCGCGGAGAAAAGAGGACGCTGACAACGTATGAAACGGTTTCATATTTAAAATATTGTCATTTTTTAAAGCAGTTTAAATACTGTACAGTGGCTCCTTAATGTGTCGAGACTCTGATCATCTCTTCATACTAGTTCATTTACAGCATCAAATAAACATGAATGAACATCAGAAGGAATGTTGTTTCAAGCGTGGAAAGACGTGAAGACACACAATATTTCAAGTTCACCAACGCTAATCTACTATAGTCGACTCCCTGATGGCTTTGTCGGATAAGAAGGCGGATTCTGCGTTGTTATTGGTTAGATCGCCTGTCAATCAAACTGTTTGTGAAGGGTCAATTGAGAATTGTTTCCATATGTCTGCCTTGTTTTGCTTTTGTCAAGTAAACAGAAGTAAAAATCATTTTCTTCTCAACTTCTTGTGTTCATGCCATTTCTACTACACACCAAATCCCACCGTTCCCCGCGTTTTTTTTTTGGGTTTTTTTTACATTTTCTGACCGCCCACTCCTGCCCGCAGCAAAGGTAAAACCGCCTGCTCCCACGAGATTTGCATTGGGTCCCGCCGGAGCCCAAACCCCTCTAATGTGTTATTTGAGTTTTTCTTTTTTAATAAATCTGCAAAATGTCAAGAATTCTGTGTTTTTCTGTCAATATGGGGTGCTATGTGTACATTAATGAGGGAAAAAATGAACTTAAATGATTTTAGCAAATGGCTTACTAAAAAGTTTTGAACAACATAAACTGATGATTTTATCCAGATTAAAACCAATATTGGATTTTCAGAATCCTTTTTTCCTTAAACAACTGGCCCCAGGAGCTTGGTCTAAGTGAAAAGTACATAGGAGATGTTTTGGGCTTATATGGCCAAGGCTGAGGCTCTATAAGAAGCCTGCAGATAGATGAGCAAAGCGATCACTTTTGCCACGTAGAACCCGCTTGGGAGGGGCAAGCAGCCCACCTTGAGAGAGGTTAATGGGTCTGGCGAGAGGGCTTAATGGCGGGGCATCACATACTGAGAGAGGCATGTCCTCAACATCCAGACCCGCAAGACCATGTGTTAAAGTCCAATGGGACTTCCAGCCATGTTTAATGTGTTTAGCACATGCAGGGAGGATAGTGAATAACTACTTCTAGGACTGGGAGGGGGTCCCAGGAGTTTTCTGTCATAGACCTCCAGATCTTGGTCAGAGGAACTTTAAAGGGCCGGCCAATTCGATGATGGAATCGGAAATTACTTGCAAGCGGAAAAACAACTCTTCTCTAGCTAGAGATGGGCAGAATGAGGCTTAGTAAAACACTGAAACAGTTGAAGCAAATGAGTCAAATTGTATTGAGGCTTCAAAAAATCTAACACCTGTCTCCACGGTGACACCTAGTGGTCACATGCACCTGTTGCTCTGTAATAACCTTGTGCTAGCTGTTCAAAAGTAATCGGATCGAATTTCGGATATCGGATTGGATCAAATCTTGAAAATGGGTTGTTTAAAAGGAAAAAAGGATTCTGGAATCAGATTGTATCACAAAATCCAATCTTGGTTTTGATCTGGATAAAACCATTAGTTTGAAAAGTACGTATCTGAATCAGGGTGATCCAATCCAATTTTGCTTTGAAAAACCAGCACAAAAGTAAGATGGATTACCTGATTGTAACAAAGTTCGTAAATGTGGGAAGAAGGAGGCGGGAACCGGCGAACATTAAACATATTTAATAAACAAAATAAACTGACAATAAAACCAAAAAGTATAAGGGCGGCAGTTCCTCACGGCGACTGCCGCCCACACAAACCAAATAAAACACAACATAAAATCCAGGCCTGGTCCTCTCTCGTCCTTCACTGTCGTTGGTCCTCCTTTATGCTTCTGGAGCTCCTCCGTGAAGGACTCGAGACCGGTGCGCCGAGCACCTGAAGCTCGTTAACACTCGCGTCACCGGCCTCGCGCTGTTCCCTCACGGCTCTCGCCCGCCCTGCTCGTCACATACCCCCATCGCCCCTCGCAGGCCGGGGGGTACCCGCGAGGCTGCGCCTACTCCCCCCGGGGGCCAGTCTCGGCGGCCGCAGCGCCTGGGGGTAAGGACAGACGAGACGAGAGAAAAGGAGACGGAAGCACAAGGAGCGACAAGGACGAGAGAGTGGAGAGAGGAAAAAAAATAATAATTCTTGGTCCGGCTCCCCGACACACTGCCGCTCGGTCCTCAGCCTGCCGAGAGGCTCTTCCTTGCGGTGCCATGCGATGGCACTGGACGCTTGGTGGACGGCCCGATCCTCCTCCGCCCCCTGGCGGCCGGCGATGGCTCCTCCGCTTGAGGGCAGCCGGCAGCGAGCCCGCCGTTCCCTGCTCCTCCCCGCTCCGGCGGCAGGCAGCTGGCCTCGGCCCACGGCGGACGGCGGCTCCTCCCCGTTACGGCGGCAAGAAGCAGGCTTTGGCCCCCGGCGAACGGCGGCTCCTCCGCTCCCTCTTGGACGGCCGCCACCCCACCTCGTCCCAGGGGCGCGGCAGCGAGCTTCCCATCCCACCTATCACTCGATTGCTCCAGTACCACCGCTTCGGGCAGTCTTCTCTTCCGCGCTGCCCGATCTCCGCAGCACCGCGATCCCCCTCAGCAGCGAGGGCTCTTCGACAACATGTCCCTCCTTCCTCCCGGGTTTCGGCACCAGTGTAACAAAGTTCGTAAATGTGGGAAGAAGGAGGCGGGAACCGGCGAACATTAAACATATTTAATAAACAAATAAACTGACAATAAAACCAAAAAGTATAAGGGCGGCAGTTCCTCACGGCGACTGCCGCCCACACAAACCAAATAAAACACAACATAAAATCCAGGCCTGGTCCTCTCTCGTCCTTCACTGTCGTTGGTCCTCCTTTATGCTTCCGGAGCTCCTCCGTGAAGGACTCGAGACCGGTGCGCCGAGCACCTGAAGCTCGTTAACACTCGCGTCACCGGCCTCGCGCCGTTCCCTCACGGCTCTTGCCCGCCCTGCTCGTCACACTGATCCTGTGGAAGAAAACATGGCATTTCCAAATCCAGATCATTCTGATCCAGATTAAAATTTTTGAACAACCGGCCCCTTAATAACGATTTAGACAAGCGTTGACGAACTATAAAGTACAGCGAGTTTGTTGGGTATGAAGTGCTATAAGTTTGTGGGGCAGTGGATACTGTTCTCAACGGGCATGTCGCTGCCGCCTTGTTTACTGAAATCACATTTCTTTGGCAAACCATTGATTCGAAACAAAAGTTTTGTAAAGCTTCAAAGCTTCATGAAGCAGTGTTCGAAATCAACCATCACTATCTCTAGCGAGGAAACGGATCTGCTTGTGCGCGAGGTAAAGCGAACGAGCAGATCATCTATGGGACAAGCCGGATTCCACCAAAGCATTTTTATCATTACGCACACAATAAAAATCTTTTACATTGTAATCATTTTATTTTTATTATTTGGTATGCTTGTGTGCTTCTGCTTGTCCCTGTGTGTGTAATAAGCAGAGTATACGCGTGTTGTGCACCCGCCTATATGCGCATATTCCTAACATGCTCTTTAAATAACTTTAGGCCAGGTTTCAGTTGGTCGATGGTGCAGTCTATTTCAGTTGCCTCAAAATAGCAACGCACCAACAATGCACCTGAACACACCTCATTTTCACACCAGCATGCCCATGAGGGCACAAATGTGTGCAAATGTATTTGCTATTTAAACAACGTGGCATAAGACATGAAAATTATTACTCCGTTAGACTGAAATGAGCAAAAAACACTTCTGTTGTGCCAGGCCCAGGTGGTCTGTCACATTGTAAGGCCCTTATTTAATCAGAAATGTGCCTATGTCCTTTGCCTTGTCTACCTCTTTCTCTGTTTTGCCTCCATCACACCTTCCTCCTCTTCTTCTTCTTCCCGGCTGTTGACTCTGTTTGTTTCCTTGTTGTTCTTCCGTTGAAATAAATTGTAACTCTGTGTTGTGCATTGGGGAAATTCAAGATTCACCTGCACAATAAATAAAATGACACATTTACAAAAAAAAGTCTAATAGAAATATATGGAAAAATATATACTTGACCCATTATGATAACGAGTTCATCCATTTTGTATTTAATGACTTATGCAATGAACTAATGCCTAGATGTTTTGAGTGGTGAGACTATTCAACAGAGATACATTATAATACATTTTGAGCAACATGACATAAGCCATTGATAATGTAGGAAACAGCAGAAAACTGCAATTGCAGACAATCGTGCAATTGAATGAATTGCATGAATGTCCCAAAGCTTTGGAAATTGCTCTTATCATGTGCACGAGTGACTAGATGATGTGGAGGTTGAACAAGTAGTTTTGAGAATTTCAGTTGTGATCTTAGAAATGTACCAAAGCTAATGAGAAAACTGGATAACATTTCATTTCACAATAGTTATTCTTGCTTTAGCAAAATATATATTTTTAAAAAAACATGTGGTAGTACATCTCTGAATTAAGTGATTTTTTTTTTTTTTTGATTATTTTAAATTATATTAATGGCCTGCTATAAAAGACTTTGTTAGAGGGTTTTAGCCACATTCTGCTTAAGAACACCCCTCAGGGTAAATGCAGTCTTTTTTTCTTTTCTTTTCCTTTTGTAACAATACTTGCTCCTATGCCGATCCTAGACAGCTGTAAATAAGCCATGATTAGCTTGACACAAAGCATCTTTCTCACTCCATAATATGCTTCATGGTAGGAAATGATTTCAGAAGTTTTTCACTGTTCGGGAGGACATTGGTGACCTCTTCTGTTCTTTTAACTACTGCCTCATGCCATGCTCTAATCCACACACTCCATGGGTTTGTTTAGCCATACAGGAACATTCCTCCATGGCTCGTCTGTCCAGTCTCGATTTCACCATCTGTTTTTCCTCCATCTCGCCTCGTCAGGCACCATCACATGTAATTACCGCCAAATCAGTGCGCCAATTGAGGCTGCCGCCCCAATTCGGAGCGCAACATTCCTTCCTCCTCAGAGTGCTCACTGGACAGGAGGTGGACAGATAAATAAAACTTTGAATACATTGCAGCCTAAAGTAAACCAGATGGGACCAGTATCTTCTGATGGAGGTTTGGTTGCTTGTCCCTGTCGTCTTTGACTTGCTCATTTGGGGCTTAAAAGAAAATTCATATTCAGTAAATATTATTGAAATTACTGTTCTAACACTATTGGATGGTAACAAAACTGAATGAGTTGGATAATGACACCATTGTCTTCTGTAGAGCTGCTTTATAGCTGAAATTGAAGACATTTCATAATTGATGAACTTTGTGACATTCACTGTTATTTTCCTATTGATTACAGTGATTACAGTAACCATTTGTATAAAGTGCTACATAAATGTGACTTGAATAGATAGATTCAGAGCTGCCCAACTCACTGCAGAATTAAATGTGCACCTCGACTCTCCTGTTTCCACCAAAACTGTTCGTCAGGAGCTCCACAGAGTCAATATTCTGTGATAGCCAAACTTTTGGTCACTCGTGCCAATGCCAAATGTTAGTTTCATTGGTGCCAACAGTATTAAATCTTGGGCTGTGGACAATGTTAAACATGTATTGTTCTCTGATGATTCCACCTTTGCTGTCTTTTGGGGTATTACGTGTGGAGAAGCCCCAGAGAGGCTTACCACCCCGACTGCTGCTGCCCAGAGCGAAGCACAGTGGTGGATCAGTGATGGTTGCCAAGGACTACTGAACCAGGAGGACCATGGGCTCCTAATGGTTCAAACATTGTACCCTGAAGGGGGTGATAACGCACCAATACAAACAGCTGGACTTGCTTCAAATTGTTTTCCATGGTCTGCGCAATCACCAGATCAAGTCAGAAAACGTGTTCCTCCACCAGCATGACATAGTGACCTGCTCACTGTTCTGGAAGAGGACTGGAATGGCTCAAAATCCCTCTGGCCACCGTGACGGACTTAAATCTGTCATTCCCAACAAGACAAATTGATGCTGAATTGGCAGCAAAAGGAGGCCCTGTACCATACTAATAAATTATTGTGGTCTAAAATCGGTTGTTTTATTTTCATTGCCCAACCCCTGTATGTTTGATTCACTTGAAGAACTAGCACATAAATATAGTGGATTTTACAGTTAAAGACCCAAAAGACCAGATATGATAAATGAAGAAAAAAATTATTTGAAGAAAATTTTAATAAAGAATAGTTTGCAGTTTCATCAGCAGAAGCAGCTTTAAGTCTCACAACCAGTTCGTAGGCCGCTCTCTCTCTCCCTCTCTCCCCAAATTGGGTGTTTTATTTTCATTGCCCAACCCCTGTATGTTTGATTCACTTGAAGAACCAGCACATAAAAGTCTTTCGTTCGAGAATCTGACTGTATTGGTCGATATATGTATTTTATTCATTGGTTAAAGGTTTCAAGGAGTCATTCTTTTGGGAGTCAGAATGTTTGTTTCATGCTATAGATTCATTTGTGTTGTTGGTTACAACAGGACACATTTTTGGTGTTTCAGTTTACAGGATTCATTGATATGATATTACATAAGAATGCACATGCAGGAGCTGCAAATAAATCCGAAAGTCGTGAAAATCAGTTCTGGAATTTTTTTTTTTTTTTTTTTAAACAGCCTTCTTATATGACTTGGTTAGCTTCATCGGCTGTGCTGGTTTACTTCCCTCCAAACCAAGTCATTTTCTTAGTTAGCTTTTAAGGTTTTGCCCCTTGAAAGGCATATTGAGGGAGTGCTTTTCTTAAAGCCTAGGATTGGCACACTCATGTCCACTGTAATGTGGTGCAATTATTTCGACTGAGGTTGAGGTGAGCCGACCAGGAGTGCGGTGTAAAGTAACAGTCTGTTCACTGTCATAGAGTTTGTTTATTTTGTCAGGGTGGTCTTTTATCCTTTTTCCTTTATCTAACTGTTACAGCTTTGGGCTGTGAATTAGCCCATTGTTTAAAAACCCATGACTGTCCATTTTTGACAAGCAAACTTCATTTGATATAGCAGTTTCTTTAAATACTTTTATGAACAACAACAATTTGACAACAATGATTAATTAATTAATTATTAATTATAGTTTTCTATGCCATTTACAGTTGTAGCTGTAGCCTGCATAAACAAGTTAAAGATACAGTATTTTCCTGTCTATAGCAAAAACAGGTGAGATATTTGCTTGATTTGGCCATGATTAAGTCCACACAATTTTGTTTAGACTCACCACTTCAAAGACCTGCTCCATTCACTCAAGGAGAAAACAGGCAGTTACCCGAATCAAAATTTAATTGCCTCAAGACGTCTGTGAAGCTCTATCCTGGCTTTTTTTTCCAGAATGTTTTTCCATACATCCAGAGTCTAGTTATGTCTGCACTTGAAAATACTGACCACGGGAGGTTCATTTAGGCAGTGATAGTGTTGCCACAGAAACACATAATTCCCAGTCTAAGGACGTGAACAGCTCCGAATTGAATGTCACTGTTGTGAGGCTCTCTCGCCGCATCCTCCGGATCAGCAGAGGGAGCCCTCATCAGAATATTAACTGTTTTGGACTTCATTTCCCATAAGCCCTCATACCTGGGACTGATTGCACCTACACCTGCCATGCATTAACATCACAGCATTTGAACACATCACACTTATCACTGCGAAGTCTTGATTTGCTTTTGTGATCATTTCTGAGCGTTATTTCTGTGGATTGTTATTCTGTGTTTTGACCTGGACTGCTACCACATTTATTGATCCCTCGCTGCCTATCCTGACCCTTGCCTGTTTACTGGATTATTGTATGTTTGCCGCCTGCCTCGACCCAAGCCTGTGCCTGTTTCTGTTACTGCTTTGCCTTCACTATTGTTACTGCTGTGTATCGACCCTGCATTGTCTGACTTTGAGTAAACGAATAATGCTGAAGATGACTCCCCACTCTGTGTCACATTCACGAATAGAATGTTGTCTTCTCGAAACTAGAGTAGTAACATGTTGTGAATGCAACATTTGGCTAATGCCTCTAGATTTTTCCAAATTTGATTCTAACCTATTGCCTATTCCTACTCTGTGACCTATACAAACATAACACTAATTCTATAAAAAAAAAAATCTCTATGTGACTTTAAAGGAATAGTTCACCTAAAATAAAAATGATCATCATACCACATGACTGTGCGTCGAAGACAAAAGAAAAAGTTTTGGAGAATCTCCATTTTGCTCTTTTACATGCAATGAAAGTATACTGAATCTAGATGGACTTCGTAAAACTCTCGTGCCAATTTAAACTCATACGACCCATGCACTTCTGAAACCAAATGATTGCTTTGTGTCAAAATCAGAAGAAAATTTAAGGTAAATTTATTGATGATCTTCCTCTCCCATATAGCTCATATCTTACTTGCACTTTATATTCAAAAATTCTGTGATGTGATTGGTTATGACACAAGCAACAATCAATAAAAAGAAAATTCAAATGAGATATGTACGAACCCCCTGAACATGACATGCAGGGGGAAAAAAGTAGGCTAAATCGTGTGCATAATTTACTTATTTACATAAACGTATAAATCGAGGGAATGAATTTAGTAAATCATGCACACGATTTAGCCCACTATTTTTTCCCCTGCATGTCATGTCCTGGGCACTGTAATTATGGATTTAATTTTTCATTTTAGATTTTTTTGGTCACTTTGTGATTTATATACCTTCATGTTTTCAGTGAATTTACGATGTTAAGTGTGATGTCACATGTCATTTTTTCTGGAATCAAGCGCTCTATCAGATGCCAAAAGAAAACAGCATACTGTGCTAATATAGGCCTACACACGTTTTGTTGTAATACTCCCGAAATATCATAATCCCAAGCTTTGTCTCCATACCAAAAACTCGATTTACCAGACAATGCTTCATCTTTTCTGAATTGTTCTAATATTGGCGTCTGGGATGCCGTGAACCAAGAATAGTGTGCACCATGTTTTTAAGAGCTATAGTTTAAATGTGTGCTAAAAAAATAAATAATATTCATGAACGGAGTGGTGACATCGGAAAAAAAAACTGTATTCCTTACATCTTAACAACCGGATTATTATAAAATGTGGAAAATAGAAATAATAAATTGTACAACATTTTGTATATGTAATTGTATGTAAATGTAAATACAAGTTGTAATTATCAGACAAATCTATATGTATTTGTAATTATCTTTCATTTCTAGAAGTCTCTACGAAACGAGCCTGATGAAAGTTCCCCAAGATGCCTTTGCAAACATGGTCAATATCTCAAGAATGTAAGTACTTTTTTAGAGACAAAGTGATTTGACATTAGAGTATTTATTAAAAAGTGATTACACTAAAATCTTGCTAAAATGAATAGATCTTAGTGTTTGCAAAATTAATAAACCTGATGGTACCTGAACATTTCCATTACTTGCAAAGTTAAATGTTATGTATGACTACAACGTGGCATAAATGCATTTAAAAAAAAAAATTCTGATAATGTTACATCTGGCTTGGTGCACAGTGGTACAGTATGAGTGGGGTGACCCAAGGTGTGGATTGTAGAAACAGAAATCGTAGAAAAATAGTCTTCCGAATAGGAATCATGGGGTCAGGAGTCACTCCCTTATTCCATACATACACAGAACAATAATTTGAAGGATTGTCATTCTGAAAACACTGTAGTGTGTAAGTGGCCACTGAGAGTGAGCATCAAGATGAGATTATACAAAAAATAATGGGTGTTTGGTGCTCCATTACTTTTACCTTTTTTGTCTAAACAGGCATCAGCAACTACTCCTGTATAAAGGTTGTCATTAGTTCAATGTTGAGGAATAAGTGGGAAAAAATGTTTTTTAAAGAGCTGGACTAAAATTATGGTCAAACTAAGGAAAGTAACACTTTTCTTCTCTACTGTTCATGTGCTAAGTGTTTTGACACCTTAGAGTGTTTGTGTTTGAGGAAATTTAATGTGCTACATTTACAAGAATACATGATGGAGAGTGCACTAGCCAACACTAAAAACATGGGCTGATTTCATCATTAAGATTGAAAGGAGTTTCTCTCTCTCTCTCTCTCGCTCTGTCTCTCTCTCTCTCTCTCTCTCTCTCTCTCACACACCGCCTCTCTCTCTCGCTCTGTCTCTCTCTCTCGCTCTGTCTCTCTCTCTCGCTCTGTCTCTCTCTCGCTCTGTCTCTCTCTCTCACACTGTCTCTCTCTCACGCTCTGTCTCTCTCTCTCTGTCTCTCTCTCTCTCTCTCTCTCTCTCTCTCTCTCTCTCTCTGCTGAGGGGTTGTAACCTGAAATATTGAAATGACCTTGTATTATTATAAAACTCTGGATTTCTCCCTTCTTTCCTCAGATATCTGTCTGTGGATGTCTCTCTGAGCAGGTTAGAAAGGCATTCCTTCTACAACCTGAGAATACTTACTCATATGTAAGTCAAAGCATCTGAAAGTCCACATATAAATTCCAGTTAACCACACTCAAATAAATCATATATCAGTGTCACTATTTAATAAATCCTCTTTCACTCAGATTACTTTAGAACTAGGTGCACGTTTCATTGTGAGGCTTAGTGGTCGCCTTTTTTCAATAGAATCTGACGTCTAATCAGATTTTTTTTACAAATGTATTTCCATAAAAGTATTTTTTACAGCATAGTTTCAAAGTTTATACATAGGTATTTGTACTTAACATTTAAAATTTTACAAAAACATATTTTTTTATGTTTTGGGGTATTTGCTGAAACATATTATGGACAGGGTTAGGGTTAGATTACTAGATAACTTAGTTACGTATTTAAAATACAAAATTTGAGTAACTGTATTTCATTACAGTTACATTTTAAATGGGTGATAATAAAAGTATAGTTGCATCTGAAAAGAATTTTAGATTACCAAAGTGGTTACTTTGAATTGTAATGTCATTTAATGTCATTAATGTAAAATGTGACGGGCAATTAGTGAAGTTGTTAAACATAATTTTGGGAGGAGTACGCCCATAAGATTATATGGACATTATTATATGGATTATATGAAATTTAAAACGATGAATCTCTGACTTTGACAGTCTGAAAAAGCTGTTACATTTCCATTCAAAAGTTCATACCCTTGCAGAATATGCAACATTTTAATAATTTTAACAAAACAAGAGGGATCATAACAATTGCATTTTATTTTCATCTAGTACTGTCCTGAATCAGCGATTTCACATAACAGATGTTTATATACCCCACAATACAAAATGACTGAATTTGCAATTTGCTCTTGCTCTTACAATTCTGACCTTTCTCAATATTGTGAGTTTATATCTCATAATTCTGACTTTTCTCAATATTGTGAGTTTATATCTCATAATTCTGACTTTTCTCAATATTGTGAGTTTATATCTCATAATTCTGACTTTTCTCAATATTGTGATTTTATATCTCATAATTCTGACTTTTCTCAATATTGTGAGTTTATATCTCATAATTCTGACTTTTCTCAATATTGCGAGTTTATATCTCATAATTCTGACTTTTCTCAATATTGCGAGTTTATATCTCATAATTCTGACTTTTCTCAATATTGCGAGTTTTTATCTCATAATTCTGACTTTTCTCAATATTGCGAGTTTTTATCTCATAATTCTGACTTTTCTCAATATTGCGAGTTTATATCTCATAATTCTGACTTTTCTCAATATTGTGAGTTTATATCTCATAATTCTGACTTTTCTCAATGTTGTGAGTTTATATCTCATAATTCTGACTTTTCTCAATGTTGTGAGTTTATATCTCATAATTCTGACTTTTCTCAATGCTGTGAGTTTATATCTCATAATTTTGACTTTTCTCAATATTGTGAGTTTATATCTCATAATTCTGACTTTTCTCAATATTGTGATTTTTTATCTCATAATTCTGACTTTTCTCAATATCGAGTTCATATCTCATAATTTTGACTTTTCTCAATATTGTGAGTTTTTATCTCATAATTCTGACTTTTCTCAATGTTGTGAGTTTATATCTCATAATTCTGACTTTTCTCAATGTTGTGAGTTTTTATCTCATAATTTTGACTTTTCTCAATATTGTGAGTTTATATCTCATAATTCTGACTTTTCTCAATATTGTGAGTTTTTATCTCATAATTCTGACTTTTCTCAATATTATATCTCATAATTTTGAATTTTCTCAATATTGTGAGTTTATATCTCATAATTCTGACTTTTCTCAATATTGAGTTCATATCTCATAATTTTGACTTTTCTCAATATTGTGAGTTTATATCTCATAATTCTGACTTTTCTCAATGTTGTGAGTTTATATCTCATAATTCTGACTTTTCTCAATGTTGTGAGTTTATATCTCAATTCTGACTTTTCTCAATATTGTGAGTTTATATCTCATAATTCTGACTTTTCTCAATATTGTGAGTTTTTATCTGATAATTCTGACTTTTCTCAATGTTGTGAGTTTATATCTGTCACGCTGGTGCAGGCAGGAACAGGCGGAACGACAGAGTTAACAGGAAACATAGTTTAATTAGACAGGATACAGGGATTAACACCACACATGAAACTATATGAACTGACAAGGAATGGACAGATACAGAGGGAATATATACAGCTGAATACAAATGGACCACAGGTGACAGGCATTACTAATAACGAACACAGCTGGCGACAATAGACTAATAACAGGGCACATGGGGAACCAAAACAAAGATCACGTGACAAGGACTGACGGAAGCAAAACAAGGAACACATGACAGGAGACAGGACTGGAATACATGTTACAATATCTCATAATTTTGACTTTTCTCAATGTTGTAACCTTATAACTGAGAAAAAAAGTCAGAATTGTGAGATCAATTTTTTTAAATGACCTGTTTTGTGTGTATTAAGTACTTATTAGTATTCCAAAGTATTCCGAAGTGTTTAGATTAAGTTACAAAACTTTGGTAATCTAACGAAATACATTTCAAATGAGTTTTTAAAGCATGTGTATAGTAATCTGTTGTGAAATACATTTTAAAAGTAACCTACCGAGCCTTGAATACTTACCCAGCCCTGAATATGGTTCGGGTGACCAGATTTGTCATGGTGGAATACAGGATGGCTTATTATGGAGCCACCACACACAGACGTGTCAAGGAATTTGGCTACAGTTGTTCTATTCCTCTTGCTGAGCCCACGTTGCTTGAAGTCCAGTGTTAAGTTTCCACAGTGATGATTTGGGGTGTAATATCATCTGCTGGTGTTGGTCCATTGTGTTTTTTGAAAACCAAAGTCACTGCACCCGTTTACCAAGGCATTTTGGTCATGCTTCTTTCTGCTGACCAGAAGATGCTGATTTCATTTTCCATCAGGATTTGGCAGCTGCCCACACTGCCAAAAGCACCAAAAGTTGGTTAAATGACCACGGTGTTGGTGTTCTTGGCTGGCCAGCAAACTCACCAAACCCGAACCCCATGGAGAATCTATGGGGTATTGTCAAGAGGAAAATGAGAAACAAGAGACCAAAACCTGTGCTTCCACACTACCTCAGCAGTTCCACGAACTGCATGCCACGCCGAACTGAGGCAGTAATTAAAGCAAAAGTAGCTCCTACCAAGGACATATACAGTAAATGAACATACTTTCCAGAAGGCCAACAATTCACTAAAAATGTTTTTTTATTATTATTAATATTATTATTGGTCTTATGAAGTATTCTAATTTGTTGAGATAGTGGGTTTTTGTTAAATGTGAGGCTAAATCATCACAACTGAAAGAACCAAAGACTTAAACCACTTCAGTCTGTGTGCATTGAAGTTATTTAATACACAAGTTTCACAATTTGTGTTGAATTACTGAAATAAATAAAACTTTTCCACGACATTCTAATTTATTGAGATGCACCTGTAAAAAAACAACAAAGAATCAAATAACAAAAATAGCACATATATGATAAAGATTAAATAATTAAATAAACTATGTCTTTAAAGTACAGTAGGTTTATTCAACATTCATTTAACATCTTTTGTTGTTTGATTAACATTAATGACAGACAGGTATTTTAGGCTGCTGTCACTTTAAAACTGAATGCTTAGATCTAATATGCTGACACGTATCTGTATTTACGGTTGAGAAGGGATACATCTTCGGCCAAATTGTCCTCCTGAGCATGTGCACATCAATATCATAATATCCCACATCACTCTCTAACATCTTCACTGACTGCAAGTGAATTGATAACGAATTGTGATTGGATGGTAACTTTGCTTTTCAAAATAAACTATGAATCAGAAAGAATCAGAAAGAGCTTTATTGCCAGGTATGTTTACACATACTAGGAATTTTTTTTAGTGACAGAAGCTCCACAGTGCAACAAAATGACAGCGACAAGACAAGACACAGATAATAAAAAAGAATAAAGGAATAAAAATACAAATATACAAATATACAATATAGACAATTTTATGTTCAGTTTTGATGAGTGCAAATTTGAAATGTAAATAAGTGTAAATAAGTGTTTTAAGAAAATGGTGTGTAATAGTTTTTGTGTGTCCCGTGTTTATCAATTGTTCATGAGGTGAATTGCTTGAGGGAAGAAACTGTTCTTGTGTCTGGTCGTTCTGGTGCTCAGGGCTCTGTAGCGACCAGATGGCAACAGTTCAAAGATGGAGTGTGCTGGGTGTGAGGGGTCCAGAGTGATCTTCTTTGCCCTTTTTCTCACTCTGGATAAGTACAGTTCTTGGAGAGTGGGGAGGGTTGTACCAATGATTCGCTCAGCAGATTGTACTACCCTCTGTAGTCTTCTGAGGTCAGATTTGGTAGCTGAGCTAAACCAGACGGTAATGGAAGTGCAGAGGATGGATTCAATGATGGCGGAGTAAAACTGTTTCAGCAGCTCCTGTGGTAGGTTGAACTTCCTCAGCTGGCGAAGGAAGTACAACCTCTGCTGGGCCTTATTCACAATGGACTCAATGTGGTTGTCCCACTTCAGGTCCTGGGAAATTGTGGTGCCCAGAAACCTGAATGACTCCACTGCAGCCACAGTGCTGTTCATGATGGTGAGTGGGGGGAGAGCAGGGGGGTTTCTCCTGAATTCCACGATCATCTCTACCGTATTGAGCGTGTTGAGCTCCAGGTTTTTAAGACTGCACCAGACAGTCAGCTGTTCAACCTCCAGTCTGTAAGCAGACTCGTCACCATCCTGGATGAGGCCGATCAGTGTGGTGTTGTCTGCAAACTTCAGGAGCTTGACAGAGGGATCTTTAGAGGTGCAGTCGTTGGTGTAGAGAGAGAAGAGTAGTAGGGAGAGAACACAGCCCTGAGGGGCGCTGGTGCTGATGGAGCGGGTGCAGGATGAGAATTTTCCCAGTCTCACTAGCTGCTGTCTGTCTGTCAGGAAGCTGGTGATCCACTGACAGACAGAGGTGGGCACGGAGAGCTGAGTTAATTTGGGGTGGAGAAGTGATGGGATGATGGTGTTAAAAGCAGAGCTGAAGTCCACAAACAGGATCCTCACATAAGTCCCTGGTCTGTCCAGATGCTGGAGAACATAATGCAGTCCCATGTTGACTGCATCATCCACAGACCTGTTTGCTCGGTAAGCAAACTGCAGGGGGTCCAGTAAGGGTCCAGTGATGTCTTTCAGATAAGCCAGAACCAGTCTTTCAAATGACTTCATGGCCACACACGTTAGAGCCACAGGTCTGTAGTCATTGAGTCCAGTGATTTTGGATTTCTTTGGGACGGGGATGATGGTGGAGCATTTGAAGCATGAGGGGACTTTGCACAGCTCCAGTGATCTGTGTGAAGATGGGGGCCAGCTGGTCAGCGCAGGTTTTCAAACAGGCTGGTGAGACGCTGTCTGGGCCTGGTGCCTTTCTCCTTTTGTTCTTCCTGAACACCTGGCGCACGTCATCTTCACTGAACTGAAGTGAAGGTTGTTGGAGGTGTTAATGGTGGTCTTTCAAACCTGCAGTAGAACTCATTCAGATCGTCTGCCAGTTGTTGATTCTCCACAGTGCTGGGGGATGGTGTCTTGTAGTTGGTGATGACTTTCAGACCTTTCCACACTGAAGCTGTGTCATTAGAAGAGAATTGATTCCGAAGCTTTTCGGAATAATTCCTCTTAGCCACTCTGATCTCCTTTTCCAGTGTGTATTTGGCCTGTTTGTACAAGACTCTGTCCCCATTTCTGCGAGCATCTTCTTTGGCCTGACGGAGCTGGCTGAGTTTTGCAGTGAACCAGGGTTTGACGTTATTGTATGTTAAATGAGTCCTGGTAGGAATGCACAAATCCTCACAGAAACTGATATATGATGTAACAGTATCTGTGAGCTCATCCAGATCGGTGGCAGCAGCTTCAAAAACACTCCAATCAGTCCATTCGAAACAGGCTTGTAAGGCCCGCTCTGTTTCGGTGGTCCATCTCTTTACAGTCTTTTCTACAGGTTTAGCTGATTTCAGTTTCTGCCTGTAAGTCGGTATGAGATTAACTAAACAGTGATCAGAGAGCCCCAAAGCTGGGACAGAGTGATATGCATCCTTTATTACTGTAACAGTGATCTAGTGCATTACTGTCCCTGGTGGGACAAGTAACATGCTGTCTGTATTTTGGAAGTTCACGTGAGAGAATCGCTTTATTAAAGTCCCCGAGAATGATTAGAACAGAGTCCGGGTGTTGTTGCTCGTTCTCTGGGATCATATCAGCGAGTAACTGTAAAGCTGAGCTTACATGCGCTTGCGGTGGAATGTAGACGCTCGCCAGAATGAACGAGCAAAACTCCCGCGGCGAATAGAACAGCTTGCAGTTAATTAAGAGTGTTTCAAGATCTGGACAGCACATCTTCTTTAACACAGTTACATCTGAACACCACATTTCGTTGATGTAAAAGCACGTCCCGCCGCCGCGCGATTTCCCCGTTGATTCAGCGTCGTGATCTGATCTAAACAGCCGAAAGCCAGGTAGACTTAACATGCTGTCCGGAATGGCGTCATTCAGCCAGGTTTCTGTGAAGCATAGAGCAGCCGAGTTTGAAATATCCTTGTTTGTCCGGGCGAGCAGAAGGAGTTCGTCCATTTTGTTGGGTAGAGAGCGGAGATTCTCCAAATGGATGCTAGGCACCGCTGTTCTCAATCCGCACTGTCTGAGCTTCACGAGGACGCCGCCGCGATTACCCCGTCTGCGCGTCTTGAAGCGTCTAAACAGCGCTGCCGCTCCATCGACTACAACATTCAACAAAACGTCTGAATAATCGAAATCCGGTAAAAGATTTTGTGGTGTGAACTGCTGAATGCTCAGCAGCTTATTTCTGGTGTAGCTGATCGTGTTTGAAAAACAAAAAACAGGAAAAACTAACAAAAACAGTACAAACACTGGAGAGCTAAGCACTGAGGCTGCCATCTGCGGCGCCATCTTAGAACATCCACATTCCTATGAAGAGATTGGCTACCTTTGATTAGACTACTCTCAAGTGACAGAAAAGTACTATTAGATTTTATGATCACTTAGCAAAGAAAATTAAGGAAACAAGAAAAATGGGACAAAACATGATTTTTTCATTTTAAGTCAGGACACTGTAGTAATTTGCTGAAATACATTCACAACTGAATCATAACACGTTATGACTAATTATGAATATGAATCAACCACGAAGGGAATTAGGTATATATAGATGATCAATTACAACAAATTATAATTAATCATGAATATATATGGTCTAAAATTATTTCTATGTTTTAGAATTAATTTAGAAAGACTGGTTTGTTTTGTCCAGCAAAACTATCAGTCCGATTTTCTTATCGATTCTAGAAAGGAAGTTTTCTTCTCTGGCCACGAAAAGGAAACTTATTCTAGTACTTAAAAAGCATATAGCTAGCAAAATCAAGGCATTAAAGGGACTTGGTTCATGTATGAGTTACCATCAGAGACAATGAACTGTGTGAATACAAGGTGTATAATATATGAATATATGATATATACACGAATACATACAACTAAATCTAAGCAGAGCATACAATAAAATAACGAAAGGAAAGAAAGGAAAAGTTGATCAAAGAAAGCAAGTTTACAAAACAGTTCAACCTTTTGAGAGCCAGCAACGAAATCACTTCAGACAATAAAGTTAAAGCGCATCGAAATGAATTCAGATACTTGCATTAGTACTTTGTGCTGTGGTGAATGCCGTTCAAACTTCCGTGCAGAGCTGGAGTTTCTATTGGTCTCTTCCTCAGTGATTCTTCAGCGGGAATTTCAAAACGGAATTAACTGTTTGCAAAATGCGGGAAAATAAAAGAAGAAGAAGGTCTCTTCTAGGATGGAAGTGACTGAGCGTGGATAAGCTCGTGTTTAGGTGTTATAAAGATAGCTCTGGAAACACCTATTTTGGTTGTACGGATCAATAGAGAACATGGACTTTTAGCGGGAGAACTTTTCTAATTTGCATGATCTGCAGCGGTGTCTGACTACAGTCCTTTTTCCTCCCAAAGGACCTTAAAAGTAGAATAATGCATATTATCTTGATATAACACTAATATCTAGTTATGAAATAATGTTTTGAGTAATGAGTAATGTTTTGAATCCAAGAATCATGACTTTAAGACTCTCTAAAGCACATATCCATTCTTGCATTTGAATATGAGCATTTTTCAGTGAAACTAACACAACTACAAGATGTAACTAAGTGGGGGTAATATAGACATGCATATGAAAAGAAAAACACAGGAAAAACACTTGGTAATATTCATATTTTGATGAATGTCTCTATGTGTGCGCATGGTCTTCTTGTCTGGACTTGTTTGGGGGAAAGAATTTGATCTGAGCTGATTACGATCTTTCTGAAGTCAGGGAGACCTCCAGAGTGATCCTGTTTTACATCTGCATGTAGCCGGTAAAACCGTTGTTTGCCCCTGGGGGGTCAGGACAGGCCGGAGCCAGCTAAGATTTACCTATGTTAAGTCAGAAGGTTAAAAGCTTTTCCTAAAACCTAAAAATGAATTGATCATCAGTGATCTAGTCCAGACGCTAAAAAATAAACTGAAATCTGGGACTGTCCCAGGAAAAACGGGATATCTGGTCTCCCTAAACATGGATGTATAATATAACTCAGTGTGATGGCTGAGCCTGTTTCTGAGAGCACAACATGCCAATCAGTGGTTCGATACCCGACACAGCTAACCGTAAATCATCTTCCACTGTCAATAAGTGTGAGCGATGCTTGATTTTGATGTAAGTAAATACAGAAAATGTTGCTTCGCAGAGCCAAGTTTAGACAAAAGGCAAAGGTACATCAATCGCAAGTCCTCTGTCAGAATTCTGGCTGTCAGTGGAGACAGAGTCAAATAGTGTCTTCAAAGTCCAGAAGGGCATCCTGCTGATTTGATGATTGAATTACTGTACTTTCGATGAAGTCATACTGGTTCCAACTATGCTGCTCAGGAAAACACTTATTGAAACGTGCAGACAGGGCTAGCAGATGGAGAGTGATTTTCCTTTTCTTTCTTTGTTTTTCTTTTTTTGTAGCATCCCAGTTAAGCTTTTTTTTTTTGTGAGACATTCATCCAAGGTTGGGAACATGTCTACATTACCCCCATCAACCTGCCTTCTCCCTCATTCCAGTTTCCTCACAAACTCCATCATTTTGTCAGACATTGTTAGTAGGTTTGAATTCGAGAACTGAAGAGATGAATTAATGGAAAGTCTATCAAAAATGCCAGGCAGGTATGGAATATCTGTGAATAACTTTGGCTCCCACTTCATCTGTGCACACACCGACACAATTGTCTCAACAAAGACCAAGTTCATCCAGTTTACTATTGAGTTTTTAAAAAATATTTCTTCCTGTGCATGTGCTGTGCACCTGTCACACCTCGTCTCACCTGATCACCACATGGACTTTCAGTTTGTTGTCACATTCACAGTCACATGTTCCTTTGTTTGTAGTTCCCGCCACAATCTGTTGCCATGGACACTCACCTAATCACCACAGCTGTTCACAATCACTCATCATCTCGTTATCCCCTGTGCTCTGTGTATTTAAGTTCAGTTCAGTTCATTGTTCTTTGTCTGGTATTGTATGTGTATGCGTTGGATGTGTCCCTGTGTCTCTGCCTGGATTACCTGTCTGGATTTGATAAAGTTTACCTGTTATTTACCTTATCCTCGCCTTCGTGTTTATCTGCACACCCAGCGTGACAGCACCTATCTCCAAACATAGTTCTACATATGACCATTGCTGCTGGATAAGGTAGAACACATTTCTCAATACATAGGTCACTCTTCACACAACTTTCCAACTCCTAACCAACTTTCATCTTGGCACAGCAGTTCATTTCACATTCAAAATGGACTAAATATACCGAAACATGAAAATTATGTCTCAAATCGACTCATTCTTCCAGAACTCTAGCAAAGGTTTTCACCCAGCAAACACACTTTGTTAGTCATAAAACACAGACCTGAAAACACTACCATCAGTTAGCATTATACAATGTTTTCTTTTGTAAAAATTTCTTAACAGAACAAGAATAACTCTCTCTCTATTGTTTATAATTCACTGCAGTTTGTTGAATCATGTTTACATAATATAAAATTATACCAAAGTTTTCACCTTTGAATGGATGATAATGAAATTGAAAAGCTTGTGTAGATGTTCAGTTTCTATCAACTACTTTAATCGTATTTGATTTTTTTTCATAATATATTTAATCACTATATTACTGTAGAAATATAGCGTATTTCTGTCTTATTCAGATATTATGTTATTGTTTTTATTAAGTTTAACAGTATTGAAAACAGTATGTAAGCATGTGCAAATGGGCCTGCATGTTTTGGCGTTTGTTCTGTCGAAGTGAGAAAGGAATTCATGTAATTTGATAGATGTAGGCCTAGTCATTGAATGCATTTTGTGCCCACATAGATATCTGTGTGAAGGGTTTTGAAAAATTATCACAAGTATCGAGAAATGAGTCCTAGCGATTATTTAAAAAAAGTCCAGTCACATAGAGACTGAACCTTATATGATTCAGTCTCATAGATATAAGGATGTCAATGTGGTAAAGTGTAGTTACAATACTGCATATTTTGAACTCTTGGTAGCTTCAGAAGCTGTTAAAATGAACAAAATCCCATCTTCCAAATATCCCTAAAACTGAGTCAAATATAAATTCTTATAAAAATACTTTTAAGAGCAAGTTATTGTGCCTCAACTTAACTGAACCATTTTCAGTGGATTTTACTCAGAGAGTTGTTTTATGCAATTGTTTTGATAGAGGGAAACAAGATACATTTCTACTTTAAACATTATTTATTCTTCAGAAATTCCTCTTTAAATACAGTAAATATTGGCTGTGTGCAAATTGAACCACGTGTGTTTTTTATCACTGAAAATTTGTTAAATTCAGCAATTTGAACATTGAGCTGCTTTGATATTGCCATATATATGGGACCGAACTATATAGGGCCTTACAAATGGAGATTTCAAAAGGAAAGTTTATTAAGAATGAGAATCTAGAAGGCTATTAAGATATCTTGCATACTTTTACAGTTACATGCATGAAAACTTTGGAAAAGGAATATTTATGGCATTCAGATAGAAAACATTAAACATTTTTTGTTCTTCAGAAATTCCTCTTAAATGCAATAAGCATCAGCTGTGTGCAAAGTGAACCTCATTTGGTTTTCAATCACTGAAAATGGGTAAAACTCAACAATTTAAACGTGGAGCTGCTTTGAGATCCCCATATCTATGGGACTAAACTATATAAGGCCTTGAAAATGAAGATTTCAAAAAGGATGATTTATTAAGAATGAGGATCTAGAAGGATATTAAGATATTAGAGTTACAGGCATGCAAACTTTAGCAAAGCTTCAGTTCTTTAGAAATTCCTCTTTAAAATAAAAGAAATTTCAGCTGTATGCAATGTGACCCACATTTGGTTTTTGTTCACAGAAAATGTGAACAATTTACCATAGAGCTGCATTAAGATCTTCATATCTCTGGTATTTAACCATTGAGGGTCTTTAAAATGAAGATACCAAAAGGAAAGTTTCTTAAGAACCAGAATCTATAAGGATGTTACAATATCTTTAAAACTTCTTGAATTACAAGCATGCAAACTGGAGGTTCGGGACAACAAAGTTCGGGAGGAGCAGGTTCAGTTAATTAACATTATTTGCAGAAGTGGAGACCATTCAGTTAATCAACTCAACCAATGACAAGAGGCAGTGTCTTCCCACCCACTTCCGCAGGAGCCCACTTCATCCTTTCATTGATATTCAGTGATATCTTCTCTGCTCCTGCAAGAGCTCAATTCTTTGTCTAAGATTGCCTTCACTACTACAGCAGTGTTATCTCCTCCGCTCCCACAGGAGCTTAATTTCTCTGGGTAACCTCGCTTTCACTGCCACAGCAGTGCTATTTCTGCTCAATGTTCTCATGTGCAACAGTTAACTACAGGCGAGGCTTACCCATCCGGCAGCGTGAGTATTGAACTCCCATCAAGCACTGCGTGAGTTCTCCTGCCCGGGCGCTTCAAATGTTGCTTTCCCCTGAATGAAAGAATTGCTCTTTTGCTTTTTAGGACAATTCTCTGGGTTTGGGCCAATATTCTCTTCGTCCTGACACCTGTTTGTGGGTGGGATATATTAGGCAGCAAGTGAACATTTTGTCCTCAAACTTGATATGTTAGAAGCAGGAAAAATGGGCAAGCGTAACGATTTTAGCAAGTTTTACAAGGGCTAAATTGTGATGGCTAGATGACCGGTTCATCAAAACTGCAGCTCTTACGGGGTGTTCCCAGTCTCCAGTGGTCAGTATCTGTCAAAAGTGCTCCAAGGAAGGGACAGTGGTGAACTGGCAACAGGGTCACGGGCGGCCAAGGCTCATTGAGGCACGAGTGGAGCAAAGGATGGCCTGTGTGGTCCGATCCAACAGACAAGCAACTGTAGCTCAAATTGCTCAATATGCTAATGCTGGTTCTGATAGAAAGGTGTCAGAATACACAGTGCATCGCAGTTAGTTGCGTTTGGGGTTGCATAGCCGCAGACCAGTCAGGATGCTCATGCAGTGGTGTCCACCACCAATAGTGCCAATAGTGGGCACGTGAGCATCAGAGCTGGACCACAGAGCAATGGAAGAAGGTGGCTTGATCTGATTAATCAGATTTTGTTTAACATCATATGGATGGCCGGGTAAGTGTAGGTCGCTTACCTGGGGAACACCGGGATGCGCAATGGGAAGAAGGCAAGCCGCCGGAAGCAGTGTGATGCTTTGGGAAACCTTGCTTTCTGCTGGGTAACCTTGGATCCTGCCATCCTTTGACACATAGCTCCTACCTAAAGATTGTTACAGACCATGTACACCATTTTTCATCAGGATAATGCACCCTATCACAAAGCAAAAATGGTTTGAGGAGCGGAACAATGAGTTGTGTTGACTTGGCCTCCAAATTCACCAGATCTCAATTCTAATCGAGCATCTGTGGAAATGACAGAATTTAAAGGACCATCTTGGTGCCAGATACCACAGCACACCTTCAGGGGTCTTGAAGTCCATGCCTCGACCGGTCAGAGCTGTTTTGGCAGCAAAAGGGAGATTGACACAATATTAGGTAGGTGGTCATAATGTTATGCCTGGTTGGTATATTATATACACATACATTTATTTGCGTAATATCCGAATATCTATGCGATATGGCTGTGATTCGGCCATAGGTAATTTTATTTATACAACCTTATTACACGGCTATGTGGAATACTTGATTCTGATTGGTCAATCACAGTATTCTATTCCCCAATAACAACTATTGAAAACACATAAATCAGGCTCATAGAGGTTACTTAAGTCAGTAACGTTTTTTATTTATTAAAATTTTAAAGTACTTAAAAGTGTCGGATATTTGCCTCCATTTTAATAGTCTTTAACACGATATAAGTAATTTGTAACCAAAAATTTTACCTCAATATAAGTAATTTTCAACCATTGTAAGAAACGACATCACAATATAATTCTACCTGAAATTAGAAACGTTACTAACTTTCATTAAAGGTCAGGCATGTGCCCGAGCATCAGACTTTTTACCTGTGACAACCAATAATATTTTATACCTTTTTTTTTTTCTTTTCTTTTTTGAGAAGGTAACAAAGGAGACAGCGGGATGGGATCCAAATGCAGCTTTATTAAAGATGTGGCCAAAACAGGCAAAGGTCAAAACAGTGGCAAACAGGTCTGGAGGAGAATAGGCAGAATCGTAGTCAATGTACAGGCAAACAGATCGAGGCAGGCGGCAGGCAAACAATAGTCCATAAATCCAAAGCTGGTAATCCAAGGGACAGGCAGAGAATGATCCGAAAACAGGCAAGAACAAAACCAGGAAAACAGACACAGGAATAAATTCTTGGTATGATGTGGGTGATGAGGTGCAGCTGGTGCGATGATCAGTTAATAGGTACGGGGCTTATGGGAAATGTAGTGTGAATGAATGAGAGTAAGAATGTGTGAGAAGAGTCCAGAGTGGAGTGCCTTCTAGTGGATTTAATGGGCACTACAGCTGACAGTCATAACAGTCCTAAAGTAACACTTTTTCTTTTATTTATTTTTTTTAACTTGTCATCTGTACATAATTTTATTATGTCAAAATAAATTCAATTTGTAGAGTGTTAACTTAATCCATTTGTTGGGACTACATGAATTATTTCTGTTGAATTGACTGAAACTGGGCAGGGATTTCTAGTTCCCAGCATGAGCTGGATCAGAAGAGTAAATGTTGAAATGAATTGCTATTTAATGTGTTTTTAGTAAAGGGAAATACCTGTGACTGTGTAATGTTCAGGTATTTATTTATTTATTTATTTATTTATTTTACATTTAACAGAGTTTCTGTAATATTAATTTTTGAGGTTACCATTGCTCAAGAGTAGAGCTTGTGGTTAGGCTCTGGATGGCTTGCACAAATTTGTATGTTATTCTCAATGAGTACTAATGTGTTTTGATGGCCTATTGTGATATAATAACACATATTGGACCCATAATTCATTACATTATAAATCTGCGCAGCTGCAATATGTTTCATAAAACCTTGACAAACATTTTTTTTTCTTGCCCTCATTTAAGTCAACTGCTTGGTTTATGCATGCTTGTGTCAGCAGCTCATCGGTTCTTCGAGTCCAAACTGTTTCCTCGGTTCAGAGTACTGGTGACTGTTGTAGCCATTAACTAACTCTTGACTCTAGAGAGAACTGCTATCAATGTACTGCTATCCAAAAGCCCTAAAACTTTCTTTATGGTAAAGCCCTAAGACGTCATACACAATATGACTTTCTGTAAAGCTGCTTTGAAACAGTGTGTATTGTGAAAAGCGCTATACAAATAAATTCGACTTGACTTGACAGTACTGTAGACCCACCTGCCATCACAGTGTGGAACAATTATATTGAACTTTAAATAACTTTATTTCCTTAATTATCATTACTAAACACATTCAGTTTGATGCATGTTTGTTATAAATATCATCACATCTCATTCATTTTCAGTACATTACATTTTAATTTAGTTTCAATGAATGACTGAAGCTATGTAACAGTTGTATAAAATTGGACTTGTTTTGTTGTTGTTGGGAGGTTTTTTGAGTACCTGATTAAATACACCTGGTAATATCTTTTCCATCATAGGTTTCAGTGACTGGTCTTGTGTCCATACCCATTCTTTGTTTGGGTTTTCTCTTATTGTACCAGAAAATGTGCTTTCAGTTACCATACATGGCTGAGTAATCTGAACACGAGCAAATCTAAATTCTATTACATTTAAGTATAATGTCCAACCAAAGTAAAAATGTACTATAAATACTTTAGCCTCAAATTTCTATCATTCAGTCTTGTGAATAAATTGCACACTGCACTTCAGGTTCTTCCTGAACATTTTCAATTAATGAAATCAATCTCTCTCTCTCTCTCTCTCTCTCTCTCTCTCTCTCTCTCTCTCTCTCTCTCTCTCTCTCTCTCTCTCTCTCTCTCTCTCTCTCTCTCTCTCTCCAGAGAAATAAGGAACACAAGGAATCTGACATTCATCCATCCAGAGGCTTTAAAGAATCTCCCTAAATTACAGTATTTGTGAGCAAAAGACTGTCCACATACTCTCATTTGTTTTGCCTGAACATCATGTTTTGATTTTCTTGTGTTCAATATCTTAGTGCGGTTTATGCATAGATCAAGAAAATAACTCGCCCAAAACTACAAATGATAAAATTAATTCTCTGAAATGTATTTTTATCATTCACAGTTTGGCTTTGCACATACATTTATCTTGTCTTTAAGGATGTACAAAATAATTTTTCATATTATTATTTGTGTTATGAACACAGAGTGTGGCGAGTCAAGCCCATATCGACAGTCTCCAAATTTTCTGCACTGATTTTGGGTGAAAATCCATGGGACTTTAATTAACAAACTCACTGTTACCTTTCAAAAGCTATACTTAATGCTGCACTTGATTCATTTCCCAGATATGGGAATCCTTTTTGGTGTGACCATTTTTGAATGTGTGTTCAGCATGTCAATGAAATTTACCTAGAACTTTTGTGATGTCATTGGAATGGACATGCATCAGAGGCTATAATTAGATGTGCCTCAGGTGCATTGACTGGTCTTTTTGACTTCAGACTATATACTGTGTGTGTGTGCTTCACAAGCTCTCTGTTTCTTCTGATAGGAGTTAGATTTGACAGGCAGTGTGCAGAATCATTCTCCCTTTTCACTGTATCACACAAGTGCAAAAAAAAAGAAAGCAGGTGTGAGCGATCAACAAAACAAACAATGTGCGCCTCCATGTTCACGTCCGATGGCTGTATTGGACACTCACAAATACTGTTTTCTTTGTTTGGGGGAAGAGCACGCTGCCCTTGGATTGGAGAAGGGCGAGTGTGAGTATGTGAGCTGTTCACAGTTGATCTCGCTTATTTCCAGGGAAGACAGACCTTGACAAGTGAACTCATTCATGGGAGAAACCTTATGCTTCCTGTGTTTTTGTGCCTTTGATTTTGACATATTTAACTATTGTAGGTGCTAAGGCATGATGTTGCCACAGGTTGAATAGGCGCTCACAAGCTATCTCTCCTGGCTTGGCATCATCATTAAAGAGACCAACTCTCCCCACAAAGCCTCAGTCCTTTTCAAGCTGCATGTCAAATTGGTGCACTGCTGCACAACATGGCGGTGTCACAGGTGTACCAGGCTGACCTGTTGAAGGACCTGAGTGTGAGCAGTACCATTGGAGAGGGATCTATGGCTTAATCTCACAGGCATCAAAGATAAGAATAGAATATTCCTGCTTGATGCCCCGATCTTACCTTCCAGCCAGTTTGGCAACTCTGTAAATGCAGTTGTTGGAGTAGCAAGTTGCAGGAGGTGAAGAAACACAAGGAAGCTTTTGTGCAGTTCCTTCCTCGCCACACTCAGGGAGAGGGGCTGCCGGCCACCCAGCTTCACCCCAGTCCTTCCAAACATGAGGCTCAGAAACGGAGTGTGGCGAGTCAAACTCCCCCCTCACCAAGACTGGTGACCAGACTCGCCACCCTCAGCACCTTCCAAAAAGGTAAGACCTCAGGACCATTATATCTACAAAGAAAAAAATCTGATGGTTTTACGCCCAGCCCTGTGGGGGTAGCTCCCTCGGGACAGGGCATGTATATATCTACCAGCCTCTTCCCGTTACCCCCAAGAAACCTCCAATCATCCCTTCCACCTCTGGTGTTTCAAGGGTCAGCAGTTTCCAGCGATATGTTGGATGTTCTGTCGTTTCCTGTTGTCGCCCCTGATACGGAACATCCAACACTCAACAGAAAATATCAAATTAATAACTATTTCAGAGAACTTGGCAATGTGGAAGGTACAGTATTGCCAGGCATTTCTTTGTGGGTTCTAAAGACAGTAGAAAAAAATTACAGAATCCAGTTTGTTCGCCATCCTCCGTGTTCCAATGTTGCCGCTACCATGAAGCCAGAGCAGAGGCACTTGCTGTCACAAGAGCTGCAATCTCTTCTGGTCAAAGGAGCAATAGAACATGATCCTCTTCCAGAGAGAGAGTCAGGTTATTACAGCAGATACTTCCTGGTTCCCAAGAAGGATGGGGGGTTGCTTCCAGTTTTAGATCTGAACGGCTTGAACCATTCAGTCAAGTCACTCACGTTCAAGATGCCTATATAGCAATACTGCCACAACACAGGAAGTTCCTGAGGTTCACTTTAAGGGGCAAAGCTGATCAATTGTAGGTTCCCTGCCTTATCACTCTGGACATACACAAAATGCCTGGATGCAGCACTGGCTCTATTGTGACTCCAGGGCATTCACATTTTAAATTATATAGACAATTGTGTAATACTAGTACAATCACAACAAGAAAAGCATTCTTTCTCCTACCTAGAGAACAATATACTTAGGGATTGTATGGGATTTGATCATGATGCAGGCACAGCTGTCTCCCACTCTTATTGAGATCATTCAGATTACCCTGAGCAAAGTCAGGCTAGACTAAGATTGTACTGTTCTTCAGTATCAACAAATGTTAGTTCTAACAGCATCTGCGTCCTCTGCGATCCCTATGGGCATTTTGCATATGAGACCTTTTCAGTTGTGGCTCAAAGCCAGGGGCTTTCATCCAAGGGCTAATCCTTGATGGCAGATAAGGGTTATGCACCACAGGCTACATGCCCTCGCTATGTGTCTCAGACCCCAGTTTCTAGCCTTGGGCCCCACTCTAGGTGTACCTTGCCATCGCTTCCCTGTCAGGCTAGGGAGCGGTCTTAGGTGGCCATCCAGACCAACGGGAGTGGGAGGGTCATCAGCTCAATTGGCACATCATCTGCCTAGAGTTAATGGCTGACCCTGAAATATTTCCTCCTTCAGCTGAAACCCTGTTATGTCCTGGTGTGGACAGACAACACAGCGGCAATCTCTAACTTAAATCACCAGGGAGGTCTACTTTCGCACCACCTAAACAAACTAGTGTGGCGATTTTTCTCTGGGCGCAGGTCCTGTCACTCAGGGCAGTTTATATCCCTGTAAATTTGAATACGGGAGCAGACTTACTGTCCAGACAAAAAATATAGAGGGGGGAATCACTACCCAAGGCAGTGAAACAAATCTGGTTAAGATTTTATAAGGCAGAGGTGGACCTGGAGTCTTTGCCTCCCAACTGACAGCGCAGTGACTTTACTCTGAGTCACCAAGCCCGCTGGGTTTGGATGCGATGGCATGTACATGGCCCAAAATATGCCTGTATGCATTTCCTCCAGTTTCTTTTCTCCTGGCAGTTCTAGCCAGACATTGCCAACAAGGGTCTTGCCTCTTACTGATAGTGCCTTGTTGGCCAAAGATTATATCTTGGATATATTGGTTCTCTGAGATAATATCTCTCCTCAACGGCTCGCCTTGTGTGATACCAGGGAGGAGGGACCTTCTGTCTCAAGCTCAGGGGACAATATTTCATCCCTGGCTTGAGCTGTGGAACATTCATTTTTGGCCCCTGAGGAGTACCAACTGAGGGACACTGGGCTTTATTCTGAAGTTATTGAGACCATTCTATTTGCTAGGGCTCCATTGAGACTACTCTAATTGCCATTAGAATTAAGTCAAGTCAAGTCACCTTTATTTATATAACGCTTTTTACAATGTAAATTGTGTCAAAGGAGATTTACAATTTATAATTGGCAAGAAAACGGTGTCATTGTCCCGCTTAAATAAATAAATTAGGTATTGATTGATTAATTCCGTTGTAAAAAGTAATAGTAATTAAAAGTTCATTTTTCTGTATATCAGCACTGGAGAAAATTATGTAATCGTCCAGCTCAGTTCAGTTCGCATACAATGGTGTCAATGCAGGCAGATCAAAAATATCAAGTCAGAATATCAAGTCAATTGTACCGAACTAAGCAAGCCAAAGGCAGCAGTGGCAAGGAACCAAAATTCCAACAGGTGACATCAAGGTAAACAACAGGTGATAAAAAATGGTGAAAAAAACATTGGGGGAAACCAGGCTTAGTCGGGAGGCCACTTCTCCTCTGGCCAACAGCGAACAGTGCTTGATTGAATTCAGGAAGATTTACAGGTCATAGTCCGATTTGGGATTGCAACATTGAAAATATTTATTCCAATTCCATCTAGTTGAAGATCGTATTCATCATGCCGGTATGGGGCGGTTTGATTGGATGATTTATTGGGGCTCTGTGCTGCTGGCTGTTGTGTCGGTAAGGCCTTCACAAGGGATGATCTTGTTGACACAGTCTCTGCTGACACTTCAGGGTTGCGTTGTGGTCGTGTATAGACACAGGTACTCCATCTGACCTGGATATGTTCCGGAACCAGCTAATTAGGGTAAACTTCGCGATAAGCAGAGATACTAAAATTAGCGTAGATGCCATTCTTCTTCTGATGTAACGAGTACATTTGGTGTTGTAGGAATCTAGGAAGTGTTCCCAGTTCCGGCTGACCTAATCTATGCAGCCTAATGTGAAAACATAAACTGATGATGAGTTATGTGTTTGACAAGTTAAAGAGATGCGTTTTTAGTCTAGATTTAAACTGACAGGCAAATTGTTCCAGAGTTAAGGTGCTAAAAAGGAAAAGGATCTACCGCCTGCGGTTGATTTTGATATTCTAGGTATAAACAACTGGCCAGAATTCTGAGATCATAATAGACGCAGAGGACTATAATCCATTAAGAGCTCGCTCAGGTAATGGGGAGCTAAGCCATTTATTGCTTTGTAAGTAATTGGCAAGATTTTAAAATCTATACGATGTTTAATAGGGAGCCAATGCAGTTTTGACAGAACCAGGCTAATATGGTCATATTTCCTGGTTCTAGTAAGGACTCTCTGCTGCGTTGTAGACCAGATGTAGTTTGTTCATCAAGTGAGCAGGGCAACCACCCAGCAGAGCATTACAGTAATCTAGCCTTGAGGTCATGAACGCATAAACTGTTCAGCATTTGTCATTGAGAGCATATGCCGTAGTTTAGATATATTTTTAAGATGGAAGAATGTGGTTTTACATATGCTAGAAATGTGGTTTTCAAATGAAAGATTGGTATCAAAGAGCACACCCAGGTTCCTAACTGACGAAGATGACTTAACAGAGCAGCCATCAAGTGTTAGACAGTATTCTAGGTTATTATGTGCAGAAGTTTTTGTTCCAATAATTAGAATCTCTGTTTTTTCTGAATTTCATAGTACCATTCATGCAATTTTTTATGTCAGCTACGCATTCCGTCAATTTTGATAATTGGTAAGGGTGTGAAGAAATATAGAGCTGAGTATCATCAACGTAACAGTGAAAACTAATGCCATGCTTCCTAATGACATCTCCCAAGGGCAGCATGTATAGAGTGAAAAGCGGTCCTAGTACTGAGCCTTGCAGTACTCCATATTGAACTTGTGATCCATAACGTCTCTTTGTTTAGAGTTTATTCTAATAAATGGGATGTCTTTCAAAGGTGTTGTACTGCATGTGATGCAAATCCAGTTAACTGCTAGATCACTTCAGTTCTGGACTTCCTGCAGAAGAAATTATCACCAGGCACACGTCCCCCATTTTCGACCGTGCATTCGGTTACTCTTGAGACCTTCTGTCCTCTGCTGTTCACAATGGCGGATCAAGAGAGATTTCATAGACCGTGTCGAGACCCTTCTGTCAGAGAAGCTATTTGTTTGGAGGCCGTAACAGGGCGGATGACCACCACTAAACAGACAATTTCACATTGCGTGAGGGTTTAATCCAGTTTCTTCTAGTTTAAGATCACGCCGGTATTGCTGGGGATCTTTGGCGGGGGTTGTCCCCCTGCAGCATGTTTGTGATTACACAAATTAATAAGATTTTATGTCCTTTAGTCAACATTGCAAGCTCATGTCTGAGACATTTGTCACGTTCTTGTGAGCACACACTACAAGTGACAGTCTGGTGTGGGTATTCTTATTCTCATAGTGCTGAATCAAACACAGAATTTAGTATAGGTTTTGAAAGGTAATGTCTCGGGTTACTTCACTGAAACCCTATTCCTTGAAAAAGCGGGAACGAAATGCTGTGCTTCATTGCGCCACTGAAGATGCCCCAGGACTGCTCTTCAGACAAAATATCCTGTCGATGCACCTGTGGCACATCTAATTATTTCATACCAACATTTATTTCATATCGAGATTTTCCCTTCATTCTCAATTCTTTTACTTCAATGAAAGGTTAGATTTATTTGTTTTTTTATATATAAAAGATTAAAAGAATTAACAATGCAGATTTATTTTTACCTGCTGTAACTATGGACCACTGTATCTATGTCTTTGTGGGCAGTGCATAAGACCATAGAATGATAACCAGGACGTGTTATGTTTGCAGAGGCTTATTCAACACAGGCCTCACCATCTTCCCTGACCTGAACAATATCCAGGCTCATGACTCATACTTCCTTCTGTGAGAAGTCTTCTAACACTTCAATTTTAATACAGATAAGTGTTTTTGAAGTTATTCTTTTTTTACTTATTTTTACTTTTCCTGCAGAGAAATGAGCGATAATCCCTATATTACTGAAATTCCATCTAATGCTTTTCTTGGCATTACCAATGATCTGCTGTCAGTGTAAGTGTTGTCACGTTCCCTCATTTTCACATTTTTGTCATGCTAACAGAGAAAAATGTTTTGAACTGTCATTTGTCTATTTCCTCCATTCGTCCATTTTTTTAAAACTATGTAGTTACTTATAGGGTATATTAAAGGGATTATGTTGATTAAATGAAAATTAATCCTTTTAGCAGAAGGCTATATGTAATCCTGTTCTAGTTTCTGGTACAATTATAAATGCTTTGCTGTACACTGTGTGACCCAAGTATATTGTCAAAATCTGAGTGAAGTAGATACTGTTATAAGCAAGAATTTTGCATGAGGCCATGACTGTTATTTCTTGCTTTTCATTTGACAGGAGGCTCTACAGCAATGGCTTTACAAAGGTCCAACATCATGCTTTCAATGGAACAAAGCTGAACTCAGTGTAAAGTTCTTTATAAAACTTGTATAACGCAAATAAAAATGCTGAAAGTTTATGTAAAACCATATAAATACGAGTTTGATGCACCAAGTTTATAAAGCATTGATCATTAACAGAATTACCAAAACTTTACCTAAAAATTAAAAATAAATGATATCATTATTTTACTCATCCTAATTTCATTGCAGAAGTTTATTTTATTTTTGAAAAAAAAAAAAAAAAAAAAAAAAAAACTACTGAAGAATCCTTAATCGGCTCTTCATACATCATTCCAAAAACACCAAAAGCAGCAATAAAATATCGTAAAATAAGTCCATAAAACTCGCCCACTATATTCCAAGTTTTCTGAGAAACAGACCCAAAACCTCTTAAAATTTGGACTGTAGCTCACACAACTACTGTCACTGTATGAGCCTTCATATTTGGTGGAACTATTCATTCACTTGATTCAATAGTCTGGAGAACATGCCATTGTCTTCTAAATCAGTTCCCATGGGAAAAGCATGGAAGCTTGTTTCCACCATGGAATAAAACAATTTAAAATTGAATTGCAGCTTTATATAGTACAATTCTGAGTTTTTTTCTCACAATTGCGAATTTACATTTCTCAATTTTTGCAATTAGGAGTTTAAATCTTGCAATTCTGACTTTATAACATGCAATTGCAAGTTTATATAATGTCTCAGGTTACGTATGTAACCATAGTTCCCTGAGAACAGGGAACGAGACATGGCGCCATAACGTTAGGGGAACCGCCTCCGCGGGAACGGGTGTCTGAAACATATCCAATCTTGGCAAAATCATATTGACCGGTGACAGCCCATGACACTATAACAATGCGACCTACGTGTAAGGGGCGCCCAGATAACATGCCATCCGCTCATCATCCGAAGGAACTGTAAGCAGGCAGGCCCCGAGGCATGGCAAAGAGATGCATCTCGTTCCCTGTTCTCAGTTACATATGGTTACATACAGTGGTGCTCAGAATTATTGGCACCGTCGGTGAACAAAGAAGCATGTAAAAATAAATCTGCATCGTTAATTCCTTTATTCTTTTATATATAAAAAAACCCCCATAAATCTACTAAATAATAAATCTTTGGCCGCAAACCCACTTGATGGGTTTGGTGCACACAGGCATAAAAAGTAGCCATGCCCAGAGTTAAATATACTGCTGGATCTTTAATATTGTGGGCCTATTTTTCTGCTGGAGGTCCTGAACAAGATGTCCAGGATGTCCAATTACTTCAACCCCTGACCAGACTTAGGGAGCCAAGCACTGCAAACCGCCATGAGAATGAGGAGAGTGCAAGCTCGACCTATTAGGTCGACCAGGCTATGAGCTATAATATGAAAGTGAACTAGATTAGCCCAGCCAGCAACACTAGAAGCATGCGGTCTCAGGGAGGCGAGAAAGGCCAACCACCTGACAAGACCTTGCTGACTCATACCCAACTGCTGTGGACTCGCATCAGGGAGGCGTAGAGTGGCCAACTACCTGGTACTGAGTCTTGACTGGCAGAGAAGTAACCCTACTGTGGGGAAGTCACCTTCAGAGAGTCCTACTAAGGCCAAACATCTCAATTGCAAACGTTACTGGCTAAATGTAGTCATTGCTAGCTGCCAAGGACCCACTCATTTGGAGATGGTTCTCAGGGAGGCCTGCTAAGACCAGCTACCTGATAGCTGTCTAGGGCCTGCAATCTTGGGCTTGCCCACAGGCAGGCCAGCTAATTCCCAGAGTTGCCTAGATGGAGCTATAAGCAAAGCACTCAGATAACACCTTGTTTTACGCGGGAGTTCTATCCGCCTGACCCTGAGAAAGCTACAGGTGCTATCATGACAGAAATTATATCTGAAATCAGCCCCAGGGCAATGGGGCTTTTCATATAAAAGTCACCCATAATCAACCTAGCGCTTGAATGTTAGTTCATCTGGATTAAGCAGAGTCTAGCAATGGCCTGACAGTAGCTCAGCCTATGAAATGCGGGACATCTACAAGCATTTACTATTCCCAAATAGAAATAGGGGGGGCCGCCCATTCTGCCTCTACACCAACCTGCATTATGCCCCAATGCAGAGGGGGCATTGGCCAGATGACTCCCTGCTGAGGAGGCCAGCACTAAGGATTACATTTTTGAGGCAGAGGCAGGAATGTTTTGTCGACCACCTTAAATATCCCTAGTGCTAGCCTATACCAGCTGTCAGGGTGGTACTGGTGAGGGCCAGCCCACAAAGCATAGATCTACCTGATGCTCCTCAGAGCAGCCAAACCAGGTAATAATGTTAGGGGGCCAAGTGGGCCGGCGCTACACATTTGATCTATTTGAAGACAAATTGTTACAGTTTCTCTGTAACAACAGCCCTCCAAATAAATGGAGGAGACAAACTACTCTACCCTAAGGTGGCTAGCAAGGCGTCCTGCAAAGGGCCAGCCTGCAACAGAGCAGCTGCATCAAAACCACTTTCTCTCAAGTAAGGAGGCAAACTTACTCACTAATGAAGATATAAAAATATAAGAATCATTGTAGCCAGCCTAAGGTGACTTCAGGGCCCTATGCAACTTAAAAATAAAAATATATTTTCTTATTTTTAACTAAATGCCCACACACATCCTACACAGGGAACAGCAGTCTACAAAGAAAATACATTCATATTTTAGATAGTATTTAATAGAATAAAACCTAAGACTGTTCCACCTGCAGCCACAGGGTGGCAGCCTCCACTACTCATATCAGCCCAGCCACAGGCCTGATGTCAGAAGTGCCTGGGGTTAACGAAGAACAGAACGGGTAGTTCTGATCACCTTCAGAGTGAAGTGATCCACCAACGATGCTGAACACATTTTTGAAGGATCACCTCCTTCTTCCTAGAGTCTCATCTTCTCTGTTTCCAGAGGTGACGCTAGCCTTCGGGTCTGGACGGGCCAGGTCCAATCTGTCTGGTTGAGGACTCAGACCTCAGCAGCATGCACGTCTTGAATGCCGCTGGTCTAAGGCTCTCCGCAGGACAGCCTGGTGTGCCTGCCACACAGCCATCGTGTGCAGAGCAGCACCAGTCTGACCCCCTGCCACGTAAGCCCTGCCAGCTAAGGGAAATGTCACTTTAGGGCTTAGATGTCATAGTCTGAGCTGTATCTATGCCAAACAAATGCTAAACAATAAAGTTTATTGTTAGCCGGCTACTTTTGGCATCGACACATACCCATATTCTTTCCACAAACCCTACACAGGGAACAGTGGTCAAAGAGAAAATACTTCAGTATTTACATATTACACAGACCTCAAAGAGTTCATCCTGTGGCCACAGAGTGGCGACCTAACACCCTAAAGCCTGAAAGAGCATACAGACTATGTATTCAGTATTAAGTTTAGGAAGGCATGGAAGGCTAGAGCTATAGGATTATGGCCAGAGAGACACCAATCGTCATCCTAACAGCTCAGCATACGCGGTACAGGGTGGCTGAGAGAATTCAGTTATTTACTCACCCTCTTCAGCCATATCCTGATCGGTTGGAAGAGCACTCACCGCTGGACTTGCAGATGCAGAAAACAACGCATCTCTCTCTCCAAGCAGCTCCCTCTCGCGATCCGCCAAACCCTTCTCAACTGTATGGCGAGCTCCATCTGAACGCCCCATGATTTGAGACTCCGCTCTGCCTCAGCGTTAGCTGGACCCGAACCACCAGGCCCAGATACTGAACTCTCTTCCCTTGAAGAGAGACCAAGATGAGAGTGGAACGTTCACAGTTTGCACAGGCAGCTCCCTCGAGAACTTCACGTGCATGCTCTTCATGCAGACAGAGAACGCACAGCTCGTGTGTGTAATCAGGTGTCAGATAATGAGTGACACGGATCCCCACACTTAGTTTGCATGTGCGTTTCATAATTGCCACCATAACAGTCCCTGAAGACGAAAAGAGGATGACGTGTTTTCTGGGTGCCCCTTATATACACATGGGTCGCATTGTTATGATGTCATGGGCTGTTGCCGGTCAATATGATATTGCCAAAATTGGATGTGTGTTTCAGATACCGGTTCCCGCGGAGGCGGTTCCCTTAGTGTTCCCTTTCGAAAGGGAAAGCAGTTCTGACTTTATACCTTGAAATTATTAGTTTAAATCACAATTCTGAGAAAAAAATCAGAATTGCGAGATGTAAATTGGTAATTGTTAGGGGGGGGGGGGGGGGGGAGTCGCAATTACCTTATTATTTTTTATTCAGTGGCGGAAACAAGCTTCCATAGAAAAGTGTATAGGCCTACTTGAGTAGAGCACTTTAGAGGGCATTACTATTCACTATTGAGGTTTCACAAATCTGGATACATGTGTTATTAACCTTTGCTCCCAAGGGATTTCTTCTGAGAGTACAGGATATTAGTGTCAATCCCCCTCATATCTCAAACTCCCTTAGGTTGCAATCTCTTGCCTAATGTCTTTGTGCTTTTGCATGTTGACATTGGACTGCTAAACCAGGACAAAGGCACTCAACAGTTAGTGCAATAGTAAAACTCGGTTTCTAGATTGTTAATTTGCTTGTAAAGATGGGCCCCTCTAGCAAGCCTTGTATTCAGATTTTTTGTCTTATTTAAGGAATCTAAAAAACCTCAAATGTTTCTGTAGTCCATATAATGGAGCAGCTGTTAATAGTGTGTTTATTTAGAATAACATTATTGGAGATTTTTAAAGAAAATGTGATGCTGAGATATTGTGGCATTCTGCTAAGTAATTTCTTCTTGGCCCCAAAGAGTTTTTATGATATTCCGGTCCTGTGTGGTTATATCCCTTCTTTAATACAAGTCTGTGGGATGTTTGCCTGGTACCATCTCCCATCTAATTTTGCACTTCTCTCAAACATCACAGGTATTATTTATTTATATTCCACAAATATTGGGGGAACAATTAACCATGGGATTGACTGTGGGATTGTTTGTGCCTTAACAAGCACCACAGAAAAATCTAAATTGTCTTGAAAAATTGAATGACATTATATATTATAATCCTCAAACTGGACGTTTTCACTCCTTTTCTTTCAAGGTACCTACATAGAAATAAGCTGCTGACAACGCTAGATGAGAGAATGTTTGCTGGGACTAGCAGTGGGCCAATGCTCCTGTGAGTGCCTTTTGTTTCTCCTTAAAGCACTTGAGATGCAGTGTCTGTTGGTTCCTCTGAGATTTTTTACTCAGGGTTTGCAGCCCTTGTCCATAAATGATTTTGTTGTGTTTTGGGGACCAGGGTTCTGAAATGTATTTATTTTTATTTTTATTTAAGATTAGAAAAGATAATAATTATAAAAATTATGAGATTTTGATTGGAATGTACAGCTGTTAAAGATGACTTTTAAATATTTGTTTTATTAAAAAGTCATTTAGAGGTTCATGTCATAGCACTAAAATAGCACTAAAATGCATAAAAACACTTTTATTCTTTGATTCTTAAAGGAAAATATATTTCTAATACCTGCACTTTTGGAACATGAAAACAACTGGTTGTTTTAGTGATTAGACAAAAAGATTATGCATTACCATTTATTGCAGACTATGTAAAGCTAGCCTACTATTCATTGGTGTTACTAACTTTAAAAAGTGCAAAAATATCTTTTCATCTGAACGTTGACCATAGTAATGCCTGCTAATGTGGGCCTGCTGAAATCACAGTTCTTTAATAAGTTAATAATGTGGCCCCTCAGCTACCCTCTCAGGAGTCAGATCAGTGTGAAATCATTGCTATGATGTCACTGGCTAACTATCTGAAAATGACAAAATCAGACAAGCAAGTTTTGTTTTTGTTTTTTGTTTTTTGGGGGGGGGGGGGGGTGATTTAATTTTAAACTCATGTTGCACAACATACTCTTTGGAAAATCAATTTAAAACAGAAACGACAACAAACTCATATTATCAAACTAAATATTATGTTTTTATTGCATGTCCATGGTCTTACAAAATATCTTTAGAGGTAGACAAAAAGTCAAGAGGTTGACAAAAGCTTTTGAAAAGCCGCAGCTTTTGATTTGGTAATGTGAAATGTCTTCATAAATAGCAAGATATAACCCTTTAACATATTGTAATTGTTACATCGACCCAAAGACTGGAGTAACAGCTGTCTTAGTCAGAGCTCCACAGACTTCCCTCCTTTATGATGCCCCACCTGAACTGAGAAACTGTTTACATGTAGCCCAGATGCCAGATATGAATTCAATTTTGAACCACATTTGAAAAAGGCTCAAATTGGATGAATAAAATCTCATCTCATAAAGCTGTTTTGCTGTTTACTTACTATAAAGGTGGGGTATGCAGTTTTTCAAAAACACTGCCAGCAACAAACCTGTAAGCAATCAGCATTACGGGGTATATGACGGTCGAGGAGACAGAACGAGCAAGAGGGAGATTTGAAGAAACTGTAGATAGAGAGATGAGACAGAATACAAAAGAACTCAAAAGAAAATCACTGGTATGAAGGTTTATGACTGGGCAAGTGCTGGAGAGAGCTAAGGTGGGAAAATAGACTGCTTTGATTCTGCTTCACACATGAGTAACACTGGATTTGAGTGTCATTGATTGTCTGGAGCTGCTGTGCTGTTGGCAACTATCAATGAACACTTGTTTGTTTTTACTTTTCCTTGTGGTTCGTTCATCATCTACGCTTTATGAAGCATTTAATTTTCCATGAAGCATTGTTTCCATCCCTCCATCCCTCCCTCACTCACTCACTCACTCACTCACTCACTCACTCACTCACTCACTCACTCACTCACTCACTTTCTTGTCTTGTAAATCTGACTGTGTTTCTGAATTGCAGAAACCCATCGCCCATTATAGATCAACTGGTGTTTAAATGACAAAATACATTTACTTACACGTATTTGATTACTATTGAATATAATGGGAATATCAGAACTTTCATGATATAGTTTACAAGTTTGGAAATGTTTTGAATAAAAAGAGGAAAATGAAATAAAAAAATGAAATTTCCTACAAAAGTCACATAGCACTATTGTGGCTGCGGTATGTCACATGACAAGCATGATGCGTCGGCATGGAAATAATAATTCATAAAAATGTGAGATGATCATTGCCTCCAGATTTATTGATTTAATTGAACAATTAAAAATATTTTATTAAATATTTTCCCACCGCAAAGACCCTGAGAGTGACCTTTTTTTCTTTTCTTTTTTATATATGTACCTTCAGAACAACAGAATCAAGTGTGTGTGTGTTTGTTTAGATAGATAATGTAACAAAAGTCCCAAAATCTCTGCCACTGATGTTTCCCTCATTAAAAAAAATTGTTGCCTTCATCTCAAAGGCCATATGAGCGTTAAAAAGGTCTTTTTTTGTTGTTGTTTTTTAATTAGTGATGTTTCAGAATCGGCTGTCATTTCCCTCCCAACCAGAGGCTTGGAGTCACTTCGGGAACTCTGTGCTCGGAATGTCTGGGCCCTCAAAAAACTACCACCAATCAAGACCTTCAGACATCTAATTACAGCAGACCTGACCTACCCCAGCCACTGCTGTGCATTCAAGAACTTGAGGAAAAAACGGGGGTTTGTGGTTTTGATTATTCATTGCAAGAGAATAAGAATAAGAGTGTTTGTTATCTGAGTAAAGATCTGAATTTCAATTCATGTAGTATTTTTGACTACGACTGAACTAATATTGGTTGTTTAATGTTATGAAAGATTCTAAATATTAGGCTAGTTTTAGCTTTTTAAAAAGGTGTTTCTAGCATGCAAGCATAACGATTTTTGCTCTTTGACAGGTACTTGGAGGACATCATTTGTAACCTGACTGCCAGGTATTATCAACTTCAAAAGAGATCTGTTGGAACTTTTACATTTCCTGGCTTGCACAGCAGCATGGAACCTGGCATTGATTCGGGAGATAACCTCTTCAGATACACCTACGACCACCAGGACTTTTACAGCAGCCTGCATTACCACACATACTTTGGTTGGCACCCAGACGATAATGTGGGCTTCGGTGAAACACTGAAAAACCCCCAGGAAGACACCAGCCATGAGTTTGACAGTCGCTATGACTACATTGTGTGTGAGGAGGGAGAGGAGGTCGCCTGTTTCCCTGCTCCTGATGAGTTCAACCCTTGTGAGGACATCATGGGTTTCAGCTTTCTAAGAATATCTGTGTGGTTTGTCAGTTTGCTTGCTGTGTTGGGCAACCTGTTTGTACTGTTGGTGCTACTCACCAGCCACTACAAACTGTCTGTCTCAAGGTTTTTAATGTGCCACCTGGCCTTTGCTGACCTTTGCATGGGCATTTACCTGCTGCTCATTGCTTCCGTGGACCTCCACACACGTTCTGAATACTATAATCATGCTATTGATTGGCAGACAGGTCCAGGATGCAACCTAGCTGGTTTCTTCTCCGTCTTTGCTAGTGAACTGTCGGTCTACACGCTGACCACTATTACCCTGGAACGCTGGTATGCCATCACCTATGCCATGCGGCTGGACCGTAAGTTGCATCTGTCCCATGCCTCGGTCATCATGCTAGTGGGCTGGATCTTGAGCGTCACATTGGCTCTTATGCCTCTCATTGGGGTCAGTAGCTACCAGATGGTCAGCATTTGTCTGCCCATGGACACCCAGACACTTGTGGACCAGATCTACATCCTATTTGTACTTGTTTTTAACATCCTGGCTTTTGTAGTCATTTGTGCATGTTACATCAAGATATATTGTGCTGTTCACAATCCCAGTCATCAGTTTGCCAACAAAGACACCAACATTGCCAAGCGTATGGCTGTGCTCATCTTCACTGACTTCCTCTGCATAGCACCCATTTCATTGTATGCTATGACAGCTGCGTTGGACTACCCACTCATCACTGTGTCAAACTCCAAGATCCTCTTGGTACTCTTTTATCCTCTGAACTCCTGTGCTAACCCTTTCCTCTATGCTATCTTCACGAAGGCCTTCCAAGGAGATGTCTTTATACTGCTCAGTAAAGTGGGTCTCTGTCAACGTCGGGCTCAGCTGTTCCGAGGTCAGACCGTGTCTTCAAAGGCAAGCAGCAGAGGAATCAGCAGACGTGAGAGGGAGCAAACAGGAGCCAAGGAGAGCCCTATTTCACTTCTAGAATATCCAGGCAACCCACTAGCCAACCAACAGCATGAGGACAGGGACGGGCAGGACACTTGAAGCCTACAATATACATGAGTCCAGGCAACAACAACTGAAAAGACAGAATATTGATTAATTACTTGATAGGTCTGCATTGAAAAAATGTTAGTACATTTTAGGTTGTAGGGTGTAAAATTGACAGAACAATTTCAAAGTGCAATAGGACATTTTCGGAAAGGCTAGCAAGCAGAGCTAGCTTTAAAATCATAAGATGCCATCCTCCCTTCAGAGCATCTCAGAACCACTCCTCCAAAACACATGATGGCCTACACACACAAAGTTGCTCTCTGCAAAGCACCACAAGAGATGGTGTTAACTACCTCATGTCTCAAAGCACAGAACATCATAATAATAATGAATGTAAGCAACTTAGTGGCCGTTCACATGGAAATCGTGGCCGCGCCACCTTCTCCTTCTTTCCAAAGTGCTTTGCCGTTGCTATGCAACCATGAATTGTGCTCTCCACGACAAAGAGGAAGTTTCAGCAAAGGATAAATTGATGTTTAGCCCTTGCATTAGCTTTACTACTAGATACATTTATGGAGATGACATATAACAACCCCCCTGTACAGCTATGATCAGCGTTCTGTTTTATTACAGAAAAGGCCGAAGTTGATCGGTTGGTTCTTGTCACATGACCTGCGGTGAGCTTGCGGCATTCTGAAAAGTTGAGAATATTTCATCTTGCTGCGTCTGGAAAACGTGACCGCGCTGCTTCCATTATGAGCACGCCTTCCACATGCCTACATTTGAAATAACGAATTTGAGCACGCAAAGGACGCGATATGTGAACGGCCTCATAGAGTGCTCACCGCGGCCACGTCGCTTCCTCCTTCTTTTGTAAGCGCTTTTGCAATGCATTCGGGAGCTTGCGTTTCTGTAGCGTCTGTCATTGCTATGCAACCATGAACAGCTTTCTCCGTGACTACGCGGTAATTTCAATGGATTTCATCACCGAAAAGCCTTTGCAGTTGCTCTAGCATAAGATTTATTTATGGAGAATTAAAAACAAACTCCCGCAGTGTGTGAGTGCACCACAGAGAATTTCACAAACTTATCCGAGAGGTCCGTCTGGATGAGTTGGAGTTCAGAGTTGAGAAGGACCAGTTTGATAATCTTTTAAGAAAAATTGGCCCAAGCATCATCAAACAGGGCTTCTGCCGTGAAGCCATCTCTCCTGCACAACGACTCTGCCTTTGTCTGAGGTAATTAGTCTGCCGAAAGGGTTGATTGGATGGTTCTTGTCACATGACCTGCGGTATCGACCGCGTCACTTCCATTTTGCGCCTGCTTGCCACGCACCTACATAGGAAATAATGAATATGTGCGCGCAAAAGACGCAATATGTGAATGGCCCCTTAGAGTGCTTGTCCCTGATTCAGAGTGTGTCAGGCGCAGAAGACATGCTCATAATGGAAGCAGCGCATGCGTTTTCCAGGCGCAGCGAGATGAAAAATGCTGCAAGCATTCCTCAGACACACTCTGAGGAAGGCTCGATGGCCGAAATGCATCAGTGCGCAGTGTTTTAATGATTTTTATGCTCCTAGATTTAGCCATGTTTCAGTAAAGGCTTTACTTTTTGCAACTGGAAGAAGTACCTTGGATCCATATTTCCATTTATATTTTTTTCAGAACAGCTTTAGAATTAATTTAAACAAAAATTTGCTCTGCTTGTGTTTTTTTTTAAGTGCCATTGTACATGGCAGAAGTTCTCAACCCTGTTATTGGAGACCCCCCACCCCACAACACTACACATTTTGTGTAGTCTCCATAAACAAGGGTGAAGAATCACATGTGGTTGTGGAATCTAAAGCCTGTTTAACACCACACACAAAAGCAATGCATAGTTATTCCAGCACTGATATTAACAACTAGCAAATCATTTACACTGTGTGTTTAAGCAACACAATCTTATAAGCATAGCATAGATGACGACAGAGTTTTGTCACTGAGCCTATTTGCAACATTACTTGTGCATGCATTGTTTGAAAAAACAAGAAACAAAAAAACAATGCATTTCTGCTTCGGCACAAGTTCCAAATACAGTGACAGATAGACAAAAACACAGTTGCCGGTTTAACAGACAAGACTTAAGTCTAGTCCCAGACTAAAATGCATGTTTGAGCTATCGTAACTGAAAGCAACTTGCACTGGCATATCTTAAAATATGACAGTGCCATTGTTTTGACCTAATACACACACCAGTCATGGATTTTTCTAAGGCCCTTTTATAAAAGTTACTTAAATGTCCTAATTGAACTAAGGTCTGGCTAATCTAAACCCTGTGAAACCAGGCCTTTTTATGTTTTACTCTAATCAGTAAATCTGACTGAATACAGATTATTTAAACTGCTCTTTGTTGTTCCATTCTGAGTAGATTCATTGCCATTTTAATGTATTGCTACCCCACATCATGCAAATTAGATTTCACTATCAAGTTTCAGTTTTTAATGACCCAACTGCAATAACCATGTAATAATTCATGACTGAAATTATATTTTCTGTATTGCACTGCTTATGCACAGTGTGTGCATAATGTGAAACAGGCTTAATGGGCATTGATGCTAAGCTTTCTTCTTGTAAAATAAGAGCTTGCATGTGGATTATTGAATTATTAAGGGTTGATGCAGGCTAAGATATTTTTTTTTTTTTAACCTGCAGCACTCTTTCTAAATTCTAAATTTTCTTAAATTCATGTCATTTATGTTCATTTGTAATAGAGTAAAAAATAAAATGCGCCTCATTAAAGCTGATGTAATTTGTTTGGTGTTAATTCCAAACTTTAAAAAAACAAAAACAAAAAAAAAAACATGAGAAGCAATGTGCCTTCAAAACCCCCATTGTAAACCCTATATAGTGTACACCTGATCTGTGTTGCATGTTGCAATTAAAACCGTTTGCAGTTATTTTTGTTTGAGCTGGTCCATAGTCCCGGCTCTAACACACATCAATGATTGACCAAATTAGTGTTTGTGAAACCTCTTCAACATCCGTCATTATTTTTGTAATTCCATGTGGCTGTTACATGTCTGTTTTGGGTTCTGTTTTTCCTCTGTCTCATTTCTGTTTTTGTTCAGTTTTTCCCATCATTATTTAGTTACTGATTGAGTTGAGTTTCAGTTCAGGTGTGTCTTGTCAATTATCTCGTTTCGCTCCCTTTGTTTGATTTGTGTGTATATACCCTGTGTTTACCCTTTACTCTGTCGGTTCTCGTTTGTCCATAGATGGATGGATTTTCGTTATTAAAGTTGATCTTTTTACATCTTCCTCGTTGTGAGATTTAATACAACTGGTGACGTTATAGAGGCACAGAAATGGGACATTTCATCTTATTTATATTTAGATGTGGTGTAAAACAATGGTTCTCAACCAGGAGGGCTCAGCAAACTTCTAGGGGAGCCTTAGTACGTCTTACAATTATTTAACTCTATTGTCATTTATAAATAACACAGAGAAGTTTGCATTTAGATTACAATTATAATATTCAACAAAAAAAAAACATTTTAGTATTATAATATAAGCAGGGCGTGGCGAGAGCCATGAGGGAACGGATAGCAGTACAAATGCAGTACAGATGCAGTACAAATGAGAAACATAGTTGTGAACTAGTTGTGCACTTAAAGTTTACTACTTTTACACTTATAGTACACTTAAACATATTTCTATACTAAAAGTGTATATTGTAACATTGCATCATTGCATTGCATGTTTATTGTGCAAAGAAAGAAGACTAGAAGATCAAGCATTTCAGGAATGGATTTTATTTGCAAATGCTCATGATCTTATACAGCAATAAAAACCCATGACCCATTGTTTATATATTTTTTTTCTGCATGAGTTTCAAAGGAAAATTTATTTAATGACTTGATAACACATTTCATAAACAATAACTTATATAATAGAACTGACAGGAAGACCAACAAAGGTTTTAAGAAAAACATAAAATATATCTGAAATCAAAGAGGATGGTTAAATTATTGTTTTTATGCTGTAAATAATACATACTAACATGCTGTTACATGTCTTCATGTTCTGGATTCTGTTCGGTTTCATTTTGTCACATGTGCTCTGTAAATAACCGTAAGTATATTTTGTTGCAAAAAGGGTGATTGTCTTTTATTTTGAAATTTCTGTAGTGAGATCGTCGACTTCCGGTCTTAAGCTACGCACTTTTTGTTTTCCCTTTGGATAAAGAGCACGCCCTGGCTACAGCTACAGTTTTATCGTCTAGCTTGTTAGCGCAAATACAGCCATAACTTTGTCACGGAGCCGTAGTGTACAACGAATGCATATTTGCAGCCCCTCCGAAGAGGCAAAAGGTTTGTTAAAGAAGGAAATATGAGCATTTTTGTCTGTTAACATGTTCGTTTTGCACCAACGTGAGAGAGCGGTATGTAAATGATGTTAACTGATCAGTTGCACGCTTTGTATACATTTCAGCTCTTACGTTGGTGATATGGTGTATGGATTAACGTTCTTGAAGGATTAAACATCATAAAACCATCAGTAAAAGTCTCATCTCTATTCGAGGGGCATGCTACAGTAAGAGCTTCCCTCAGTGTGCTACATCGAGCAGCCAGTGTACTCTTAAGGACGACGGCAACGGCACAGGCGACGAGCTACAACAACACGGAAAATGGACGGCATCGAAGAGGAAACGCGTAAGCTACAAATCGAAATCGATGAAAGGAGAGCTTTATTACAGCAAGGAGATACAGAGAGCATGTCAAGACAGGAATTAAAGGATGATATTGAACGCAAAGAAAACCAATTAGCTGAACTTCATAAAATGGAGGCTGCGACCGAGTTATCATTACCCAGGCGTTCAGAGCGGCCTAGAGTGGTAACGGAAAAAATGCGAGACTTCCAAAAGGACGAATTGATTAAAAGGGACACAAAACTGATAAGTCTCTATGAGCAATGGAAAGGGCTAATCAGAACATCCAGAGAAAGCTTAAAGACAGACTTATCCGAGCACAAGTTGTGTGAAATGGCTGATGATATTGAAAAGGGTTTGAACGACATGATGAAGGTGTACAGTGAAATAAGGGAGCGCACTGTGCCATCCCCTGAAACAAGACGCAAAATGGACTCTTGTGAAGCGGTAACTAGGGACATTATGAAAATACTTAATGAACGTATAACAGCAATAGACGGTGACTTTGATGCAAATAGAGAAAGGCAGCGCCTTCATCAGCTACTGTCACAACAGTACTCCCGCTCCATCTATGGTACCGCCTCTCAGTCTAGCGTAGGTAAGCAGTCTGACACTTCAAGCATCGCAGCCAAAAGGATTGATGCAGCGGCGGAGTTAGCTGTAAAGGAAGCAGAATATAAAATTGTGCAGGAGGAAATTAAACAAAGGGAAAAAATTAAAAATATAGAATCTGAACTTGAGCGTTTAAAGGCAGAAAAGGAAATGCAAGCTGCTCGTGCAAAACTTGACATATACGACAGAGAAATGAACATGGATATGGACAATCAGCAAATACAACTAAACGATATGGCTTTCTCTGTTGACCACCAATCCGTCAATGAAGCACAAGCTCCCTCTACTTGCTCACCTCCAATAATACCCCAAATAATGTGTCTTTCCGTATGTCAAATCACACGGTGAACAATTCAAACCCTCAAATTGTCACTCAAGCACCTCTCACAGACATTTCCTATTTGGCCCAAGCAATTCAAAACAGTATAGCTACCAACAGAATCCCAGTGCCAATGCCCACAGTGTTCAGCGGTGATCCGATTAACTACATTGAATGGAAAGCTTCATTCTCTTCACTTGTGGATTGCAAAGGCATCTCACCTGCTGATAAACTTCACTTGCTCAAAAGGTACGTCACAGGCCCAGCTCGAAATTGTCTTGAGGGCACATTCTTTCACAGCGATGAAGAAGCATACAAGGATGCATGGCAAAAGCTTGACCAACGTCACGGACCGCCTTTCATTGTCCAAAGAGCTTTCAGAGACAAACTGTCAAAATGGCCTAAAATAAGCTCAAAGGACGCTGAAGGACTAAGGACATTTTCAGACTTTCTAAATGCATGTCTCCAAGCCACACCATACGTTAAAGGCCTAGAAATACTAAGTGGCTGTGAGGAAAATCAAAAGTTGCTGCAGAAAGTTCCTGACTGGCTGGCAGCCCGTTGGAATCGACAAGTCACAGTTACACTTATGGACAACAAGGATTTTCCTTCTTTTAAAGACTTTGCACAATTTGTAGCAGTCGAAGCGGAGATCGCATGCAACCCGGTCACTTCTTCATATGCTCTTCACTCATATTGCTCATCACACGAGAAAAGAACCATAAGGGACTTCAAACCAAACAGATCCACACAAGTTTTCACAACGCAAGCCACGGTACAAAACAACAAGTTAAGGACAAACAACACAAAATTAAAGGTACCCTGCATGTTTTGCAAAGATGAAAATCATCAGTTGTCAAAGTGCCCCAACTTTTCAGATCAGCCTTTAGAAGAAAAGCGCACATATGTAAAGGACAATAAACTGTGCTATGGATGCTTAAAGGTGGGCCATAATGCCAAACAGGCATGAAAACGGGTCAGGGGTGAGAAAGGTGAGAAGGATATTACTCCTCTAGGGGGTCCGGGGGTATGCTCCCCCGGAAGAAAAATTTAAATATTCCATATTTTAAAGCATCAATCTGATGCATTTTGAGATGCTTTTTTGCCAACCTGGGGAGAGCTGGAGAAACTTAACTTCAGCCATGAGTCAAAAATTATTATGGCCTCCTTACTAAGTATTATGCAAGCCATTTCATGCCAGCCAGTCACTGGGTCTAACATTTACAGTATATGAGGCACAATGTGGTGGGGCACCACAAATGGCTTAATGCATAACTCCCACGAGAGATGGTGGACATGCTGTAACTGAACTCTTCCATCATGATTGACAGCCAATACAATGTTATGTAATTCAGATTAATACATTTTCATAATCACTAAGCCATAGCGATTTCAAATTGATTAAGATTTATTAGGGGTGTGACGAGACCACTATCCCACGAGACGGTACGAGACACAAGATTGGGTTCACGAGACGAGATTTTTATAGTATTTTTAAGAAATCCTCAATAATGAAGCGTATGAAGGGAAAGTAGTCTTTTATTCAACTGAAAATCATAAAATGCAAAAATGTTGGTGCATTTTCAAATCAACTTGTAATGCATGTCATTTTACTTCTATTTTAATGAATTATTTGCAGTAAAACAACATGCAAACACTGATAAATGTTGCTGCAAAATCAACCAATTGTTTTCTGCCCTGTATAATTTCACATGAGAAATCTCACTGAACTTCTTTCTATAGATTGAACATAAATTAAACGGTCTAAATAAAATAAACAAAAATAAAAAAACATCAAATTACACTTTAAGTGTCACTTTAACTGCAGTACAAAGTTGACCATTTCCCAGTCACTATTGATTGTGTGGCTGTAACTGTTATAAAGCTCTGCGTACACCGAGAAGTCCAACCGTCAGCAGTGATAGTGATGCTTTCTGCCTCTTTAGGGGTCGTTCACATATCGCGCCTAAAAAGCGTGTATAGCGCGGCCGCGTCGCTTCCTCCTACTTTTGCAAGCGTTCGGGAGCTCGCGCTTCTGTAGCGTCTGTCGTTGCTATGCAACCATGAACCACGACCATGAGGAAGTTTCAGCAAGGGAAAAATTGATTTTTAGCCCTTTATTTAGCTTTACCGCGGCACAGGCGCGGCAGTAAAAAACGAACGCGCCGCACCGCATGCGTGTCGCGACCGCAAATGAAAATGCGCGCAATATGTGAACGGCCCCTAAGAGTCTGTACAACCTTGGGCGAGGTGTACGGCATAGTTTTCTAACAATATTGTTTGTGTCTTGTGTGTTATTCTATCGCCGAAAGGTGAGGGATTTTCATGCCTGCCAAAGATTGTCGCCACCGACACACTTGTGACATTTGCAAGGGAAGGCACCCCACTTGTCTGCATAATGACAATCATAAGGCATACAGTTGTGTTCAAAATTATTCAACCCCCCAATGCTGTAAATGGTTTTAGAGAATTTAGAGTACATTTGTAATTGAATTCAGAATGAAATCCTACAAGGACTTCTTAAAGAAGCATATGCAACTAAAATGACATCAATTGGTTTTGTAATACAGTAGTAAATGTTTCTTTTGTGAATTCTTCATTGACACAATTATTCAACCCCTTAAAGACTACCACTCTGAAGAACAGAGGTCCATTGAAGTGTTTTCAATCAGGTATTGAAAGCACCTGTGGATGTCAGGGAGCAGCAATAAAGCCTAATAAGCACCAATTAGGCAGCTTTAAAATGACTGTGATACTCAGCTCCTTCTAGACATTTACTGGTGTGGTTACAAACATGGTGAAGTCAAGAGAATGGTCCAGGAAGACAAGAGAAGAGGTGATTACTCTTCACAGGAAGGGCAATGGCTATAAGAAGATTGCAAAGATGTTAAACATACCAAGAGACACCATAGGAAGCATCATTCGCAAATTCAAGGCAAAGGGCACTGTTGAAACGCTACCTGGTCGTGGCAGAAAGAAGATGCTGACTTCGACTGCTGTGCGCTACCTGAAGCGTAGAGTGGAGAAAAGTCCCCGTGTGACTGCTGAGGAACTGAGAAAAGATTTGTCAGATGTAGGTACTGAAGTTTCTGCTCAGACAATACGGCGCACCCTGCGTAATGAAGGCCTCCATGCCAGAACTCCCAGGCGCACCCCCTTGCTGTCTCCAAAGAATAAGAAGAGTCGACTGCAGTATGCCAAAAGTCATGTGGACAAACCACAGAAGTTTTGGGATAGTGTTCTGTGGACTGATGAAACAAAATTAGAACTGTTTGGGCCCATGGATCAACGCTATGTTTGGAGGAGGAAGAACAAGGCCTATGAAGAAAAGAACACCTTGCCTACTGTGAAGCATGGCGGGGGGTCAATCATGCTTTGGGGCTGTTTTGCTTCTGCAGGTACTGGGAAGCTTCAGCGTGTGCAAGGTACCATGAATTCTCCTTTCAGTACCAGGAGATATTGGAGGACAATGTGATGCAGTCCGTCACAAACCTGAGGCTTGGGAGACGTTGGACCTTTCAACAGGACAATGATCCCAAGCATACCTCCAAGTCCACTAGAGCATGGTTGCAGATTAAAGGCTGGAACATTTTGAAATGGCCATCGCAGTCACCAGACTTAAATCCGATTGAGAACCTCTGGTGGGACTTAAAGAAAGCAGTTGCAGTGCGCAAGCCTAAGAATGTGACTGAACTGGAGGCTTTTGCCCATGATGAATGGGCGAAGATACCCGTAGCTCGCTGCAAGACACTTGTGTCAAGCTATGCTTCACGTTTAAAAGCTGTTATAACTGTAAAAGGATGTTGTACTAAGTATTAAGATTGAATGTCACTTGGGGGTTGAATAAAACTGATAATGATGTGAGCAGAGAAAAGACATTTGTGGTTATTTCATTATAAATGTTATGTTATATTTGTCTGACCTACACGTGCCTTTTTGATTTAATTGTAAGCAGGATGACTGAATGATCAAAATCAATGTCAAACCGGCCAAAACAATCAATTTCAGTGGGGGTTGAATAATTTTGAACACAACTGTATGAGGGGTATCGAAGCTCTGAAAACACCACTCCAAGCACTCCAAATGGAACCGCAGCAGTCACAGCTCTCAACATAACCAAGGTTGGTCAGTCAAGTAGTACATCCATGATTGTTCCTGTATGGGTGTCTACGGTTCAGAGCCCATCTAAAGAGCAATTAGTTTATGCACTATTAGACACACAGAGTGACAGCACATTTGTCTGTGAAGAATTAAGCAATCAGCTACGAGCCAACACTCACCCTGTAAAGTTAAAGCTAACTACAATGCTGGGTGTTCACTCTATTGTTAAGAGTCACAGAGCATCTGGAATGCGTGTGAGAGGTTACGACTCAGATATTTCCATCGACCTACCCCCCTCGTATACCAAAGACTTTATTCCAGTTAACTGTGACAACATACCCACTTGTGACACAGCAAGGCAATGGCCGCACCTGACAGAAATTGCTGATAAGATACCACCTCTTCTAAGTTGTGATGTTGGACTCCTCATTGGATTTAACTGTCCCAGAGCTTTAGCGCCTAGACAAGTGCTACTAAGAGAAGGTGAGGAGCCATATGCCATCCGCACAGACCTAGGGTGGAGTATCATTGGAAGCTCCACACCAGTGCTCAACGAAACTCAGTCAAGTTTGTGTCATAGAATCACAATAAAGGAACTACCCCCTGTAATTCCCATGGATGTGATTAGTGTGTTAGAGTCAGATTTCAAGGACACAAGGACAAGTGACAATACGGTCTCACAAGAGGATCTCATCTTTCTGGGCAAGCTCAAGGAAGGAATAAGGAAAAACGAACAAGGACACTGTGAGATGCCTCTTCCATTCAGACAAAGGCCACACTTACCCAACAACCGAAAGCTCGCTGAAATCAGACTCGAACACTTAAAGCGAAAGTTCAACAAAGACGAGAATTATAAAAGAGACTATATCACTTACATGAAAGACATTATTGAAAGGGGTGATGTCGAAGAAGTATACAATGAAGGAAAACAAGGTGAACGTTGGTACATTCCCCATCATGGGATCTATCACCCCAAAAAGCCCACTAAACTACGTGTTGTGTTCGATTGTTCAGCTAAACACAATGGTACAAGTCTAAATGATCATCTTCTCCAAGGGCCAGACCTGATTAACAATCTAACAGGCATCCTCATTCGGTTCAGACAACATCCAATTGCTCTAATGTGCGATATAGAGAAGATGTTCCACCAGTTTCACGTCCAGCGGTGCGACAGAGATTACCTGAGCTTTCTGTGGTGGAAAGACGGCAACACAGAGACACAGCCACGGGTATACAGAACGAAGGTACATCTTTTCGGCGCAACATCATCCCCAGGGTGTGCAAATTACGGACTAAGGTATTTGGCTAAAGAACACTGTCACACACACCCCGCAGGATCTGAGTTCATGGAAAGGGACTTTTACGTGGACGACGGAGTCACAAGCACAGACACAGTTGAAAAGGCAATACAGCTTGCACAAGAGGCCACAGAGATATGCAAGCAAGGTGGGCTCCGTCTGCACAAATTTATCTCAAGCCACCCTGCTGTTCTACAAAGCATCCCACCATCTGAACGTGCAATAGAGACAAAAACAAAGGACTTAACATTCAAAGACATGCCACAAGAAAGGGCCTTAGGCATCCAATGGAATGTTGAAAGGGACTGTTTCAGATTTGACAACACTTTAAAAGACCAACCAGCAACACGGCGAGGTATCTTATCTACTTTTGCATCCATCTATGACCCCCTTGGCTTCCTGGCACCATATGTGCTTCATGGAAAAAGGATCCTGCAGGAAATGTGTCACCAAGGTATCAACTGGGATGACTCCCTGCCAGAAACACTGAGACCAAGGTGGGAGAGTTGGCAACGTGACTTTGCCAACTTAGACAAGGTAAACATAACTCGCTGTTACTTTCCTGCTAGTCTCGGAGAGCTTAAAGAAGTAGAGTTGCACCACTTTTCAGATGCGAGCACGAGTGGTTATGGACAATGCACTTATTTAAGAGCGAAAAATGTTAAAGAGGAGGTTCACTGTTCGCTAGTTATAGCCAAAGCCCATGTTTCTCCGACTAAGCTGACTACGATCCCCAGACTCGAGCTAACGGCAGCTGTAGTTTCAGTTTCGATTAGTAACATGTTGAGAGATGAACTTGGGTACGCTCAGATCAAAGAGTACTTCTGGACTGATTCAAAGGTAGTGTTGGGCTACGTAAACAATGAGGTACGTCGTTTCCACACTTTTGTAGCGAATAGGGTCCAAAAGATTAGCCAAAGTACGAAGCCTCAGCAATGGTTTTACGTGCCATCTGAAGAAAACCCAGCCGATAGTGCATCTAGGGGTAAATCTATCACTGAGCTTCTCTCATCTAACTGGTTCACCGGCCCCTCCTTTCTCTGGGAGAGGGACCTGCCCGCAACACAAAGTGTAGATCTGGAACTGTCTCTCGGAGATCCAGAAGTCAGAAAAATACAGACAATGTTAACCAAAGTTACAGAGACATTCAGCATTGCAGATCATTTGTCCAAGTTTTCTTCATGGTCCAAAGCAGTTAAAGCTGTAGCACATCTCATAAGAAGGGCCAAGAAAGTCAAATCAGATGCGCCGGCTACAGTGAGTGAACAAGAAAGTGCAGTACATATCATCATTCAGGATGTACAAAAACAAACTTATGGAAAGGAGATGAAACTACTAAACAAAGGCAACCAGCTTCCACATCACAGCAAACTGTTCCACTTAGACATTTTCAGGGACACGGACGGTCTCATCAAGGTCGGAGGGAGACTTTCATCTATCAAAGACTCTTTCAAACACCCCATTGTGATTCCAAAGGAACATCATGTGACCAAACTCGTGATAGCTCACTGTTACGATAAAGTAAAACACCAAGGAAAAGGCTTCACCATCAACGAAATCAGATCCAGTGGCTACTGGATCCCAGGGATGAGCAGAACCGTTGCTTCTTTCATCCGCCAGTGTGTTATCTGTCGACGACTCCGCAAGGCGCCGGAGGGTCAGAGAATGAGCGACCTACCTGCAGAACGCTTAGAGCCCTCTCCACCCTTCACATACTGCGGTATGGACTGCTTTGGCCCTTTTGTAACTACAGAAGGTCGAAAACAACATAAACGGTATGGACTTTTGCTCACTTGCTTTTGCCCCCGCGCCATTCACATTGAACTTTTAGAGGACCTATCCACTGACACATTCATTAATGCATTAAGGTGTTTCATTGCTATCAGAGGTGCAATTCGCCAAATCCGATGTGATCAGGGAACAAACTTTGTTGGCGCAAAGAATGAGTTTAAAACTGCCCTAAGTGAACTGGACACCCAAAGACTGAGTACTTATCTGTCCCAAAAACAGTGCGACTTTGTGATGAATGCACCTCACTCCAGTCACGCAGGTGGAGTGTGGGAACGCCAGATAAGAACTGTCAGAAGTGTACTGAATACTACTCTGTCACTTGCGCATGGTAGACTAAATGACGCTTCACTAAGGACTTTATTCTATGAAGCTATGGCCATAGTAAACAGTCGCCCACTGACTGTAGACAACCTTAACAACCCTGACAGCCTGGAACCACTTATCCCTAACCACCTGCTCCACATGAAATCCAGCAAAACACTGCCCCCACCTGGTGCCTTCCAAAAGGAGGACCTCTATGGAGCAAAGAGATGGCGTTGTGTGCAGTTTTTGACTGAGCAGTTCTGGTGCAGGTGGAGGCGTGAGTATCTGCACAACATTATTTCTAGACAGCGCTGGCATTCACCAAAAAGGAATCTAAGAGAAGGTGATATTGTGTTGGACATTGATGAACTGTCACCCAGAGGGGAATGGAGACTTGCCAGAGTCCTGGAGACTGTTAGCGGCAAGGACGGACTCGTGAGAAGAGCGAAAATCTCCTTTGGAGATAGGAGACTGAATAACAAAGGTCAACGCAGTACTAAGCTTTCTAGTGTAGAGCGTCCTGTGCAAAAGCTAATTCTGATATTAGAATGTTCATTAACTAAGAGAAATGGTTATTTCCTGTTGAAAATTGTATATTATTATTGATATAACAAACACTCATAATTTGGTGGGAGTGTAAATAACCGTAAGTATATTTTGTTGCAAAAAGGGTGATTGTCTTTTATTTTGAAATTTCTGTAGTGAGATTGTCGACTTCCGGTCTTAAGCTACGCACTTTTTGTTTTCCCTTTGGATAAAGAGCGCGCCCTGGCTCACGCAGTTTTATCGTCTAGCTTGTTAGCGCAAATACAGCCATAACTTTGTCATGGAGCCGTAGTGTACATCGAATGCATATTTGCAGCCCCTCCGAAGAGGCAAAAGATTTGTTAAAGAAGGAAATATGAGCATTTTTGTCTGTTAACATGTTCGTTTTGCACCAACGTGAGAGAGTGGTATGTAAATGATGTTAACTGATCATTTGCACGCTTCGTATACATTTCAGCTCTTACGTTGGTGATATGGTGTATGGATTAACGTTCTTGAAGGATTAAACATCATAAAACCATCAGTAAAAGTCTCATCTCTATTCGAGGGGCATGCTACATGCTCTTTGTTTTGTTTTTTCCCGTCACTCATTATTCATCATCATCAGCTGTGTCTTGTCATTACCTCGTTTCCCCTGTGTTTGCACCTGTATGTAGTCCCTGTGTTTTCCCTCAGTACTTGTCCGTTCTCGTTTGTGCTAAGACGTGTGTTTGTATTCCTTTCGATGATCGTCATTAAAAGACTTATTTTCCCCTAAACTCTCATCTTGTGCTTTCCTGGGATACATGCACCATAACACGTGTACAATTTTAGGAATGACAAATCCCACGCAACTTATGCACAATATACAATCAGCATCAAGTATATAATATAGCTGCAAGCAGCGATGACGGGCCCAAGCCTGGTGGCACCACCAACCCGGTGGCTTCAAGGCAACTGTGCACAGCGGGCAAAATGAATGTAAACGGTGTCTCCAGTTGGAGACTGACCAGTTATTTAAGTCAGATTATTCAATAACATTTTAAACAAAAAGAATGAACAGAAATTAATCTTTGACGTTGTCTAAATATATAAATTCAAATATAAAACTAAATAGTCAGTGAAATACAAATGAACTGGTTCTTTGCCTTTATTTCTTTATACAAATTTATAGAAGAGAAGAGCTAAGAGATTTCCTATCCTATAATGCAGACAAAAGGAGACAGCAATGAAAGGGTTATTACGCGTATCGATACGCGCATCGTCATGAGTTCATGACGATATATCGCTGTATCGATATTCTGAGCACAGCCCTAATATATATACACATATATATATACATACATACATATACATATATATATACACACACACTTTTATTTATTTTAATTACAAATTGTACATTTACATGCTAAAGAATTATTTCAACCAAAAAATATGTGTGCCTGTGTGTAAAATGTATAGTATTTGTTTTAAATGAAGGAATAAATAAAAAAAAAAAATACATTTTTTTACATTCAAAGTGCTACACAGCAGAGGTTTACTGTTGAAATTAGACACACATAAATACTGTTAACTGTTACTATTAACATACATACTGTTAATGAGTATAACCAAACATTTAATTTTATGGGTTGCCTTAAAGGTCTTTTTTTCTGTGTGTGTATGGGATGATGATAGTTTCTCTCAAATGAAACACTAAGGGCCCTATGATTTCCGCGATGCAGAAAACGCGGACAGAATCGTGGAATTCATTCATAATAAAAGGAATGTATTGTTTTAGGGGGAACTTTTTTTCTTCACTTCAATTAAATCGCGATATGGAGTAGTATATGTTAACATTAAGTGGTAAAAATACTATTAAAATATGAATCCTGCATGTTTTGTGTGTGAATGAATTGTTCAGCAGTAATCCGCGTGCCTGTGCAATTCATCCTGACAATCCGCGTTACACAGTAAATTCCCTTTTTATGAATGGATTCTGTCCACGTTTTCTGCGTCGCGGAAATCAAATGTCCCTGCACTTTCTACAAAAAGCACGTTCAACACGGACGCGCAGACACCCACTAATACAGCATTTAGTCAACAAACTACTTACTTTAGTGAAATGAAGACATATACTGTAGTGTACTGTATAACATACCGCTTTGTTGTCTGTTTTAAATCCGTTTTTCAAGTGTCCAGTTCTGTGCACGCAGAGCCTCACATCACGTGATGTAATAGTTTAATCAGAGCGCGCCTCTAGAGGTCGCTCTCGTGCCGCACTCTCCTCAGCTGCTCCAGTAACGGACGCGACCCAGAAAATGAAATCATGCGCGGTTGTGCATGTTTGTACATGCTTGCTCGCTGTCTGGGAATGGGGGATGGGGGATGGTTAATACAGTGAGACAGAGAGTCAGAAGATTTAACAACATTTTAAACAAAAACTAAAATTTAAACGTGACAAAAAGTAGTCTTTGATAACTAAATATACATGCCAATAGAGTATGGGGAAAACATTGATTATAATACAAATTACTTTAAATCTGTTCGGAATTGTATCTAAACTTGTTAAAAATAACCATATAGTGTCATCTTTTGGTTATTATTAAATTTCTTTATTTCTTGTCCTTAAACAGATCGTTATTGTGATTATTTTTAAGTTAAACATACTACATTGTAAAAAAAAAACGTTTGAATTTCTTATTCAATGTTAGTGTTATTGTATATAGAAATAAACAGTGTATAATTCAGAGGAGAATATTGTCTAATATCATGAATTATCATTGAGTGTCATCTCAAAATACAACATATTAAAGAAAACAAATATATTGATTCGAAAATTGTATTTTGATTTTAAATTCATCCAGGTTCATTACCAAACATACATTCTTTTTTAAAATATTGTTAAAACACTGTCTATTAACAATGTCTCTAAAACAATGTTTTGTCTTCTCAACCCAGGTTAAAAATAGGTATTTGCTGCCCTCTAGTGCTCATTCTGTGATCATTCAAATATGACCATTTTTTTTTTCAAAAATTAAAGCTTCGCCATGGCAACACCATTCGAGATATACTATAATCGTTTGCAATTTATCATTTTCAGTATATTGTCATCATATTCAGAAAGTTTGGTGTCAATAACATGAATACCCTAAGAGGACTAGCTAAAACTTCAGAGCTTGATTATTCAAAACATCCACATTCAAACCAAAATATCTGACTTCCTGTTGGTCAGAGATAATGACTAAGAATTAGAAAGTTGTCCGGCTTAATGAGCACAATATGTGTACTAAGTTTGGTGACTGTAGGTTAAACTAACCCCCCCCAACTTTTATCAAAATATGGTGCTATAGAGCCCCTCCTCCATGCCCGTTTTTATGGCTTTACCCATGTCTATTGGTCGACAATATTGATGTATGTGTCGAGTTTCATGCAATTTGAAGCATGTTAAGAGCCTCAAAAACACCCAAGAATATTATTAAAGTTTGACGTCTTGCCATGGCAACAATATTTAAGAAATCACAAAGACATTCACAAGTCTTCATCTGAAATGTTTTGACATTATAATGAAGAAATTTGAAGCAAATCGGGTAAAAATAAGAGGGTGAACTCAAAGCATTTTGAAAGTGACACATTTCCTGCTGCCAATTGGTGGCGCTATATCTTTGACTCATAATAGTCACATCCATGTACTCGGCCTCCTACAACGAACACACAGGTGAAGTTTCATAAAAATCAATAAAAGTATGCAGACGTTATAACACACTTCCTGTTTCTCTTTTCTCGCCATAAATTCGTTGCCTCGCCACGGGCAAACCGTTTGAGATATCAAAAATCCCCTGGCAATTTTGCGTCATCAATGTCTTGACTTCATGCTGACCGAGTTTGGTGTTGATCGGATTAAGCGCCTAGGAGGAGTATATCAAATTCCAGAGCATGCGTTTTTCAAACAACCCATAATAGCTCACTTCCTGTTGAGGCGGCGAACAACTTAGAGCACGAAAGTTGTCAGCCCCGATAAGGTCTATATGTGTACCGAGTTTCATACCAATATGTGCAAGCGTGTTTGATATATGGACCAAGTTTTCAGACCCCATTCAAGGGGGCGCTGTCGAGCCCCCCTGCCACGCCCGGGTCCCAGCCTCTGTGACGCCCTAATGGCCGCAGGTTCCAATGCGTGTGCAAAGATTCAAGAGTTTTCGTGCATGTTAAGGGCCCCAAAAGTGCCAAAAACCTAAAAAAAAATAATGAATAAGAAGAATAATAATAATAAATATAGCTGCTAGCAGCGATGACGGGCCCAAGCCGGTGGCACCGCCAACCCGGTGGCATCAAGGCAACTGTGCACAGCGGGAAAAATGAATTTAAAAGGTGTCTCCAGTTGGAGACTGACCAGTTAGTCGAGTCAGATTATTCAATATAATACTAACTAAAAGTGATCATAACATACCAAACTTATCATTAGCAGTTCAAAGTGTTATATATTCAGCTGAATTTATCTTATTATATTGTTAAACTAATTATATAAAACTAAATAGTCAGTGAAATACAAATGAACTGGTTCTTTGTCTTTATTTCTGTATACAAATTTATAGAAGAGAATGGCTAAGAGATTTACTATCCTTTAATGCAGACAAAAGGAGACAGCAATGAAAGGGTTAAACCTGCAAGGCCCTCAGAGAGAGAGGGGGGGGGGAGATATTAAGAAGATATATTTTAAAGAAAACAAGTATATTGATCTGAAATATAGTTTTAGAAATATAATTCATTTTAAATTCATCCAGGTTCCATTGAATTTATCTTAAGGTATTTTACGTTAATATTACATAATTATAATATTAAATAATATTAATTTTAAATAATATTAAACTGAAGCCATAGAACCAATTCAGTTGTCGTGCACTGACTATATGGTTCTATATAATTATTTTTTATGAGATTTCCGATTCTATAATTCAGAAAAAAAGAGACAACAATGAAAGGGTTAAACCTGGAAGAGAGAGAGAGAGAGAGAGAGAGAGAGAGATTCAGAAGAATTATTTTAAAGAAAACAAATATATTGATCTGAAATGTAGTATTTTCATTTTAAATTCATCCAGATTCCATTGAATTTATCTTCCATCTTTTGGTTATTATTAAAAAAAAATTTATATCTTGTGCTTAAACAGGTTCTCAGACACGGCACGTCTATAATTGTAACAGAACACCTTCCAAATTAAAATTAAGCTTTTTATTACATTCTTGTGATTAAATCTTGTGTAATCGCTGGAATGTTTTATTTTATAAGGGTAAAAAACACAAATGAGTTCGTAATCATTCACAGACATCATCAAACAGTCAAACACGGGGCGTTGCCTCTTTCAGTGAACAGAAATAATGTGATACACGTGCATTACTGTCCACTAGAGGGAGCCACGAGACCGTTTTTCTTAAAATACAGAGCTTGATTATTCAAAATATCCATATTCAAACCAAAATATCTGACTTTCTGTAATCTGTGATTACTCTCATAGAAATCATCGAACTGTCAAGGCTCGCGATCTCTACAGGAACGTCTTTCATGTGTTTATTTGCTTGTATATTGTAGAACAAACAGAACAACAGAAATAATGTGATGCAGGTGCAATACTGTCCACTAGAGGGAGCCACGAGACCGTGTTTGTTAAGAGCCTCAAAAACACCCAAGAATATTATTAAAGTTTGACGTCTTGCCATGGCAACAATATTTAAGATATCACAAAGATATTCATATGTGTACATCTGAAATGTTTGGACATTATAATTAGGAAGTTTGAAGCAAATCGGGTAAAAATAAGAGGGTGAACTCAAAGCATTTTGAAAGTGACACATTTCCTGCTGCCAATTGGTGGCGCTATATCTTTGACACACAATAGTCACATCCATGTGCTCGGCCTCCTACAACGAACACACAGGTGAAGTTTCATAAAAATCAATGAATGTATGCAGACGTTATAACACACTTCCTGTTTCTCTTTTCTCGCCATAAATTCATTGCCTCGCCACGGGCAAACCGTTTGAGATATCAAAAATTCACTGGACATTTGGCATCATCAATATCTTGTCTTCATGCTGACCGAGTTTGGTGGTGATCGGATTAAGCGCCTAGGAGCAGTATATCAAATTCCAGAGCATGCGTTTTTCAAACAACCCATAATAGCTCACTTCCTGTTGAGGCGGCGTACAACTTAGAGCACGAAAGTTGTCAGGCCCGATCAGATCTATATGTGTTTTGAGTTTCATACCAATATGTGCAAGCATGTTTGATATATGGACCAAGATTTCGGACCCCATTCAAGGGGGCGCTGTCGAGCCCCCCTGCCACGCCCGGGTCCCAGCCTCAGTGATTTCCTAATGGCCGCCGGTTCCAATGTGTGTGCAAAGTTTCAAGAGTTTTCGAGCATGTTAAGGGCCCCAAAAGTGCCCGAGTTTCATCCAATTTGAAAGATGCCAAGAGTCTCAAAACGATCCAAAACAAATATTTTGATCTGACACTTTGATCTGTTGCTATGACAACAGTGTTTCGAATATATAAGATCTTTTAACAGGTCTACATTCGCCATGTCTTGACATTATTCTGGTGAAGTTTGAAGCAAATCGGGTAAAAATAAGAGGGTGAACTCAAAGCATTTTGAAAGTGACACATTTCCTGCTGCCAATTGGTGGCGCTATATCTTTGACTCACAGTAGTCACATCCATGTGCTCGGCCTCCTACAACGAACACACAGGTGAAGTTTCATAAAAATCAATGAATGTATGCAGACGTTATAACACACTTCCTGTTTCTCTTTTCTCGCCATAAATTCGTTGCCTCGCCACGGGCAAACCGTTTGAGATATCAAAAATCCCCTGGCAATTTTGCGTCATCAATGTCTTGACTTCATGCTGACCGAGTTTGGTGTTGATCGGATTAAGCGCCTAGGAGGAGTATATCAAATTCCAGAGCATGCGTTTTTCAAACAACCCATAATAGCTCACTTCCTGTTGAGGCGGCGAACAACTTAGAGCACGAAAGTTGTCAGCCCCGATAAGGTCTATATGTGTACCGAGTTTCATACCAATATGTGCAAGCGTGTTTGATATATGGACCAAGTTTTCAGACCCCATTCAAGGGGGCGCTGTCGAGCCCCCCTGCCACGCCCGGGTCCCAGCCTCTGTGACGCCCTAATGGCCGCAGGTTCCAATGCGTGTGCAAAGATTCAAGAGTTTTCGTGCATGTTAAGGGCCCCAAAAGTGCCAAAAACCTAAAAAAAAATAATGAATAAGAAGAAGAAGAAGAAGAAGAAGAAGAAGAATCCTAAGGAAAACAATAGGGCCTTCGCCCTTTGGGCTTGGGCCCTAAATATAGCTGCTAGCAGCAATGTGCGGGCCCAAGCCGGTGGCACCGCCACCTCGGTGGTTTAAGGACAACTGGGCACGGCGGGCAAAATGAATTTAAACGGTGTCTCCAGTTGGAGACTGACCAGTTAGTTGAGTCAGATTATTCAATATAATACTAACTAAAAGCAATCATATCATAGCAAACTTATCATTAGCAGTTCAAAGTGTTATATATTCAGTTGAATTTATCTTATTATATTGTTAAACTAATTATATAAAACTAAATAGTCAGTGAAATACAAATGAACTGGTTCTTTGCCTTTATTTCTTTATACAAATTTATAGAAGAGAAGGGCTAAGAGATTTCCTATCCTTTAATGCAGACAAAAGGAGACAGCAATGAAAGGGTTAACCCTGCAAGACCCTCAGAGAGGGGGGGGGGGGATATTCAGAAGATATATTTTGAAGAAAACAAGTATATTGATCTGAAATATAGTACATTCATTTTAAATTCATCAAGGTTCCATTAAATTTATCTTAAGGTATTTTACGTTATTTTTAACCATATTATTAAACTAATTATATAGAACCATATAGTCAGTGCACGACAACTGAATTGGTTCTATGCCTTCATTTTTAATGAAATTTCCGATCATATAATTCAGAAAAAAGGAGACAGCAATGAAAGGGTTAAACCTGCAAGACTAAAACACACAGAACTGTGAGAGCTCGTGAACTGTCTGAATGTGTGTGCGTGCAATGTATGAGGAGAGCACGAATGTAATATAAACGATAACGATCCAAATACAATTTATTTGCAGAAGTTTATATTTTAGTTTTATTTTTTTAATTCCCTGCATGGATGTCGTTCTATGTATAACGTGCGCGATCATTATTAGGAGACGCTGCGCGTCTCTTTACGTGACAGAAATCTTCTAAATTCTAATTGAAGCTCTTTAATTCATTGTTGTGATTAAATGTTGTGTAATCGCTGGAATGGAATGGAATCGCTGGAATGAACCAGGTTAAAAAACACGTAAATGATTTCGTGATCACTCACAGAAATCATCAAACTGTCAAAAAAAAAAAAACGGCTCGCGATCTGTAGAATCGCTGGAATGGAATGGCTATTAAATATAGAAATTACGTATGTATATTTCAATTATTCATGAATGATTGACAACTTCCAAATTCCCTTTTTGTTCTTAATTTAAACCTTCGCCACGGCAACACAATTTGAGATACACTATAATCGTTCGCAATTTAGCATCATCAGTATGTTGTCATCATGTGCAGAAGTTTATTATTAGTTATTTGCAGAAGTTTATATTTTAGTTTTATTTTTTTAAATCCCTGCATGGATGTCGTTCTTTGTATAACTGGGCGCGATCATTATTAGGAGACGCTGCGTGTCTCTTTGTGTGACATTGAAAAGCTTCTTTTACAGTTTGGAAGATTTTCTATGTTCTTGTGATCGAATCTTGTCTAATCGCTTAAATGATTTAAAGAATAAGGTTTAAAAACACTTAAAATCAAGTGGCTTTCACGCGGTCACGATCACTGCTTAGAGAGAAATGACGCGCGGCTCTTTGTTTAATCCATTAGGAAACGAAGTTTGCACAGATGCCACACATGGTCAACACATTAACACAGTCATACACATACAAATTCAAACTTCAATTTCAAAGAATTGAAAGGAACATTAAAAAGGCATGACAAGATTCTGAAAGACGCGAGAAAGAACGAGCCTCGGGAAGGTAAGGTTCTCAGACGCGGCGCGTCTATAATTGTCACAGAACACCTTCTAAACTAAAATTAAGCTTTTTATTACATTCTTGTGATTAAATCTTGTGTAATCGCTGGAATATTTTAACTTATAAGTTTAAAAAACACAAATGAGTTCGTGATCATTCACAGACATCACCAAACTGTGAAACATCAAGGGGCGTTGCTTCTATGATTGAACAGAAAGTACACAAAGCTGTCCACTAGAGGGAGCCACGAGACCGTGTTTGTTAAGAGCCTCAAAAACACCCAAGAATATTATTAAAGTTTGACGTCTTGCCATGGCAACAATATTTAAGATATCTCAAAGATATTCATATGTCTACATCTGAAATGTTTTGACATTATAATGAAGAAGTTTGAAGCAAATCGGATAAAAATAAGAGGGTGATCTCAAAGCATTTTGAAAGTGACATATTTCCTGCTGCCAATTGGTGGCGCTATATCTTTGACTCATAATAGTCACATCCATGTACTCGGCCTTCTACAACGAACACACAGGGGAAGTTTCATAAAAATCAATAAATGTATGCAGACGTTATAACACACTTCCTGTTTCTCTTTTCTCGCCATAAATTCGTTGCCTCGCCCCGGGCAAACCGTGTGAGATATCAAAAATCCCCTGGCAATTTTGCGTCATCAATGTCTTGACTTCATGCTGACCGAGTTTGGTGGTGATCGGATTAAGCGCCTAGGAGGAGTATATCAAATTCCAGAGCATGCGCTTTTCAAACAACCCATAATAGCTCACTTCCTGTTGAGGCGGCGAATAACTTAGAGCACGAAAGTTGTCAGGCCCGATAAGGTCTATATGTGTATCGAGTTTCATACCAATATGTGCAAGCGTGTTTGATATATGGACCAAGTTTTCGGACCCCATTCAAGGGGGCGCTGTTGAGCCCCCCTGCCACACCCGGGTCCCAGCCTCTGTCACGTCCTAATGGCCGCAGGTTCCAATGCGTGTGCAAAGTTTCAAGAGTTTTTGAGCATGTTAAGGGCCCCAAAAAGCCCCGAACGGTTGAAAAAAAATAAAAATAAATATAGCTGCTAGCAGCGATGACGGGCCCAAGCCGGTGGCACCGCCAACCCGGTGGCATCAAGGCAACTGTGCACAGCGGGAAAAATGAATTTAAAAGGTGTCTCCAGTTGGAGACTGACCAGTTAGTCGAGTCAGATTATTCAATAGAATACTAACTAAAAGCGATCATATCGTAGCCAACTTATCATTAGCAGTTCAAAGTGTTATATATTCAGCTATATATTGATCTGAAAAAGTACATTCATTTTAAATTCATCTTAGTTTAAACCTTCGCCACGGCAACACCATGTGAGATGTACTATAATCGTTCGCAATTTAGCATCTTCAGTATGTTGTCATCATGTGCAGAAGTTTATTATTAGTTATTTGCAGAAGTTTATATTTTAATTTAATTTTTTTATCTCTTTGTGTGGCAGAAAATCTTCCAAACTGTAATTGAAGATTTTTAATATGTTCTTGTGATCGAATCTTGTCTAATCGCTTGAATATTTTAATGAATAAGGTTTAAAAACATGATCTTTCATGATTTCGTGATCACTCCCTTTCAGAGAAATGATGCGCGGCTCTTTGTTTAATCCATTAGGAAATGAAGTTTGCACAAATGCCACACAGCGTCAACACATTAAACACGTCAAACACGGGGCGTTGCCTCTTTCAGTGAACAGAAATAATGTGATACACGTGCATTACTGTCCACTAGAGGGAGCCACGAGACCGTTTTTCTTAAAATACAGAGCTTGATTATTCAAAATATCCATATTCAAACCAAAATATCTGACTTTCTGTAATCTGTGATTACTCTCATAGAAATCATCAAACTGTCAAGGCTCGCGATCTCTACAGGAACGTCTTTCATGTGTTTATTTGCTTGTATATTGTAGAACAAACAGAACAACAGAAATAATGTGATGCACGTGCAATACTGTCCACTAGAGGGAGCCACGAGACCGTTTTTGTTAAGAGCCTCAAAAACACCCAAGAATATTATTAAAGTTTGACGTCTTGCCATGGCAACAATAATTAAGATATCTCAAAGATATTCATATGTCTACATCTGAAATGTTTGGACATTGTAATTAAGAAGTTTGAAGCAAATCGGGTAAAAATAAGAGGGTGATTTCAAAGCATTTTGAAAGGGACACATTTCCTGCTGCCAATTGGTGGCGCTATATCTTTGACTCATAATAGTCACATCCATGTGCTCGGCCTCCTACAACGAACACACAGGTGAAGTTTCATAAAAATCAATGAATGTATGCAGACGTTATAACACACTTCCTGTTTCTCTTTTCTCGCCATAAATTCATTGCCTCGCCACGGGCAAACCGTTTGAGATATCAAAAATTCACTGGACATTTGGCATCATCAATATCTTGTCTTCATGCTGACCGAGTTTGGTGGTGATCGGATTAAGCGCCTAGGAGCAGTATATCAAATTCCAGAGCATGCGTTTTTCAAACAACCCATAATAGCTCACTTCCTGTTGAGGCGGCGTACAACTTAGAGCACGAAAGTTGTCAGGCCCGATCAGATCTATATGTGTTTTGAGTTTCATACCAATATGTGCAAGCATGTTTGACATATGGACCAAGATTTCGGACCCCATTCAAGGGGGCGCTGTCGAGCCCCCCTGCCACGCCCGGGTCCCAGCCTCAGTGACGCCCTAATGGCCGCAGGTTCCAATGCGTGTGCAAAGTTTCAAGAGTTTTCGAGCATGTTAAGGGCCCCAAAAGTGCCCGAGTTTCATCCAATTTGAAAGATGCCAAGAGTCTCAAAACGATCCAAAACAAATATTTTGATCTGACACTTTGATCTGTTGCTATGACAACAGTGTTTCGAATATATAAGATCTTTTAACAGGTCTACATTCGCCATGTCTTGACATTATTCTGGTGAAGTTTGAAGCAAATCGGGTAAAAATAAGAGGGTGAACTCAAAGCATTTTGAAAGTGACACATTTCCTGCTGCCAATTGGTGGCGCTATATCTTTGACTCATAATAGTCACATCCATGTACTCGGCCTCCTACAACGAACACACAGGTGAAGTTTCATAAAAATAAATAAATGTATGCAGACGTTATAACACACTTCCTGTTTCACTTTTCTCGCCATAAATTCGTTGCCTCGCCACGGGCAAACCGTTTGAGATATCAAAAATCCCCTGGCAATTTTGCGTCATCAATGTCTTGACTTCATGCTGACCGAGTTTGGTGGTGACCGGATTAAGCGCCTAGGAGGAGTATATCAAATTCCAGAGCATGCGTTTTTCAAACAACCCATAATAGCTCACTTCCTGTTGAGGCGGCGAACAACTTAGAGCACGAAAGTTGTCAGCCCCGATAAGGTCTATATGTGTACCGAGTTTCATACCAATATGTGCAAGCGTGTTTGATATATGGACCAAGTTTTCGGACCCCATTCAAGGGGGCGCTGTCGAGCCCCCCTGCCACGCCCGGGTCCCAGCCTCTGTGACGCCCTAATGGCCGCAGGTTCCAATGCGTGTGCAAAGTTTCAAGAGTTTTCGTGCATGCTAAGGGCCCCAAAAGTGCCAAAAACCTAAAAAAAAATAATAATAATAATAATAATAATATAGCTGCTAGCAGCGATGACGGGCCCAAGCCGGTGGCACCGCCAACCCGGTGGCATCAAGGCAACTGTGCACAGCGGGCAAAATGAATTTAAATGGTGTCTCCAGTTGGAGACTGACCAGTTAGTCGAGTCAGATGATTCAATAGAATACTAAGAAAAAGCGATCATATCATAGCCAACTTATCATTAGCAGTTCAAAGTGTTATATATTCAGCTGAATTTATCTTATTATATTGTTAAACTAATTATATAAAACTAAATAGTCAGTGAAATACAAATGAACTGGTTCTTTGCCTTTAATTCTTTATACAAATTTATAGAAGAGAAGGGCTAAGGGATTTCCTATCCTTTAATGCAGACAAAAGGAGACAGCAATGAAAGGGTTAAACCTGCAAGACCCTCAGAGAGAGGGGGGGGGGATATTCAGAAGATATATTTTGAAGAAAACAAGTATATTGATCTGAAATATAGTACATTCATTTTAAATTCATCCAGGTTCCATTGAATTTATCTTAAGGTATTTTACGTTAATATTACATAATTATAATATTAAATAATATTAATTTTACATAATATTAAACTGAAGCCATAGAACCAATTCAGTTGTCGTGCACTGACTATATGGTTCTATATAATTATTTTTTATGAGATTTCCGATTCTATAATTCAGAAAAAAAGAGACAACAATGAAAGGGTTAAACCTGGAAGAGAGAGAGAGAGAGAGAGAGAGAGAGAGAGAGAGAGAGATTCAGAAGAATTATTTTAAAGAAAACAAATATATTGATCTGAAATGTAGTATTTTCATTTTAAATTCATCCAGATTCCATTGAATTTATCTTCCATCTTTTGGTTATTATTAAAAAAAAATTTATATCTTGTGCTTAAACAGAACATTATTGTGCTTATTTTTGAGTTAAACTACATAGATTAAAAAAGTTTGAATTTCTTATTCAATGTTAGTGTTATTGTATATAGAAATAAACAGTGTATAATTCAAAGGAGAATATTGTTTAGTGTTATGAATTATCATTGAGTGTCATCTCAAAAATAGGTATATGCTGCCCTCTAGTGCTCATTTGATCATTTCAATAATTTTAAGAGTACTGTTTCCCCTCATTTTAATTTACACATACATCTTGAAATGAAAAAAAAAAAAAAAAAATGTTTATTTATGATATTTGTACTAATAAATATAGAAATTTGGTGTGTATATTTCAATTATTCATGAATAATTGACAACTTCTAAATTCCCTTTTTGTTCTTAATTTAAACCTTCCCCACGGCAACACCATATGAGATGTACTATAATCGTTCGCAATTTAGCATCATCAGTATGTTGTCATCATGTGCAGAAGTTTATTATTAGTTATTTGCAGAAGTTTATATTTTAATTTTATTTTTTTTAAATCCCTGCATGTGATGTAATTATTTGTATTGGCGCGATCATTATTAGGAGACGCTGCACTGCACAGAAAATCGAAGTTTGCACAGGCCTTAATTGTAAAACGAAAGCAAACTTTCTGTCCGTCTATGATCACGATCACTGCTTAGAGAGAAATGACGCGCGGCTCTTTGTTTAATCCATTAGGAAACGAAGTTTGCACAGATGCCACACCGCGTCAACACATTAACACAGTCATACACATAAAAATTCAAACTTCAATTTCAAAGAATTGAAAGGAACATTAAAAAGGCATGACAAGATTCTGAAAGACGCGAGAAAGAACGAGCCTCGGGAAGGTAAGGTTCTCAGACACGGCGCGTCTATAATTGTCACAGAACATCTTCTAAACTAAAATTAAGCTTTTTATTACATTCTTGTGATTAAATCTTGTGTAATCGCTGGAATGTTTTATTTTATAAGGGTAAAAAACACAAATGAGTTCGTAATCATTCACAGACATCATCAAACAGTCAAACACGGGGCGTTGCCTCTTTCAGTGAACAGAAATAATGTGATACACGTGCATTACTGTCCACTAGAGGGAGCCACGAGACCGTTTTTCTTAAAATACAGAGCTTGATTATTCAAAATATCCATATTCAAACCAAAATATCTGACTTTCTGTAATCTGTGATTACTCTCATAGAAATCATCAAACTGTCAAGGCTCGCGATCTCTACAGGAACGTCTTTCATGTGTTTATTTGCTTGTATATTGTAGAACAAACAGAACAACAGAAATAATGTGATGCACGTGCAATACTGTCCACTAGAGGGAGCCACGAGACCGTTTTTGTTAAGAGCCTCAAAAACACCCAAGAATATTATTAAAGTTTGACGTCTTGCCATGGCAACAATAATTAAGATATCTCAAAGATATTCATATGTCTACATCTGAAATGTTTGGACATTGTAATTAAGAAGTTTGAAGCAAATCGGGTAAAAATAAGAGGGTGATTTCAAAGCATTTTGAAAGGGACACATTTCCTGCTGCCAATTGGTGGCGCTATATCTTTGACTCATAATAGTCACATCCATGTGCTCGGCCTCCTACAACGAACACACAGGTGAAGTTTCATAAAAATCAATGAATGTATGCAGACGTTATAACACACTTCCTGTTTCTCTTTTCTCGCCATAAATTCATTGCCTCGCCACGGGCAAACCATTTGAGATATCAAAAATTCACTGGACATTTGGCATCATCAATATCTTGTCTTCATGCTGACCGAGTTTGGTGGTGATCGGATTAAGCGCCTAGGAGCAGTATATCAAATTCCAGAGCATGCGTTTTTCAAACAACCCATAATAGCTCACTTCCTGTTGAGGCGGCGTACAACTTAGAGCACGAAAGTTGTCAGGCCCGATCAGATCTATATGTGTTTTGAGTTTCATACCAATATGTGCAAGCATGTTTGATATATGGACCAAGATTTCGGACCCCATTCAAGGGGGCGCTGTCGAGCCCCCCTGCCACGCCCGGGTCCCAGCCTCAGTGATTTCCTAATGGCCGCCGGTTCCAATGTGTGTGCAAAGTTTCAAGAGTTTTCGAGCATGTTAAGGGCCCCAAAAGTGCCCGAGTTTCATCCAATTTGAAAGATGCCAAGAGTCTCAAAACGATCCAAAACAAATATTTTGATCTGACACTTTGATCTGTTGCTATGACAACAGTGTTTCGAATATATAAGATCTTTTAACAGGTCTACATTCGCCATGTCTTGACATTATTCTGGTGAAGTTTGAAGCAAATCGGGTAAAAATAAGAAGGTGAACTCAAAGCATTTTGAAAGTGACACATTTCCTGCTGCCAATTGGTGGCGCTATATCTTTGACTCATAATAGTCACATCCATGTACTCGGCCTCCTACAACGAACACACAGGTGAAGTTTCATAAAAAACAATAAATGTATGCAGACGTTATAACACACTTCCTGTTTCTCTTTTCTCGCCATAAATTCGTTGCCTCGCCACGGGCAAACCGTTTGAGATATCAAAAATCCCCTGGCAATTTTGCGTCATCAATGTCTTGACTTCATGCTGACCGAGTTTGGTGTTGATCGGATTAAGCGCCTAGGAGGAGTATATCAAATTCCAGAGCATGCGTTTTTCAAACAACCCATAATAGCTCACTTCCTGTTGAGGCGGCGAACAACTTAGAGCACGAAAGTTGTCAGCCCCGATAAGGTCTATATGTGTACCGAGTTTCATACCAATATGTGCAAGCGAGTTTGATATATGGACCAAGTTTTCAGACCCCATTCAAGGGGGCGCTGTCGAGCCCCTCTGCCACGCCCGGGTCCCAGCCTCTGTGAAATCGTAATCGCCGCGGGTTCCAATGCGTGTGCAAAGTTTCAAGAGTTTTCGTGCATGTTAAGGGCCCCAAAAGTGCCAAAAACCTAAAAAAAAATAATAATGAAGAAGAAGAAGAATAATAAATATAGCTGCTAGCAGCAATGTGCGGGCCCAAGCCGGTGGCACCGCCACCTCGGTGGTTTAAGGACAACTGGGCACGGCGAGCAAAATGAATTTAAACGGTGTCTCCAGTTGGAGACTGACCAGTTAGTTGAGTCAGATTATTCAATAGAATACTAACTAAAAGCGATCATATCATAGCCAACTTATCATTAGCAGTTCAAAGTGTTATATATTCAGCTGAATTTATCTTATTATATTGTTAAACTAATTATATAAAACTAAATAGTCAGTGAAATACAAATGAACTGGTTCTTTGCCTTTATTTCTTTATACAAATTTATAGAAGAGAAGGGCTAAGAGATTTCTTATGCTACAATGCAGACAAAAGGAGACAGCAATGAAAGGGTTAAACCTGCAAGACCCTGAGAGAGAGAAAGAGGGGGGGGGGATATATATTCAGAAGAAAACAAGTATGTTGATCTGAAATATAGTACATTCATTTTAAATTCATCCAGGTTCCATTGAATTTATCTTAAGGTATTTTACGTTATTTTTGACCATATTATTAAACTAATTATATAGAACCATATAGTCAGTGCACGACAACTGAACTGGTTCTATGCCTTCATTTTTTATAAGATTTCCTATCCTATAATTCAGAAAAAAAGGAGACAGCAATGAAAGGGTTAAACCTGGAAGACCCTTAGAGAGAGAGAGAGAGAGAGAGAGAGAGAGAGAGATTCAGAAGAATTAAAGAAAACAAATATATTGATCTGAAATAAAGTACATTCATTTTAAATTCATCTGAGTTTAAACCTTCGCCACGGCAACACCATGTGAGATGTACTATAATCGTTCGCAATTTAGCATCTTCTGTATGTTGTCATCATGTGCAGAAGTTTATTATTAGTTATTTGCAGAAGTTTATATTTTAATTTTATGTTTTAAAATTCCCGCATGTGTAAAGATGTATTTGTATAACTTGGCGCGATCATTATTAGGAGACGCTGCGCGTCTCTTTGTGTGACAGAAAATCTTCCAAATTGTAAAAGAAGCTTTTTAATATGTTTTTGTGATCGAATCTTGTCTAATCGCTTAAATGATTTAAAGAATAAGGTTTAAAAACACTTAAAATCGAGTGGCTTTCACGCGGTCACGATCACTGCTTATAGAGAAATGACGCTTTGTTTAGTCCATTAGGAAACGAAGTTTGCACAGATGCCACACAGCGTCAACACATTAACACAGTCATACACATAAAAATTAAACTTCAATTTCAAAGAATTGAAAGGAACATTAAAAAGGCATGACAAGATTCTGAAAGACGCGAGAATGAACGAGCTGCGGCAGGCGTTCCTTCTCAGACGCGGCGCGTCTATAATTGTCACAGAACACCTTCCAAATTAAAATTAAGCTTTTTATTACATTCTTGTGATTAAATCTTGTGTAATCGCTGGAATATTTTAATTTATAAGTTTAAAAAACACAAATGAGTTCGTGATCATTCACAGACATCACCAAACTGTGAAACATCAAGGGGCGTTGCTTCTATGATTGAACAGAAAGTACACAAAGCTGTCCACTAGAGGGAGCCACGAGACCGTGTTTGTTAAGAGCCTCAAAAACACCCAAGAATATTATTAAAGTTTGACGTCTTGTCATGGCAACAATATTTAAAAAATCACAAAGACATTGACATGTCTACATCTGAAATGTTTGGACATTATAATGAAGAAGTTTGAAGCAAATCGGGTAAAAATAAGAGGGTGAACTCAAAGCATTTTTAAAGTGACACATTTCCTGCTGCCAATTGGTGGCGCTATATCTTTGACTCATGATAGTCACATCCATGTACTCGGCCTCCTACAGCGAACACACAGGTGAAGTTTCATAAGAATCAATGAATGTATGAAGACGTTATAACACACTTCCTGTTTCTGTTTTCTCGCCATAAATTCGTTGCCTCGCCACGGGCAAACCGTTTGAGATATCAAAAATCCCCTGGCAATTTTGCGTCATCAATGTCTTGACTTCATGCTGACCGAGTTTGGTGGTGATCGGATTAAGCGCCTAGGAGGAGTATATCAAATTCCAGAGCATGCGCTTTTCAAACAACCCATAATAGCTCACTTCCTGTTGAGGCGGCGAACAACTTAGAGCACGAAAGTTGTCAGCCCCGATAAGGTCTATATGTGTACCGAGTTTCATACCAATATGTGCAAGCGTGTTTGATATATGGACCAAGTTTTCAGACCCCATTCAAGGGGGCGCTGTCGAGCCCCCCTGCCACGCCCGGGTCCCAGCCTCTGTCACGTCCTAATGGCCGCAGGTTCCAATGCGTGTGCAAAGTTTCAAGAGTTTTTGAGCATGTTAAGGGCCCCAAAAAGCCCCGAACGGTTGAAAAAAAATAAAAATAATAATCCTTAGAAGAACAATAGGGCCCTTCGCCCTTCTAGGCTTGGGCCCTAATAATCCTTAGGAAAACAATAGGGCCTTCGCCCTTCTAGGCTTGGGCCCTAAATAAT